>OY725348.1:15070400-15646462 GCA_963243735.1 Neocrepidodera transversa
ATTGTTCTCATACGTGCAGTTTTTCATCTCTTGACGCATATGTGGTGGGCCACCCTGTATAAAATGGAGAAACTTCAATCTACCGCTGTTAATAGAGTCAAGACATGCTCTCAAAAAAGATCAATATTTTGATTTACAGTCATCATCAAAAATTCGTCATAAAGGTGATCAAGCTCAACAAAGAAACTGCTTTAAACCATCTCGAAGATCTACTTTTTCTTGGTGGTAGGAGTTACCCACACAATGGCACAGCAATTTCTTATACTTGATGCCAAATTCTTCTCCTTTTTTCTAGACACGAGCCTTTCAGCGCAGCCTAGCGTTTAAAGTAATACTAAAATATTTTACAACGTTAACATATGGTATGTGTGTGATAGTTATGCTAATAGCGATATGTTGATTACTTTGGGAAATTGACATGGATGGATAGTCTCATTTAATTAATTTAGCACAATCGTTATTTTCATTAACACATGCCTACAGATTTCTAGCTGCCTATTCGGCCTCAGCCACGATGTCAGTGTCGTCTAAAAAGTTTTCAATAATATCACTAGTAAATAGTGTTAAACTACAGGTCCCAATACACTGCCTTGTGTTACTCCTACTGTCTTAATTTAAACGTAAGTCAATCGTGCCAAAAACATTCGCTACGTCAAAAAATGGTAGAACATATCTTCTAATGATTTTTGAGGACTTGATTTATGATTGAGTGACTTTGTCTAAATCCAATCTGGTGTGGTGGAATTAGTTTTTCTCTTCTGTATTGGCTACTTTTGAAGTAGTAATTTTGAAGTTAATTAGCTGATTTTACTTGTTATAAGACAAGTTTAACTCAAGCTTTTCTAGGAGGTTGTTTTAGAATTTTACCAGTAATTAGATCAAATCGTGGACATTTTCTTCCAATCGAGTGTTCCTTTATCCCCAATTGGTTGAAATGACCTTTCAAGGTGTCCTGTAAATTTATTATTCTGGATATTGCTTTTTGCTCAATTTTATTTGTTGATTCAGTCAAGTGTTTTAGCGACTCTCCAGACTGAAGTGTCTAACATCAGGTTCTCCCGATACTCCTCTAAACGTATTGAGTTTATCACCGATCCCTTCAATATACAGGGTAATTCTTTTAGAGTGCTAATTAGAGGTTTCAAGGGAAGTAGGCGGAATTAAAATCTGAAAATTTGGAATATAAAATTATCTGGGATGCCCAATCGATTTAAAATATTTATAGCAACCAGCCACTTCCGATTATGACGGAAGTGAACATCAACTTTGTTATTTTAAATAGAACACCCTATATTTTCTTACATTTTTAGATTTGCCCTGAGAAGCTGATTTCAAAAACCTATTATACTTATAATGTAAAGTTATTAGTTTTGAAGTTATAGGTTGAGGTTATAGGTTATGGGTTTTTGAAATCAGCTTCTCAGGACAAATCTAAAAATGTAAGAAAATATAGGGTGTTCCATTTAAAATAACAAAGTTGATGTTCACTTCTGGTATAACCGTAAGTAGCTGGTTACTCTAAATATTTGAGATCGATTGGGCATCCCCGAAAACCTCATATCCCAAATTTTCATATTTGAATTCTGCCTATTTCTCCAGAAACCTCTAATTAGCCCTCTAAAAGAATCACCCTGTATAAACGTATTTAATTTTTATTTATATTGAGAAAAATAATGTTATGTTTTATTAAAGCTTCGATTTTGATCCCATAGAAAAAAAATAGATTCTTAAACAGTTATCGGACAAATGGCATATATGGCATCGAGCTGTGGGGTTTGTGTCAAAAAGATCAATATTGACATCGTCTATTGCTTCCAGAATAAAGTACAAAGAAACATTGTTAACGATTTTTGATATCCCAGAAACCTCATACAATTAAAAACCATTAAATTTGCCAGAAGTTTTAAACAGCTTCTCCTTCATCAGGTCAATGTTGAAGCTGTCCGTCGATAACACTATATTTGTTAGAAGATTCAAGAGGACCAAACCGTTTTGATTAGTATAATTTTAATAAAATACTTTTAAGAGTTTTTGTTTATAAAAACAAAGAAAATACCAACAGCCGGTAGATTTTTTTTGTTGGTTCGAAATATGATAGATGCAGCAATAACTTACCAATTGAATACGGTGGTCCCATTTGGTAATAAAATAAAATACATTTCTTTCCAGAATTTTTTTCCGTAAATGCAGTGAGCAGCTCACAGTGTACTGGGTCGTCAATAACAAATTCTATCAGGTCGTTCGCATCCATACCCAAAAATAATGCTATCATCTCACAGATGTGTCTGTGGGAACCTTGGAGGTCTTGATACCGTGCATTTCTAGCCTCTCGAGCTTTTGCCTATAAAATTTTTACAATAAGTAATTGATTTCAAACTTTTGATCAAAGACAACAGCCACTAATACTCAAAAAACCGAGAGTTCGGTTTAAGATATATTAGCTCATAGTAAATAAAAGTACATATGGGTACGTGAGTAACTAAATGAGAGCGAGCTGAAAGCCACGCAAATACTTTACATCTGTCCACCTTCTGTCTGTTGTCTTACTCTCCATTGTTAATATTTCGAAGACTGACTACTTTAAAAAGCAAAACCACTTTCGGGGCGCACCTTTTGCACACTCCCAAAAAGCTAGTCAAAAAAGAAGTTTTATTTTATAGGATTTAGAGTACATATGTGGATATAGTAATGTTTAAAGTATATAATAGAACATTTTATAAAAGCTAGTAAACTATAGCAGATTAACTGTCAGTAGATAGAACGTCCTTTAACTTTAAAGATTCAATAACTAAAGGCGATGACGTTTAGAATAAAATTTAACAAGTTGATTTCTTATACAATTGTCACAATCTAAACGTCATTGTCGTTAGTTACAGAACCGTTAAAGTTAAAGGACGTTCTATCTACTGACAGTAAGCCTGTTCAAAAAAGATCTTAAAGTTGGTCGTTTTTAATTTTCTTAATTTTGTAAAATGGAGATTTCAGATTGAAAGAAGTAATTCAAAGTCGACTCTCCAACGTTTGGTGGCCACATTCGAGACGCGACCGGTTCGGTAAACAATCAGCCAACCGTACGTCAAAGGAACGCCAGATCGTTCGAGAGCATTACCACGGTTTGTGAAAATGTGCAGGTAAATCCGGAGTAGTTCATTCCTCGCCGTGCACAAAAACTTTACCTTTCGCAGACTTCAACTTGGTGAATTCTGCCTACATCCGCACAAGATCCAACAAGATCAAAGTTAATGATCATAATGAACGCCGTTTGTTCGCTGACTGGGCTATTGAGCATTTGGTAGAGGACCCCAATTTTGCCCTAAAAATCATCTTTATAGTGACGAGGAGTATTTTTGGTAAGCACAATTGCTGTATATGGGACGGTGTGGGACCAAATAAAATTTAAAAAAAGCAAGTATTTCTATTTTGTAAAATAAAACTTTTCATTTTTGAAGTTAATTTATTAATAAATCACGTTCATGTATGAGTATAGCATTAAATTCAAAATATCTCAAAAATAGGATGCTCTACAGAGATGAACTAGGAGTACCTTTTCTGTGGTAAACTGTATGAGGAATAACTATGAGCTTTAATTTTTAAGCAAAAAGTTCAGCTTAAAATGATTTGATCACCCTCCTGTTTCTACGAAAATGGATTATCCTAAATTGTCGAAATAAAGTGTACTAATTCGTATTATTGAACAACTAATATGTACCTAGTTTCAAGTTACTCTAAGTAAAGATATTTTAAAAAATATGTATTTTTCACTTTCACTTTTATCACCCTGTAGAATGGAAACGGGGGGTTTACAGGAAAATGTTATTTGAAATTTCTTAATAAATCGTCAAAATCTATAGTCTCTAATTTACGGTACTTTATTCTGTAACACCCTGTATAAAAATTATTGACTTTACTTATTGAATTAAATTTTAAAAAAATTCAAGAAGTGCAAAAAAAGTATTCTCGCTAGATCATATCGAATTATACGGAATATCGAGTATTAAAAAAGCCTCCTTTTTATTTTCATGAAAACAACTTTTCCACCAAAAAATTAAAAAAACGTTACTTCTCACTTCAATTAGACACTTTATATGTTATCTCACTAGCGCAATATGTTCCTCCATGGCAAACTCTCTCAAAAAATTGTGTAGAATTTGTCCATAATCAAGACCCGAAGATCTTCTAAAGAAAACACAAAGCAAAAAAATGCTCTCCACGAGCAGATACAGCAGAAAAAGGAGATGTAAGGAAGGATGAAGGATACAGATTGGCAAACCGATAGAGAAGCTGAGGAATTATTATTTTATTATTTTACATAATTCTAAGACAAACATGGAGAATAAGTTGAAAATTCCTCTAAGGTCCGCATCCTCATAGCAGGAGTACGGGGCCGAGGCTAGGCTAGTTGAGGTACTTTTGGATTAGATAGCAAACAGATATAGAGCCAATGTTAATTATGTAAAAACAAAATTTAATTTAACTTTGGCTTCAATAGATAACTTCATGATCGGTAGAAAATCCGATCCAATTCTTTTTAACCTCAGGCCAATATCTAAAGTAACCAATAATTAGCTCAACTTTTAACTTTGCGAGATGAATATAAATAATACAAATAGAGATGTATGGGGAGGTAACTTGGTAAGAATACAAACAGACTCACAAGGAGTAGAGGAATACTCTCCGAGCATCGTACGAAGACATAATGAGTGGAGGGCTCGTTGATTGGTGACTCATTAACTGAAAAATCTTCTTTGTCGATAATGTACATAAAGTGGCGAAAACCGGTAGTTAGCAGAGTCGTGAATATTAGAGCTCGTTGTCATTCTGTTCTGGATGTTTTTCTTTGACGCCGCCACTGATTGAATTATCAACTTCAAACCATCCCTATATCAGATTTCCAGTAATCTGAAGTGACCAATTTGACAACAGCCCATTTCAGAATCGCGACGTACAAAGCTCGAATAAACCATGGATAAGTTTATTCTGTGGTTAAGGTGCCATAAACGGCTATTCAGGTCTATACATTTATTGAGTTTGTAAAAGTGGCCCTTAACCAAATTGCCTTCTTTGCGATTTTGAATTTTTTGGTATACAAATCGAATAGCGGAGAAAAAAATAAGAAGCGACGCTTTTTTTAAAATGTTATATCTTTTGGCCCAGATATTTCTCATAAATTTATTTAGGCTAATTAAACTAAAATCTATCGATTGACACCAAAAAATTCAAAATCGCGCATGGCACAAATACTAAATAGTGCAACTCTTTTCAACCCTTTATAATTTTTGACCTAGAACTTTTCTCAAAAAAATTTCAACGCATTTAGACTAATTAGACCGAAATCTATCAATTGATACCTAATTTGGCCAATTTAAAGTATGGGCAAACAGATAACGGAACAATATTTCCTTAATATAAAAATTAAATAAACATACTAGATTTTCTTTTAACGATTCTTGTAGCGCCAAATACGTCGCACTAGATCTGACTTTTTTGGCTCCTCCAGCAGTCGATACTTGCTTGGCGATTCCCGCAACCATGTCCATATCCGAAAATGAGACCTCCTTAAGCATATCTGATTCCTGCTCCATTTTATTGATTATTTAAAATACTAAAAAATGAAATATTTATGAAATTGTTTATACTGGTTAGAATTTGAAGATATCTAACTCACCTAATAAAAAATATCAAAAAATAATTTGATATTATTTCAAATTAAAAATATGACTTTTAATTGACAGATTCTTTTATTTATTTAATTTCGTCGCTCTGAAAACAAAATTCAATCGACTTCTTATTCTTTTTAAGTACTGTCAGATTTATTTATTTTTGTTTTTTGCATAATTCGTGAAAAACCAGAATGTACGTCCATCGGTTATTTAAAAACTGAATCCGATTTGACTTGAATTTTTTCCGTATACAGTTCATAGGTAAAGAAAAAAATACAGATGTTTATGAAAGAGAAGGATATATTACAAATTACTTGTGAGAAGCGCGTTCCACAACCTCAACTTTCCAAAACCTTGATTAATTTACTCGAGTGTACATCTTTTTAACGGCGTTTAAAGTGCGGTAAACACTTAATGACAGTTGGAAAACAATATATAACAAACAGCATATAAAAATCCGTTTCTTTAGTTTGTTCAGTTCACAATAAATATCACGATTATCTTCATCTGAATCGGAACTGCTCGTCAGTATCAAATATTTCATTTACGAATGTATTAAAGACTCCCGTCATACCAATAAGACTTTGCTCATCCATGTTTCTGGTATAATCTCAAGTGATCAGTTCCAAAAGCCATACCCAACTTGTCACCCGAGAAATGCCAATTTATTATTTAACCCCAACCATCGTGCAAGTTTTAGAAAACGCTAGATCATAGTTCAACCCATTGACATTTGCTCATGGACGTACCCAACCAGTATATCATTGTAATATTTTTTACCTCAGATCTTATATGGCTAAATGTAGCATGTAGATTAGTTTGTTTGGTAAAGAAGGAGGAATAAGGCGCCCGACGATCTCTTATTGGTTAATTTAAATACGCGAATAAAATTTGACAGAATTGATAGTTCTCGTTTCACATGTAAATATACCTTCGAGTATTTTTTGAACAATCGGTTATAAATGTACGTCGATCAGTTGACATTCAAACGGTGTTGTGAGATTGTTGTAACGTATTTTTGAAGTGCGCTTTTATTGTCTGATAAAATATTTTCTAACATTGAATTAACTGATATGATTCTGGTGAATGATCCTACAGGTGAAAACTCTAATCAAGCAAGAAATTTATATTAACTTTAATGACTATCAACTATTATATCCACTGATAATTTATCTGATAACCTCCCCAGTAAACACATAATGTATCTGAAACATGTCAACGGGACCGTAATTGGTAGCATTTGAAACATTCAAAAGATACGTTTCAGAAATATATCGTAGACATGTATCTGTAATATTTCAAATGCGCAAATATAACATATTACCAAAAGACATATATCTGAATAATCCAAATATTGCCTATAAAATAACTGAAAGTAAAGTTATGTTTCTGACACAATAAAAATACTTTTCCTTAGAGAAAAAAATGGTATTCAAATAACCCGCGCTATTATGATTGTTTCGTCGGGTCACCGATATATCACGTGATCAGTTGTGACCAATGAATAAGGCCGTTCCGACATTTACTTACTAATCAAAGGACGGCGTTAACTTTACATTTTTGTTTTTGTATCTTCTTGCTCTTGTGACTCTCTTAAGTGTTTTGTTATTTTTATCGACTGTGCTTGGCCGCAAATTTCGCCCCTGTGTGTTAAAGTTATGAATACTCGCCAGAAATATCAACAGGTATGTAAATAATTGATATACGATCCTTTATGGGTTACAGTTATACAAAAAATAAAACGATGAATTTGGGGGTTAAATAAAATGTGCCGGAATTCATCAACTCTATATGTGCTCTTCTTTTTGTCATACAAAATTGTTATAAGCCTTGTATAAATAATTATTCAGACCAAATGACATGCTAACGATGCTGGTGGTTCAATAACCACATCTAATGCAAGTGCAAGAAATGCTCATTTTGCAACTTGCAATAATATGAAATGATTCAATAGCCATTTCTGCACCAGTATCAGATAACTATAATTTTAGAATAATCCATGAATATCATAACATATTTTGTAGATGCTGCTCGAAAACGATTTTCTGAAATGTCGGACAATGATTTTGAAAAGTTCATCTCGACGTGGTTTCGCCAAGCAGACATTAGGTATAAGAGGGAAGGAAACAAATAAAGCATAATTTGTTATATGTTAAAATAAAACATGAGAAAATCCTACATGTTTTTTGGCATTGCACACTACCTTTTCACATCCATTTTATGAATCAATAGCTATACTGGAAGTCGATTCAGAAATTATAATTTATTTTGAGATCATTTCTTGTCAAGCTGTAGCTACCAAGTTTCAGAAACGTGTAAAATGATTGGTTTCAGCAATGTTTCAGATATGTGTTTTATGTATTCATATACAGTTATGTTATGTGTCAGAAATGTTTCACGTGAAACATTCCTCGTGAAACGTTTCATACCTAGGACATTTCTGGTTTCTGCCATGTTTCAAAAATGTGTCTGAGTCAAAAGATGAAACGTTTCAAAAGAAAATGATCGGTTTCAGAAATGTTTCAGACACAAATTTTCTTTGACTGCGATCGCATTTAATGTTTTATTATGAAGTATTTTACACGTCATATTTATTTTCTTATTTATTTTTATATTACCTCAATAGGTTATATAGCAGCGTCTAAGACCATCTTTTTCTAAAGCATAACAATTAAAAAGGCGCGTCGCTTTGAATATATTTTTTTGTGATTTATAAACAGATTTTAAATGTTCTGGACCATTTAATAACCGATAAATAACGATACAATAATATGCCGTTAGGCACTACACGAATCACCAAGAAAGATAGATTTTTTATACCGAAATATAAAAGGATTGATCGTCCTTCAGTGTTCATAGGTTTTTGTAAACAAAAACTTTTTGGCGTCGAATGTCGCTATGTACCGAGCGCCTGCAGACAGAAAGACTGTACGACACATGACTGATACTTATTAAGTGAAAAATTAATAAAATTAACGTTAATTGCCAAATTTTATTTTTTCGAACGATAACGGTTCCATAATATTTAAATCTGTTTTGATTGTAAGTTGTATAGAATTCTTAAAATGTGTACAAATATTTAAATTGTGGATATGCAACAAGCTTATGAATTTTTTTTAATTCGTCTTATTAAACAAACAATTATGTTTTGAAAGTTCGTTGAAGTAAGTCACTGTATTAGATTTGATTCGAATAAAGTGAATTTCTTATCTCGGAATGTGAGTTTATACGTTTGAATTTTTTTTTTTGAAGAATCGGTTATAAATTTACATCAATGAGTTGACATTCAAGTGGTAGCACACAAAAATGCTCGCGAGCTAAGCACTTTCATGAACATCTTTAAACTCACACTAATATATTAGTGTATAATTTGGAAAAAAATAAAAACTGTTTGAAAGAAATTGATATTATGACAAGAACAAAATTACATCAAGAATGATATACATTTCGTTTCATAATTAAAAAAAAAACGTTGTATTAAGTAATGAAGCAAAGCGGAAGGTACTTATTGACTTTACAATGTCCGTCTATATATCTGGTATATCTGTCTGTTTGTCTTAGCGATAACTCGAGAACGGTTTCGAATTTCGGAACTCTGATTTCGGCAATCGAGAGCTTGTCCCAATAGCTCGCCCACCTACTATTTTCAGTAAAGTAACTCAACTCTACAACCAGCTGTCTGTTCGTCTGTCCATAGCTGAGTTACTTTTATACTGTTACAGTAATCGATAACGACGATAACTATAAAAACAGATAAAGCTGAGAGAACGACGAATTTTGAGATCTACGCAACCTCATCATCTTAGCTGGGGTGAGGGATAAAGCCACGCATTATGGGCGGAGTACGACAAATTTCAGGATCTACTCAATCTTTTCGTAGTTAGCGCTTGCTATAGTTTACTGGGTTTAGTAGTGTATTAAAATACAAGTTTAATAAAACATTAAATTGGTCCACGAGCCAATATTTAGAAAAGAAGTGAGTCGGTTACGTCCCTATGTTCCTATGAACGGTTTATTTCATACCGTTTTTTTTTGTTCTTATGTGTTCAAAAATAATAAAAATTGCTTTGTTTTATATTTAAAAAGTTCAAAAATAAATTTAATTTTTTAATATTGGTTAATATTGGTTCCTATATTAATTAATAGTTTTGTTCGACTTACTCCATTTTTATAAATAAGCCAACAGTCAATTCCACTTCACTAATTAAATTTTTCAAAAAGTGCTTAGGCTCGTGAATTTAAAGCACTTGTTTAAAGTACTTTGTGCTCGGGAGTACTTTCCTGTAAAAGTGCTTGGTGCTCGTAATTTTTAAGCACTTTTTTTGAGTGCTTAGTGCTCGCGAACACTTTTTGTCAGTGCACGTCACCAGCTCTGGCAAATTTGTTGTTATTTTCTATTTTTTATAGAATGGGTACTGTTAAAAATTTTATGAATTCAGAGTTTTTTTGTTAATTTTTACTGTTTACTGTTAAACATATTTTTTGTTCGTATTTATTGTACTATTTTTTTGTAGAATGAACTATAATACTTTAAGTGCCCGTACTATAACAGCTTCCACAATACAGTTGGCAACGTTGTTGTCGGATTGCAAAAAAAGAAGAAAACGTACATAACCTAATTTTTGAAAATCGTTAAATATTATGAAAATGTAAACATGGCAATTTTCCTTAATTTGAATTAATTATATCGCATAAGAAGCATATCTAAGAAGAAATATAAGTATATAAGCATATAATCATTGTTTAAATACATCACAAATTAGAAATGGAGTCTGAAAAGGTAACAATGCTTCGTTATAGAGGATCAAAACTTAGTAAAGTGAAGAAATTAGATATGTTTCCTAAAGTTGAAGAATCTTTTAAAGAAACTTCATCTGTAGGAGGAACTTGTAAGTAGTTTCACTGAAAATTATATATCTTTATTAAAAAAAATATTTTATTTCCAGTTTCAATCATTAGTTTTCTGATTATTATTTGGCTGGTGTATTCCGAAATAATGTATTATTTAGATAGCAAGTTTATTTTTAAATTTTCACCAGATGTTGATTTAGATGAACAGCTCAAGATTAATGTAGACATAACTGTTGCCATGCCTTGCCACTGTGAGTATTTAACAATTAAGAAATAAAAATTAAAGTCTAGAACCACAATAATCTAACAATTGTCTAAGATATAATGTTTTCTTTCTATAATATTTAATATTATATCATATTTCCACATTTAAAAACTCTGATTTAAGTCTAGTTTTAATACATTTATTTGTAGCAAATATGATTAAAACAAAACATACATTTCGGGCACCTATAGAGATATATTGTCCCATTTGTTCGAACAGTAAAGACATATTATATGAATGCTTATATTATTTATTTTTATATTAAATAATTGAAGGTATTGGATATTGTTTAAACCCAAAACCATACACAAATAACTAAAAATTACTTACACCAAGATTTAAAAAACGAGGAGAACTTCTAAACTTCTTTGTAAATCAATGTAATTATTTACAAAAAAAAAAATGTTAAATTATTTTAAATTCAGAGTTATGGACTTTTACACATATAAACTGAAAACCATACAAAAATAACTAAAAATTAATCAGTGCAGATTAAAAAAAAAGAGAATTTTTAACCTTTTTTGTAAATCAATGTAGCTATTTACTACAAAATAATATAGAAGAAAAAATATTTACAGGAGAAAAATTAAATTTAATAAAAGAGTGCACAACTTAAACAATCATATGTTTACGTTTTTAAATTATGTGGTACCCAGACTATACATACATCAATATATGTGCGGGGTATTTCTCCAAACATCTATCCTCTACTGAGAGTAAAAAATCAGATGACATTTTCTGGTTAGTTTGTGCCTATTTGAGATGTAATTGGTCATCTGAGCATGTATGACCATAAACAAATCCAATACTTACCTTTATATAACAGTTCTTCTTATATTTCATTTTTATTAAAATCTGATATAATTTCTGGTAACTAAAAAGCATTAAATAGATTGTCAAAATTAATTTCATACTTAACATATCACTTCGAAATTCCCTATAAGTATAAAATTAGAAAAAATATTGTATTGAAATAGGTGACTTATTTTATATTTATATTAAACAAGCTTTTGCCCGCAACTTCGGCCGCGTTGGTATTGGAATAAATAAAAGTTCCTTTCTTATACCCGTTTCCTTCTCCGATTTTATAATCTTATTTTTTTTATAATTTTATGTGACCTACTTTTAGACTTATTGCGACATTTTCAGGTCGAAGTAATTCATTTATACCGATAGATATTTATCTATATTTTACAGGAAAAATAAAATTAGGTATCCAAATTAAAAATAATATACATGTAGACCATAAATTAGATTAAAAAATGCAGTAGTTAGTAAATTTTTTAATAAAAACTGCAAAATCACAAAAAAGTTGCCGTACTCATCTCAACTCCTGAAGAAGCTGCGAATAATGGAAACGAAACGTTGAGTATTGATATAAAAATTTATCGGCCAATTTCTATTATAAAATACCGGGTGAACCAGAAATGTTTATTAGTAAATTCTTATGGTAAAAAAATATCATGATATTATTTAATTGGATTTAGATCAATTTTTTTAATAGAACGTCCTGTGTATCTCTACTCAATCAAAAGTTAACTAATTATACATTTTCAGTGAGAAGAAGAATTAACCTTTCAGATAGTATCAAAATATACAGGGTGTTACATATAATTATTTTTTTCTTAATGATATTTTCTACTTATTGTCTATTTTTCTTAATTTTTATATTTTATTTTTTAGTTTTTTTTTTTTTTTGATTATTTCCCAATCTTTCTACTTTTTATACCTTTTTATTTTTTTCTTAATTTTTCTATTTTTCTAATTTTTTCTGTTTTTTTCATAATTCTTTTGTTTTCAATTTTTTTTTATTTTTTCTTAATTCTTCTATTATTTTTTTTATCATTTTCTTCTGTTTTCAAAGTTTTTCTGATATTTTCTATTATTTTTCCCACTCACTGATTTATTGTAATACCAGGCCGCAAATAAGAATCAAATTATATTAATTTAAATGGCACCAATTTCATTCCCCATTTCTGCTACATTCACGAAATTACTCACACAGTAATTTCACATCAAAAATATTTTTTATTTGTTGTTTAGAAGCATATATCACCAAAATAACGTAAATAAATTAAAAGTTAGCATTACCACTTGAAAATATGAAAAATATTATTATTGCAAAAATTGTCGCCAATTAGTCGCAAATTTGTCGTGGAAACGAAACATTTGTCGCACTTTTATTTATGTATATATAGCCTGGTTAATGGTTAAGTTAGCACTACCACCCATGTATCTTCGTAAATAAACGTTGAATCCGAAATCTGAATGATGGAGAAATTGTCGCGTACTAGTCGTTAATTAGTCGTGCAGAAATATTATTTAATTTTCATTACCTTTTCCTTCCAAGGTCCACCAATGCGAACTCGACCGTCAAGTTAGCACTACCACCCGTATATTTACGTAAATAAACATTAAATTCGAAATCTGAATGATGGAAAAATTGTCGCTTATTTGTCGCAAATTTGTCTTGGAATCGAAAAATTTGTCGCACTTTTTTTATATATAGCCTGGTAATGCCAACTTAATAGTTAAGTTAGCACTACCACCCGTATATCTACGTAAATAAACATTAAATCCGAAATCTGAATGCTGGAGAAATTGTCGCTAATTTGTCGCAAATTTGTCGTGGAAACGAAAAATTTGTCGCACTTTTTTTTATATATGGAAAACTTTTTTATTATTAATTTTACGAAAAAAAGTTATTCTTTATAAAAAGTTCTGCTTAGTAAAAAAATTTAAAATTCAACCATCAGATATTAATTTTTTTTAAGCCGAATACGAGGTTTGTCAAAAAATATGAATTTTACTCAAGAGTAAAGTACCTTTAAATTTGACAACATCGAAAAATGTTATTCAAAAAAGTTGATCAGAACTAAAAACTAAGTTCAAATATGCAATTACGTTTATTTACATTGAAAAAATGTATTTATTTTTGAAATGTATTTCTAGGTACAATCAATGTTCATTCAAAATAGAAACAATATTAAACAAGCACAAAACCTATTTTTTCAACGTAAATGGATGTAATTGCATATTTGAACTTAGTTTTTAGTTCTGATCAACTTTTTTGAATAACATTTTTCGATGTTGTCAAATTTAAAGGTACTTTACTCTTGAGTAAAATTAATATCTGATGGTTGAATTTTAAGTTTTGGACTCAGCAGAACTTTTTATAAAGAATAACTTTTTTTCGTAAAATTAATAAAAAAGTTTTTCATATGGTGCGAACTTAAGTAGACACACTGTATATAAAAAAAAGTGCGACAAATTTTTCGTTTCCACGACAAATTAGCGACAATTTCTCCAGCATTCAGATTTCGGATTTAATGTTTATTTACGTAGATATACGGGTGGTAGTGCTAACTTAACTATTAAGTTGGCATTACCAGGCTATATATAAAAAAAGTGCGACAAATTTTTCGATTCCACGACAAATTTGCGACAATTTCCCCATCATTCAGATTGCGGATTTAATATTTATTTACGTAGATATACGGGTGGTAGTGCTAACTTGACGGTCGAGTTCGCATTGGTGGACCTTGGAAGGAAAAGTTAATGAAAATTAAATAATATTTCTGCACGACTAATTAACGACTAGTACGCGACAATTTCTCCATTATTCGGATTTCGGATTCAACGTTTATTTACGAAGATACATGGGTGGTAGTGCTAACTTAACTATTAAGTTGGCATTACCATGCTATATAGACATAAAAAAAGTGCGACAAATTTTTCGTTTCCACGACAAATTTGCGACAAATTGGCGACAATGTTTGCAATAATAATATTTTTCATATTTTCAAGTGGTAATGCTAACTTAACGGACGTAATAAATTAACGAAATCTCGATAGAAATTCGCATTATGTTTAGAGCTAAGGTAACCTCGGTTTTTGTACTATAGACCATTTAAAACGCGGATATAAAAAATCGGGGTCCCGCGGCCCTAAAATGGTTGCAACACCCCTAAAATCGCCAAAAACCACCCTTGTGGGGGTTTTTTCGCAACAATTTTTACGAGACCCTCAAATACTGCTTTGTAATATGCTAATTGTGATGAAAATTAACAAATTTAGTACGCCCATAAAAACTCAGCACAAAGTGTATGTTAAAGGGTGACACCCACCTCTAAGTTGATGTACAATTGAAAATGCTGGAAATTTTGTTTTTAACTTTTTTATGAAGTTCAAATAAATGGAGTCGTAAAATTAACAAAAGTTGTTTTCATCTCTTCGGGGTGAAAAATGCCCCTTAATCGCTTTAATATCCGATTAACGTGTAGGCATTGATTTGAGATAAATAATTTATACTTTGTCTCCTATTTCTAATTAAATTACTTGGAGACAAATAATAAAAAAAATTGCACTTCCTCAAGGGGAGAGCCACTCCCTCTAAAAGAATCACCCTGTATGTTTTTGGTTGACGCACTTACTCCAGGTTTTTGGTTGACGCACTTAGTCGAGCGGGTCAATATTTGTTTAACCCCAATTTTGAACCCCTTAAAGCGCGAATTTTCAAAATTCCTTTCATAGTGCTCCCCTACACCACCAAAGGAAACTACTCTGAAAATTTCACGTTCTCTATCACCTCTGGTTTAGGCTGTGCGTTGATTGTCAGTCAGTCAGCGACACGACAATTTTATATATATAGATATTGTTTATAAACAAGTTTTCCAAATATTTTTCTATATTTTTAAAAGTAAGGCTACTTAACTCTTGACCCAAATTCATATTTTTTTATTTTCCTCGGACATGGTAATTTTTTTTTAAATGTTATTTTAATTTTGTGTTTTAAGTTCAATTTTTATCAAGAATAATTTTTTCTCAAAAATCAATAATAAAACAGTATTTTTTCTTAATATATAAAGAATAACCTGATAATGACTACTTTCCTATCAGGTCGCCAGAGGGTGGCTAGTATGCGGGAATATTCTTCTGACACTATTTGCAATTAAAATCCCTTATGTTTTGTCAATTTATCCAACACTTATGTTATTTGCATAATTGTAAGACTTTCTTGCCTTTTTTGTCGTTTTCATTAATGTATTGTATGTGCTAATATTTGTATTTTAACTTTGACTTGTCCTATAAATTTTTTTGTCTTAAAGGATGAATAAATATTATTATTATTATTAGTGTCTGGGTTGTACTTGAGAATTACCTGCTTTCTCTGATGATTAGGTAGCATATCATGGTTTATAGCCTATATGGTTGAGTGCCAAGTTGGCCTGTACCCGAATTTTCTTACTACTTACATTAGAATTAGTTATATCGTTAACAGTTAAAATTATTTTTCAAAAAATACCCATTAGATTGCTAATTTATATGTTTTATATATTTTTAAGTCATAGGAGCAGATATATTGGATTCTACAAATCAAAATACATTCAAATTTGGAGTTTTAGAAGAGGAGGACACTTGGTTTGAATTAGATGCAAATCAACAAATTCATTTTGACAATAAAAAACATTTTAATTCTTATCTTCGAGAAGAATATCATGCTGTAAAAGTAAGAAAATTGTTATTTAATAATTTAGATACGTTTCAATCTTTCCGTGTCTACTTTGGCAATTTTTATATAATAATACACTGTTTTATCTTAACTATAATTATTTAGGACTTGCTTTGGAGGAGTCGTTTCTCAACGCACTTTGGGGAATTGCCTGAAAGAGCTCGAAAACCAGACAAACCCTATGACGCCTGCAGAGTTTATGGTAATCTAATTTTAAACAAAGTGGCAGGAAATTTTCATATAACAGCAGGGAAAAGTTTACATCTGCCTAGAGGACATGTGCATATTAATGCTTTTATGTCGGAAAGAGATTACAATTTTTCGCACAGGATTAATAAATTTAGTTTTGGGGATCCCAGTCCCGGTATTGTCCATCCCTTAGAGGGAGATGAACTTATTGGTAATTATGGTAAGTAGGTATATATACTATACTCTGTCCAATATTTTTTTTTTTCTTAAAATGACAAATATAATTACAGGGAATATAATTTATCATCTTCTAATATATTATCAAATATTTATTCTTTTAAAAAAAGGTATGGAAACTATTGAAAATTTAGAATATCTATATCCTTTATTCTAATTTAAATTAGTATCAATAGACACTTCCATTTTTGACAGATTATTGATAGAATTTGTGCAAATTTAGTGAGTTTTTTTTTCGCCAACTCAGCTGGGGATTGTCAAAAAGTAAAAAAAAATATTGGATGGACTATAATATTAAGTTCAACATACAAGTACTTTGTTTTTTTCTTATTCTATTTACATAATATTTTAAATCATTTTCTTTCTTTATTTCTCTTTTATTACTATTCAAACACCCAACTACAGAACAGATGTAATAAGCAAATTAAATTAAATTAACATTAACAGGTATAACAGAATAAAATACATACAGAAAATAAGAAAAAAATAACAGCTTATAACATACATAATGAGAGTATAAATAATTACAAAACTGGGATGGTAAGCAAATTAAAAAAAAATACAAAAATAAAAAATAACAATTAGATTCTCAAGAAGTAAGTGTTTATGGCAATGGTAATTCACCGTATTGAACTTTGAGCACATTTTATGTAGTAGAGAAAATTTTAAAATATTAGTTCGTGGAGTGGGAAGGTAAAAGGTTTGACATGTTCTGGATGTTATTCTTGAAACAATAAAATCGAGTTTTTACAGAAAATTTGGATCATTAAGTTTTTTATTACTAACTTCATGTAAAATCTATTTACTTTATGTCAGGAAAGAAGTTCAGTGTTCTTGATGGAAATTTTCGGATAAACGTGGTCTATTCTAAAAACCGTCTTTGTTTTGATTCCAATTTTTGAATATGAGTATCATAAAATGGGCTCCAAATTATATCCGCATACTCAGTTTTTGACCTAACATATGCATAATATAATGTTTTCGTGGTTTCCGGATGTTCAAAATCTCGGGAGTTACGCTCTATAAATCCATACTACTTTTGACAGCAGAATAAACAGTGTCGACGTGAGCAATAAAGGAAAGGTTACTATCAAACGTAACACTCAGTTATTTAGACACCAAATTTCAACACGTTTCAAGTTTTGTGGATGTCTTTCACATTCGGAAATAAATTTTCAAGTCATCCTCATATAATAGGCAATTTACGTCCAGTGTATTAACGATATCGTTGATAAAGTAGGGGGTCCAGGTTACTGCTTACACACTGTTTCCTATTACTGAGATAAGAGGAAAAAAGACTGATTAGTGCATTTAATAGACCCAACCGACCTAGCTTCCATAGGAGAATTCCGTGGTCAAGTCGGTCGAATGCCTTAGAAAAGTCCGTGTACAACACGTCACACTTTGCCTGATTGTATATACATTCAGCCAGGAATTGATTTATGTTGACCAGGTTTGTGACAATCGAGCGACCTTTCATAAATCCATGATGATTACATGTAATGACGTGACTTACATGATTATACATTCCATTATAAAGTAATTTTTCAAACGCTTTGCTGAAGTTGCACAATATTGAAATTGGCGGAAAGTTGTATATGTTCCGATTTATATCAATTTTTAAAGACTGGAGTAACTTTAGACGTTTTCCATATTGCAGGTATAGTGGAATATTTAAATCAGATGGTTAAGGGTGAAGCAAGCATTGGTGCATAGTCTTTCAATAAAATAGCTGGAACGAAATCAGGCCCTGTTGTCATTTTATTTTTAACTTGTTTAAGTACTAATAAAACCTCCTTGTCGTGAAAAACTGATATATTAATGTTTTGTGCATTTGACAAGACGTCACAAAAACTATCAGTCTGCGAGGTGGTAGAATAAGAATGTGTGAAGAATTTAGCGAAACAATTGAGTATGGACTGATTTTTACCGTGTAGCTGAATATTTTTCTTAACATTATTAGTGTCAGTATTTTCCAAAACAATTTGCTTTAATGAATTATAAATAATTTATTGAAATTTTGAAAATTAGATTAGAATCTGAGCAGTGTTTGTCTTCTATACTGTCAGCTATGTCTCTTTTATTGTTATTGTAATTATTTATTTAAAAAATCTGTATTTTGTTTTTGATTATTTTGGTTTTTTTATTTTTTCGATGTATTTCTTTCAATTTTTTTCGGTTTTTTTTTATTTTGTTCGATTTTCTCCGGTTTTACATTTTTTTTTCATGTTTTTGTTTTTTTTTAATGCTGCTACCTGCACTTCTCCAAAAAAAAATGCGGGGTCCCCCGAACGCATAAATTTTGTTCTGATTTTTTACGATCTTTTCCAACATTTTTGGATTGTTTTGGTTTTTTTTTAATTACTTCGATTTTTTTCTTTCGATTTTTTCGATGTTTTTTTATTTTATTCGAATTTTTCCAGTTTTACATTTTTTTTGTGTTTTTGGTTTTTCCAATACTGCTACCGCTACTTCTTCAAAAAAAATAGCCTTTCCGATTATAAAAATAATTTTTCGACATCACCGTTGGATTTAGGGTTAAATTTTATGTACCCCGGTTTTTTTTTCGAAATTTTTTTTTGTTTTTAAATATTTTAAATTTTACTTTTTTAAAGCTCCTAACTCCCTTAATATGCATTTAACGACCTATGCTTATAGGAACGTTTTTTATTAATTTTAGAAGTACCATCACCCCTTGAATTTTTTACACTATTTGAGGGCTGTATAGTTCAAATCAATTTTTAGGGTTCTGTACCCCAAAGGGTCGAAACGGAACCCTATTGCTCTCGCTCGCGTGTCCGTCCATCCGTCTGTCACACCGGTCTAGCAGCTAAACCGTTGGAGCTAAAGTCTTCAAATTTTCACAGTATATGCGTCTTGTTGACCCAAAGCCATAAAAAATATTTTTAAATGTTTTAAAGGGCTCCCATACAGCTAAAGGGGGGCGCTGAAAAAAAATTTGGCCTACCCCATCAAGTGAGGTATCGTTGTTTAGAGCTCATTGAGTAGATGATAGCCATATTTTTTGTTTTAAAAAATATTCCAAAACGTAGGCATGAGAAGCCGCCAAAGTCAGCATTTTTTACAAAATTTTGTTCCGAAGTATTTTTTAACTTTCCATTGACCTATGAACTTGAAATTTGGTGATAATGTTTATGGTTACGTATAGTTCACCAACAAATACCAATATATTAATAAAAATGATTTTTCCATTAACATTCCCTCATATTTAGGGTTCCGTACCTTTGTATTTATGCGAATTATAATATTCGATATTTTATTATTTTTATCTGTGCAATCTTATTAGTTTTACCAAAAACTCATTTTTCATCTTATAATTTTTTTTCTATCTTTGTCGGTTACGCTGATATTAACAAATTTGTTCGGTGCATTTCAAAATTTGTAAATATATGTAAGTATATATGCGGATTGGGATATTCGATTTTTTATTATTTTTATCTGTGCTATTATTAATTTTGTTAAGAAACGTATTTTTTTTTCTTCGCCGAACACACATGCGCCAGGTTATTTTTCTTTTCACTTGACCGATTTTTTTTAATCTATGGTCGCTTAATGTGAAATCATACATGATTAATGTTTCATTTGTAACTACAAAATCTATGTAGAGCACCAATGTTTGATGCTTTTTACTAATAACACACATACTTGGAACAAAACTATAAATCTTAATCTGTAAATGTAACTTTTATTTAATGATAACATTGCGTAACTCATTTCACTATTTTTCGAATCAAATGTACCTTCTCATAATAATTTCTTTTTTTTAGGTCGCACATTGTTTAATTATTTCATCGAAGTTGTACCTACCAAGGTAAATACATTCCTAACTTCAGTTAACACTTACCAATATAGTGTCAAAGCTCTAAACAGACCAATAGATCACGATAAAGGTAGCCATGGTATACCAGGATTGTTTTTCAAATATGATGTATCTGCTCTAAGAGTTGCAGTCAAACAGGAGAGGGATCATTTAGGCACCTTTTTAGCTAGATTGTGTTCAATTGTAGGAGGAGTTTTTGTATGCTCAGGTACACATTTTTGTATATATAGGTCAAGAAGTATAGCATTGTGCATCAAGTGATCTAAACGGGTACATGTAAAATGGATCCCAAATTAAAGAGCGTTAAAAATAATATGTAAATCGGTTCCCGTAATTTTTCGCTTATCTGATCTTTATGCGTAAATCGGTTCCCCGATATTTAGGTACTTAAAACGGATTATCAGATAATAAAACATTATTTACTACATGTATTTATTTACATACAAAATCCAACATAGATTTTTAAATATTATCCTAAAAATGCTCTACATATTATGATATATTTTATTTCATTTTCATTAAAGCGCAGTGAAAAGAAACATCTAATATATTGAAAATTGTAGCTTTCTCTTATCTATCGCATTCTGTAATGGTTAAATTTTGCGGATTATTTCAACAAACTAAATGTATACTGTTGTTTGTTAAGTAAATATGATACGATTGACACTTACAAAAGCTGTTATAGAGAACCTTACTTAAAATCTAATAATAAAATAAGAATATAAATGACATTTATCATGGCTGTATGTCTACAAATAAAAAACTAAAAACATACAATATATACATATTCAACCCCTAAAATACAATGTATAAATTAAATAAATATTTGTTGTATAAATTAAATAAATATTTTTTAAATATAACCAGTGACATTCTATTTTATTTTTAGGAATTGTTAATCATCTTGTGCAATCTGTTGTTGACTGGTTCTCTCAAATTTTTAAAAAAGGGAATGGTTCAAATGGTCAAAACATAACTAGTAAGACTTCATTGGTTAAAACTGCTCCAGATCTTCCAGCGGAAAGTATTAAAGTATCATAATATTTTTATTGAACATGTATTTATCTACTCTCACAAATACATTATTTTCTTATTACTGATTAATGTGTTTATTGAATTTCTAACATACTAACAATGTTTGAACAATAAATTAAACGGATTGATTTAAGGGATGGTCATTGTTGGTTTCTACGAAATCTTTTGAAACTGTGTTTCTTATAAATAGAATAATCTTTTCTGTCGACCATAATAAATGGGATATATGAGATTATATATGTAAACATTTATGATTAAAAAAGAACACATACATTTTAACAAAAAATGTATCAAAACAATTAAATAAAAACTCTTTATTTAAATAAATTATTGCCAAGTAATATATAAAAAAATCGGTTGTGTCGCCCCAAAACTTTCCCGACGAGTATCCAGGAATACTTTTTCAGATATTTAATGTTAAAGTTTCAACTTTGACATTTTTTTATTTTTGACAGGTGACTGTTGGATAAATAATTTTGACTGTTCTGAATAGAGTTTTTCAAGGGCTTTTAAACGGCATATTGCATGTCCAATTCCGTGACATTGAATCTGTCAATTTTTGATAATGATACTTCCGTTAGACACATCTCGTACAAAAACTAATGGGTTCTTCCGACAGATAACCCAAACCCATATACCAAATTTCAGCTCAATCGGATTAATACTTCTTCAGATATTTAATGCTGAAGTTTCAAATTTTGACATTTTTTTATTTTTGACGGGTGACAGTTGTAGAAATAATTTTAACTGTTCTGAATAGAGATTTTCTAGGGCTTTCAAATGACATATTGCATGTCCAATTCCGTGACATATTGCATCTGTCATTATTTGATAATGGTACTTCCGTTTGACAGATGACGTACAAAAACTAATGGGTTCTTCCGACGGGCAAGCCAAACTCCTATACCAAATTTCAGCTCAATCGGATTAAACGTGTGGCCTCTATCGTGGAAGAATACACACAGACCGACAGACAGACTTCCATCTGAAAATGGTCTTAATCGTCTCAGGGGACCCGAAAATGGATGTTTCCGTTTTTATTTCGAATTTTTTTTTTAGCTCGTTCACAATACTTTCCCTTCTAGGAGGTGGGTCGGGAAAGTAAAAACAAGTTAAAAATCAAAAAGTCGTTAAAATACGCATGTGACGCTTATGAAGTTTGACATTGACAATGTCACTATCACTAAATCAGCAGCGGGATTCTCAACAGCTATTCGTTGCCTACCGTCCCGAGTAGCAGCCGAAACAGTGATTCTCAATCAACTAAAATTACTAAAATATTCTTTTCTTGTGACAGCACGGCATGCGCGAATTTAAATTTCGCGCGAGACCAATCTTGCCGACAGTAGCCGAGCCGATCCGAGGATTCGGTGCCTCTGGGCATTTTTTAGCGACAATCAGCTCACGTGGGAAACAATCATTTCTGAACGCACTGTATATGTAGCTAATTATTTATTTAAATAAAATTCATTTCATCAACTAAACAATTTAGAAATATATTATACATAAATTTTATTTAACGTTACCATTTTTATTTATTTAGTTATTGCCCAACATTTTAAATAGGAGAAAAATATAGTATGCAATTTTATTTTACTCTTCATACAATTCGAACACAAATGGAACTATAATAATAGGAAAATAAATGTAAATACAATTTAAATCCTTGAATTTCTTGGTATACGTCACAAGACTGGATATAAATATTTAAATTTCAATAATTATTTCTTGGTCCCCTGGTTGCATGCGGACCGAAGTAAAAAGTGAACACTATTTGATGATGATACTGACGTCATACTTCTAACGGGTGCACCACGTAAATATTCAAAATATCTATGTTAAGTACAGTTTAAAATGTATGTTGGTATTGCTGGTTGTCATGGAAAACATCAAAACAAACTAAATTGTCAAAAAGTGAAGTCTTCAACCTAACCAACTTGAATGAAAACACACGGTTTGTAAAAGGTAAAAATTACAGCAAAAACTGATTTAAAAGTGTTTAAACTAATCACACAATGAATAATCTAGAACAAAATTTGTTACAAGTTACAAAAGCAATCGAAAAGCAAGTAGACACAGTTATAGAACAAATAGACAATTTGGATACTACAGACCTGGAACAGCTTAAAATAAATCGAATAAAGGAATTAAAAAAACAAGAAGAACAAAAGAGAGTATGGTTAAGCAGAGATCACGGTAAATACGAAGAATTGCCTGAAGAAAAAAGCTTCTTTGATGTCATTAAAAAGTCCGAAAATGTAGTTCTTCACTTTTACAGAGATGCAACTCCGAGATGTGCTATTGCTGATAAACATTTGAAAATTCTTGCTCCTAAACATATAGAAGCCAGATTTACCAAACTAGATGCAGAGAAATGTCCATTTTTAGCTGAAAAACTGAAGATCAAAACACTTCCGACTATAGTTTTAATACAAAATGGGACAATGGTAGATAAAATTGTTGGTTTTACTGAACTAGGGAACACTGATGAGTTTACCACAGAAATGCTAGAATGGAGAATAGCACAAAATAATGTTATTAAATACGAGGGAGACTTATCAACACCTCCAGATGCACATCAAAATAAGAAAAGTTATTTTAAGAAAATAAGAAGTGGTAACTATAATGATGATGATGATGATGATTTAGATATAGAAGAATATGGCATTACTAGGGAATCAGCCAGATCAGAAACAAATTTGAAAAATGACATCCCAGAATTAACTCCAGAGGAAGCAGCAGAGTTGGGTATTGATTAGATTTATTGAATTTTTATTTTATAGCTTAAAGCTTCATTGATGACCTAACTTTTTTACTAATTACTTTTATTATTTAACTGCTTTGTTATACCTCAAAATTAATAAACATGTTTCTTATAAATTTTGCTTTTCATGAAAAAGGCACAAAATTTAAGTATAATATACCTATTTAACGTCTACTAGTTAATTCTAGCCTAATTCCAAACTTGGAACATATCTTTTTAATCAAAATATATTAAACTAAAAAAATATTCATAGAAAAGTCTCAAAAGTTGGTAATTTACTGTATATACTTAGATATTTAAAACCACTTAAAAAATTTTATTTGTTGTGCCAAACATTCAAAAAATTGAATTACTGCTTATTTTAATTGAAACTAAAGGTACGTATTTACTAGATCATTCGTATCGCGTGAGTCTAAAATTTGCTCAGGTAATGCTCAGATTAGACTCCGCTGTCTTCTTAAAAGTTGTCACATGAGCACAGATCTGGTTGTAAGTCACATACAAATTGTGTTTATCTATAATATAAGTGGCAAAGTCCTGAATGACTGACTTAGAAACGAAGAGCTAAATCTACTTAACCCAGAGACTTGAAATTTCGAGATTTGTTCTGTTCATAACATGGACACCCACAAAGAAAGAATTTTGCGAAATTTTGATTTTAAGGGGTAGAACATGGTGAAAAACTTTGGCTTACATAGAATAAGTATATCTATATGTAGACGCACTTACTCGAAACGGTAATGTTAGTAGGCAAAAATAGATGAGGATAGGAAAAAATAGGGTAAAATAGGGAAATGTGAAAAAAACAAGGAAAATGGAGGGAAAAGAGAAAATTATAAAAAATGGGAAATAATATAGAAAAATAAAGAAAACATGGACAAATGTAGAAAAATAAGGAAAATAGGGAAAAATTAGAGAAAGTAGGGAAAATAGGTAAAAATAGAGGAACATAGTGATTGTGGAAAATAGGGAAAAACAGAAAAAAATAGAGTGAAACAGGGAAAAATTACAAAAAATATGAAAAAATTGAAAAAAACAATGAAAACCAGGATCAAAATGGAAGAAATAGAAAAAATAAAATAAATAGGAAAAATAAAAAAATGGGGGAAAATGGGCAAAATAAAAAAAAATTGTGAAAAATAGAAAAAAACGGTAAAAACTGGAAAAACCTGGAATAATCTGTCAGGTGCGTGTCGGACTCGCAAATTTAGGGTTCCGTACCAAATGTAGAATATAAGACAGCTGTGCAGAGGCAGGATTATTTAATGACTTTAAAATTTTAATTGAACTTAAAAGTCAAAAATAATTGGTAAAAAAATTTAAAGAACTGAAAAGAAAAATAACCTGACGGATGTTTGTTCGACGGAAAAAAAAATTATGAGACGAAAAATTCTTTTTTTAACAAAACTAATATTAGCACAGATAAAAATAATAAAATATGGAATATCACAATCCGCATATATATTTAGATATATTAACAAATTTTAAAATGCACCGAACAAATTTGTTAATATCAGCGTAACCGACAAAAACTATAAGATTAAAAATGCGTTTTTTAACAAAACTAATACGATTGCATAGATAAAAATAATAAAATATGGAATATCACAATTTACATATATACGAAGGTACGGAACCCTTAAAATGAGGGAATGTTAATAAATATTGTTATTTGTTGGTAAAATATACGTAACAATAAACATCACCAAATTTCAAGTTCGTAGATCAATGGAAAGTTAAAAAATACTTCGGAACAAAATTTTGTAAAATATGCTGACTTTGGCGGCTTCTCATGCCTACGTTTTGCAATATTTTTTAAAACAAATAATACAGTTTTTTATTTACTCAATGAGCCCTATTCAACGATACCTCACTCGATGGGGTAGTCCAAATCATTTTTTTCAGCGCCCCCTTTAGCTGTATGGGAGCCCCCCTTGAAATCATTTGAAAATATTTTTTACCATTTATGTGGCTTTGGGACAACAAGGCGCACATACTGGTGAAAATTTAAACACAGTAGCTCCAACAGTTTAGACTGGTGTGACAGACGGACGGACGGACACGCGAGAGAGCAATAGGGTTCCGTTTGGACCCTTTGGGGTACGTAACCCTAAAAATAGAGAAACAATAAAGGAAATACGAAAAAACACGGAAAAATGGGGAAATTTTAAAACAATAGAGAAAATAAGAAAAAATAGTGAAAAATGGAAAAAAAAAGATAAATGATAAAAAATTGGGAAAAGCGGGAAAATAGGAAGAAATAGGTAAAATGGAGATTTTAGAGAATAGGGAAAATTATAAAAATGGGGGAAAATTGGGACAAATACTGATAAATAGGGGAAAATAAGGAAAAAACAGGGAAAGCTCGGTTGTCCAGGTACTACTCTTAAAGGGACTCCCGTATCAAAGCATGGGTATTCAGCTATTTGCTGGGTGCGGCGGAGTGCATGGTGGGGACATCTGAAACGACCCAGCGCTCGTAGTGGTCAAAATTTCGTGAAATCATGCTCTTGTCATAAGTAAACGCGCCAAAATTAGGTATAAAAATGGTTCATAATAGTTATTGTGTTGTTAATTGCAAAAATATAGGGAGAAATAGCAAGTGCAAATTTTACACATTTTCAAGAGCTAGTTGGAAATGGGAGAAATGAAAGAAATGGATAAATGCCGTTAGGAGAAAAAGTAAGTAATGTATAACCTAATTCTGTACAAACTTTGACGAATGTGTGTTTTAGTCTACAAGTAATAATGAAGTATTTTGTAAACTTACATATACATAGAAATAATATATATTAGTTTATGACTTATTTAATTTAACCAATGATCTCATAGTTCTATAAAATTGAGAAAAAATAATAAACATTACAAATTATTTGTAAAATTTTAGTATTCTGTTATTTCAATGTTTCTCTTCTGACTCCTGTACCACTTTCACTTCTTGATCTTGATCTGCTTAATCTGCTATTTCTTCACACCTTCTTTTAACTTTAGATAGTCTGATTTCTATTATCACTATAATCTTCCTTAATTGCCTTTAATTTTTTATACAAAATGGCCTTCTTGTATCATCTTGAATTTTTTTAATTATTATTTATTGGTATATAAATTTATTAATCGTTCTATATGTACGTACATATCACACCCTGTTTACATTTTTTTTAAATTAATAATTGTATATAATCATTCAAAATAATTTTTTTATATCTCAAACATATAATGACAATCTAATTTTTTTTATCTCACGTCTGTTTATTATCTTTTCATGTTTTTTTTTTAATTGAAATTTTTCTTGATTAATTAAAATAAATTTTAAATCTTTCCCTTAACATTATTACTTAAAAATGTTTATATATCATTTCCAATTTTTTTTTACTTTCAAAATAATAATGAAATAATGATGTGCTCAAAAATTAACATAAGACTCTTTATATTTCACAATTGTTGATTTAGAATAACTTACCAATTATTTCAATAAATTTTTTAAACTCGAACCTTTTTTAACAATAAAATATGTTTATAACATTCAAAATAACATAAAATTATTTATGTTATTTAAACCTTTTAACAATTAAATAACAATTAACTTAAAAAAAATAACTCATACAGAGTATTTCATTACAATATATTAAATTAAGTCATGATGCAAGTTTCATTTAAAATATAAAAATATTTTCCAGCTGTCATGTATTATTTGTTTGGATGTCACTAATTAACCTGACAAGAATCATAGTTTTTGATATTTATTTACATGTTTTATACTGACATGCTCGGCTGAGAATAGTAGATTCTGTAACAAGGTTAGAATGAAAAATTCGAAACGAGTGGAAAATTCCGAACTCGAGCGAATGCGAGTGTGAGGAACCACGAGTGTCGAATTTTTTCATTCTGACCGAGTAACAGACTATATTTTCTCCACGATCAAAAAGTATAAATCAAAATTAAATTAAATCTGAACACAAGTTATTTGTTGACATATTTGTATTACATTGTATTAATATTTATAGTGCTGTGGTACACTTACCGTTATTAAAATCTGATGCATTGGTGTTTTTTCATAATTTGCAATTTCAGATATTATTAAATTCTATATCTACTTCACTTGATTTTTCACTCATTATTTTGTTTGAATTAAAACTTGTTTGAAAATAATTATTACCGTCGCCATTTTATATCTGACAGTGACACTTTTGAAATCCAGGGCAATCCATATTGTTTATTTCGATTACAGAAAATCCATTCTTTACCTTGATAACGAATGAAAATACATGCAAAATGCATAAGAGGCAAGTATTATAGAATAAATATTCAGGCTCTAGAGTGTGAATGTTTACATTCTATTATTAAAAATGATTTCAGAATTCATACATTCAGTAATGGTCGTGGAGAAAAGTCACTTCTCGACGTTTGGTGTATAATATACTATTGTATGGAAAGGAGCGACCGGACGTTGCGGTTCAAAAAAATCATTCTTTTTTACAATACTTGTCTGTCTCAAAATAGGCTAATCGGTTTTCACCAGTTTTAAAATTTTTGGTATTTTTGCTTTTCCGAGAATAATGCAATATTAAATTATTTTATGCATGATTTATTTTTTATTAAAATTGTATAGTGTATTATATTATAGCATCAACCTTTCAATTATGGAGTCTGAGGTTGAGGGACAAAGCTCTCTCCTTACGTGCGGGCGGGCCCGAGTTCGAATCTCGGCCGATGGAAAACCTTTTTAATTTTTAAAAGTTTTGATATATAATTAATTTTAAAATAGATTTTAAAAGCGCATTAAATTTTTTTTGTATAACGCAAATGTGCTAGTGAAATCGATTACAAATTTCATAAATGATGTAAACTATAATGTAAGGTGTCATCAACATTTTTTTTGAATTATTTGAATGTGCGATATCTCACCCAAAGGATAATGGTGAGTGTTTCAGACGAGTTCGTGTGTATTATTGGGATATATGGGATGCGCCATTTACCTTTTTATCTATCGCTTGTCTGGATGGAGTGGTCCCTATTTTTGTGTTGTCTTTGCTAAGGACTCGGTGTATTATGCCAGAGACAACTAAATATCCCTGATTATGCTTAAAAATATTGTGTAACATTAAAGAGCCGAATTCAGAAACTTTCCTCAAGGTTCCCCTCACACTAAAATCTAACCCAACTCAACCGATCCTTGAATTTCTTATTCATAAAGAAGAAGTCGCCCATTCGTTCTTCATTAACTCAAAATTAAGATAGAAAGTAGTCAGATCTCATGTTGGTCATTTGACTATAAGATAGGTTAATAATCGTGTGCTCTTGTTGTTTCTGTGCTTAATACATAATATACTCCATTTCACGGTTTTTAGCGTCTCGTCATACCATTCACATGCATTAAGTTGATTCGACTCTCTTTCATTGTCAAAGTTCGAATCGCTTTATATAGTTTTCAAGAAATGCATGAATTTGTGCAGTATGTGGATGACTGTTATGAATTTGTGCAATATATAGAAGATGATTTGGTTTATTTGCCCATTCCAAGCTAATTAGTTCATCGTTAGTTAGTTTGAACACAATATTATATTTGTTATTTTATAATGTAGTTGAGATGCGCAAAATCCATTTGAAATTTACACAAATACTAAATTGTTGCAACGCTTCCGGTTTTTAAGACGCACGATTCAAAATGTGTTAACTCCATCTAACTTATCCAGAAAATGTAAGAAATATTGGTCGAGGGCTGCCAATAAAAAAAATTATGCATAGCCTTGCACTTTTATGCACGTAGAGCAGGTGCAAAGCGGTAAGATTATATCGTTGCAGTTTTCTATTGGTGCAATCTATTATTTCTCTCTCTCGTATGGTGTATCTATTTCTTTAATATATTGGACAAGTCAATAATTAATAATTATAACAGACAACTCCTTCGTTTTTACTAAAATGAGTGACTACTTTTCGGCTCATTCTAATAATAGGAAAAGAAGGAAGTGACCCACTCATTCTCAAGTGAGTGTAAATTGAGCATGATTTGAGAAAGGGATGAGTGTCTGAATTCGGCCCTAAATCAGTTTTGAATCGACAATTTTACTTCTCACACCAACGACCTCTCTCGTTTATGTGCTGACTCCCAGTCTACATTCAAATGTAGATTCATCTCTAAGACTTTTAATTGGTTGGTTGTTTTTAGGTTTTAGTTAAATCCCTTTTATTCGAACAACTTTATTGAATTTAAAATGAAAAGTATACAAAGTAAAATCACATTGTGCTTATTTTTAGATGTGTTTGATGTGTAGGCATATACGTTTTCTTGAACACTTACTTGCACTGTTGTAATCAAGTCGTCGTCGAGTTCTATAAAAAAATATATTACATTTTAATTTTAAACATAAGAATCTTATTTAAAAAATTTTTAATTTTTAATTAATTCCTACCAAAGGTAATGATAGTTTTTATATTATTGTTTTCGCGAAATCCATTTTTAAAGGTTTCATCCAATAAATAAATTAAAAAAAGTAACGACCCCATCTCAATGCTGGAACTTCTTGTTAAAAACTGATTTTTGAAGATACATAAAGATAAGACGGACACAAAAATCATTAATTCATAAATTCATCATTAAATATTTAAAAAAAAAACTACATAAATAGTACAGTTTAATTAAAATGGAAAAAAATATAAAAATCTTTGCTGATCAGTAAAAACCCGTTTAAAATAACTTCACTGCTTGTAAAGGGATATAACTTTTATGTAATTTGTGATATTTCGTTAAATTGCGCCAAAATGAAAAGAGAAAAATTTAATTTTTTTTTCAATATTTCTTGGGATTAAATACTAGAACAATTCTAGCACATGATAAAGTATAGAAAAGGATTATGACATTAATCGTAACTCACAAAACTACAGAGTGTTTTAGTTTCATGAATTTGGGGAAAAATAATGGCTGATCAATTTATATTAAACAAATATAATAAAATATAGTAGGTAATTACTAAGCACTGCAGACGTTATTTATGCTACAAATATATGAAGAATGCACTTTTCGTATAACTGCTATAAACTGTTATTTATAAATATATTTCTTGTTTTGTTATTACTAAGGAAAAATCATATTTGATCAAATATGGATATTTTTACCTACTCCCGCAGTGGCAAATCGTAAAATTGGAGAGGGTTTAGACCAACCGTATCTGTTCCTAGATACCAACAATGCTTCATACACTGTTCTCTCCTTGAGTCCCTTAATTGTGTAAGATTTTGAGTAAACCGGTCCTGAGCTGTGCTCTGTTGGTATGGTCAGTTTGGTCCAGTTGGGTGGATGGGTTATTCTCGCTCTGTAAGGTCTAAACCAGAGGTTGTATTCAATAATGGGTGTATAACTGTCCACTTCCCAAATAAGAGTGTACGAAGTTTTAGCGTTTAAGTTTTTTTCTTCAGTGCGCTTGAAGACTCCAGGATTTGGAACACCTAAGATAAAAAAATAATAGTTTATAAAGGAAACTAGTTTTTTTCCGGAATATTAATTTTATCTATGAGTTATATTATTACAATATATTTCAGTTAGATTAAATAAAATTAGTTTAGTTAGAAACAATAAAAACGCTAAAGAAAAACTACATTTTTCCCATTGCACGAACCTATTATTTTATAATCTTCAAGTATTACTTTTGTTTCTGTCACATATATTTGTTTAATAATCTTGTGATTTATAACATCGATGAGTAATTTTGATCTATCCTATAATTTACCATAAAACTTATGAACTCACTAGTTTCCCTTAGGATTTACCTAGTAACGTATTTATTTATATTTATAATAATGTACACACTTTACCGCCCAATACTCTAATTTGCACTATAAATCACTTAACTTGAATTGGGAATTTGGAACTTTGGTTTTCAATAATGTTGAAAAATATCGTCATCACTAACCAAAACTACAATTTTTAAACACTCTACGTACGTTTCGCTAATGTTAGCATCGTTAGGATGATAAACATCTGATGATACTAATATAGTTAGCGAAACGTACGTAGAGTGTTTAAAAAGTGTAGTTTTGGTTAGTAGTGATAGATAGTAGATAGATATTCTTCAATATAAATCACTTAGATAACTCTTTTGTGTTTTCTTATTAGATTGGTGTGGTCAAGGACCAGAATTGTCTTAACGTTCAATTCATGGTGGAGCTTGTTCACGAATCTGGTAATAGTCAGTATTTATCTAAAAATCTTGATGAATATCACTATTTCTGAAATACCAAAACAAATTGATTTCTAATTTCATGAAAACTGAACGTACATTGACATCAAACGATGAGTAATAGATATACAGATAAAAAAGCGCCACTAAAGTCTAAATAACTCGAACGAATAAAGACGTGAAAACATCTCTAAAAGCCCCGTTTTCCTTTGGATAAAAGGAATCCTCAGAAAATCATACCGTCCTCCGAATCCAGTGAAAAACAACAAATGGACCTCCCCGATTTATCGACACCGACCCGACCAGATGCAGTCGGTTGTGTGTTTTCCGGGGCATTTGGGAAAGTCTAGAAAAGCGGAAAATAGACTGGAAATTGTGCACTTTTGCCATTTTTTATGTGGTATGACCATAATTTAAAGATTTTGATAACGATTACCAGAAAAAATGAACTGGATGGTTTTTATTTTCATAATCAGATAACTGATGACAATTACTCAAATATTATGATTGGCTCTAATTACAATTTTAGACGGTATTAATAATTTACCAATACATTTTGCTATGGAACAACGTGAAGAGAAGGAGAGACAACTAAGTTAAATGTTCGATGTAAGCGGCTTGCACTATACTCTAGACATGCTAGATAGTCCACTGCCTGTATAAACGATAATATGAAAAAGTTGCTTTTGGAGAAAATTGTGAACGTTTGTTTTTAAAATATTAAATTAGGCCGACCGTTTTCATACTGTGGTTGTTGGATCATTATCAACTGGATCTGCAGTGGATGTGCGTGCGATTCGTTCTCGGAATTAGCCACTTTTTTGAAATGAGAGTTCCTAAAATGTGGTTTCATAAAACATACCAGTAAATAATTGACATTTTTAGACATACCTCTTTCTTCCATAATCTGCTTCTACTGTTTAGTAAAATTATACCAGAAAAGCGTTCATACAACTGGAATTAGGGTTTGGGGGAGAAACTTAAATATTTGGTGTATTTTCTATACTTTTAATCATTTGAACTAACCTGAAAGCTGAATTGCTAGTTCTCCTTGCCCAAGTTCATTGGTTGCCCTACAAGTATAAATTCCAAAATCACTTCTTTGAACATTCCTTATAAGCAATGTATTTTTGTCACCGTCTACTACTGATATCACCCTATTATCCAAAAGAACATGAACTTCTCCTTTCAACCACGTGATAGTAGCTTGTGGATCGGAGGAAACCTTGCAATCTATTTGGACCCTATGACCTGGTGCTGTGTGTATCCAAGATCTAGAAGTAACCATTTCTGGTGGATCTGGAAAATTATATATATTTTATCAGTAGTATCTTATAAAATAATAACTTACTAAATACAATCTTGGTCCAATGAAATTTTTGAATAATATTAGATTTTTTTGCTTATTTTTAACTATAACCATCAGTTCATTTTGTGGAGATTAGATGTACTTACATATAATATTCAGTTCGATTGAAGCTTTCGCTGGTGAGCCAACTCCGTTTGTAGCTGTGCATTCGTAAATACCAGCCAATTGCCTATCAGAAGCAGTAAACTTTAGAATTTCCCTATTATCAATTAATTTTAATTCTTCGCCCTAAAAAAATGTTCTATTAAATGTTGTCATAACATTATACATATGTAGAAATTTAAATAAAACGTGCATACCTTACTTGACCATGTAATAATCGGGTATGGTACTCCTTCTCCTTTACAGGCTATTCTAACTTCCTCTCCTAGTCTAACTTGTAAAAATCCGTTAGGGGGAAATGGTTCTACGGATGGTGAGTCTAAAATATATATTTTTTTAAAGTTAAGATGGATAAAGACGTTGAGGTTTATTACAATGAGTGCATTTAGTAAAATAATATTTTTTATTTAGTCATTCTCCAAAGACAGGTTATTCATTTTTTTGTCCTCTAGGTTTTAATAAATTTCATTCAGCTTCTTCATCAACATTCTGAAATTTCTCATGGCTACAAACATTAGTTTGACAGTTAAGAAAGTTAATATACCCTACTTGTATTGCCGGCTCAATTATAATCTATCTTGTTTTTTTTTTAAGCCATCCCATTGTTTGAGATTGCATAATTATGCTTTGGTCAAATCATTATTGTGTAAATAATACAAATGCTTGCTTATAGTTAGAAACAAGATTAAGAAGGAAAATAGATTGTACAGAATGGGTTTACAGTTAGTTTTATCCGTAAAAACTGCTTCTATGTTAGAAGCTCATGGAATTGTTAGCAAATACAAACAAAGCAAAGGTATATACAATTGTCGAAAATATTATTTTATGGGCAGCTGCTGATGTATTCAAATAAAGGCAGGTATAAACAGACTGATAAGCTTAAATAATACCATACGACTAAAATTTTGCGCTATGATAGAGGATATTCAAACACAAGTTCCTTACAAGTGTATTACACATGGATAAAAGTAATATTTACAACTGCGCAAATGTGCAGTGGCGGGATTTCATCAATTGCAGTCTTTAACCAGGGCCCCATCCAAGATTTCAAAGTATCATAATTGTTATAAGGTAGAACGATTTTATAAATATTTTTCATTTATTACTAATTATTCTAGAAAAAGGTGCAAATTTTTAAACCCCCATAAATTATTTTAAAATATTTTTATATATTTATAAATTCAAATTGAAGAATGGAATAATAAGAAAAAACTAACTAACTAAAATATTCGATAACGAAGTTTTTAACCGAGTAATCTTCCTGAATTATTTAGGCCTGAATGCCCAAACTTTAGGGGGGCAACTGACCATCCTTACCCCCTCAATTCCCGCTACTAAAAATGTATTTAGAGTTGGGCATAAGTCCGGAACCATTTAAAAAAAATCGGCTGTGTCACCCCAGAATTTTCCCGGCTCGACCGTAGAGAATAGGATATTTATTATTATTATTTTAATTACAAAATACTAAGCATTACATTAATTTATGGAACACATTAAAAATAGCGAGCGGATAGTGAATAATACGTCTACCGAATTGATATTTCAATGTTGAAAATGACAAAAGCTGCGCATGCGCACGTTGTATATCACACTGCTACAATTATGATCTCCTAAAATCGTATGTGAAAACTATTGGGAATTCGGGAAAAAATTTCATACAATAGTTGTAGGGAATTTTATGCTTTACAACTTTGCACTGAAACATTTTGCACTAAAGAGTATAATTTACCTCAAATTTTCAAAAAATGGAAAATCCTAAATGTGTATTTTTCTAGCCATCTAGCTGCGAAACTATGAGGAATTCGATAAAAAGTTAAACACATTTAAAGAAAATTTGATGCTTTACAACTTTGCACCAGAAAATTTTGCACTTAAGTGTATTGTTTTTCTTCAAAATCAAGAAACACTAGAGAAAACCGACATGCACATTTTTTACGCGCCCTCTAGTGGCGCAACTATTGGAAATTTTGAAAAAGTCATACCAAATTTCAGCTTGATTGGTCAAACGGTTTTGCAGTTATCGTGGAAGATTACACACAGACAGACCATACGCTGTAAATGGTTTCAATGTTCTTGGGGAACCTCAAAATGGATATTTCCATCGATATCTCGATTTTTTTTGCTCGTTCACCTTACTTTCCCTTTCATGGGTCCGGGGAAATAAAATTGGATAATTTTTTCTGCAAGTTTTGTTAAAGTAAAGTATGCTCCATACTTATTTTTTAAAGTGATTATATCTTTTTGATCACTCCAGTATAAGTTAGCAAAAACCCATATTTTATGCAGGTGTCCCTCTCATTGGACTGTGGCCAGTGAGGAAGCCCATGGCCGATTCTGTGATCCCAAGTGCGGGTTCTGGACCCATATATAGGTTGATGATCATTTTCTGGCTAGTTCATCAGCTTTTTCGTTGCCCTCGATGCTAGTATCCTGGAACCCATATCAATGTTATTTTGTTGCGTTCTGAGAGGACACTGAGTTCTTCTCGGCATTGCCACGCCAGTCTTGATGTCACTTTTGTATTAATAACAGCCTCTCTCGCATGATCAGTTGCTGTATATTCCATTATCAGTTTATCTCTGGTCTTGGATCCGTCTGTATACTAGATACGGTCTCTAGGTTTGCCCTTGATGTTGTCATGTGTAGACTTCCTTCGGTCTTGCATATTTACCTCGAAGTTAGTGTTGAAAAAGTACGAGTTGTGTGGACCGTTGGTTTCATTTCAAGAATATTACCTACCACTACTTCCTTTATCTTGTTGCGATCCCATCTGTCCCATTCTTGCCTCCCCATGATTATTACTTTCAGTTTTTATACTTCTTTTGATATTTCCTTCACTTCTTCTCTTTTTGATATTTCAGCTTGTACTACACATTGTAATAATGATTGTTTGGAAATATTAATTCACTAATATTGTTGGCAGCAAAAATGATAATATAATTATCAACAGTTTTGTTTAAAATGTAATAAATGTATATATTTTTCATTAGGAATCTAATTTTAGGTAGATCTAATATTGTGAAAATCCAATAATCTACAAGCATACAGACATTTTATTATGAGGTTATTATTATTATTTAGCCTAACTGTAAGAATATTCAGTTAACCCAACGGTGTATTTATTTACCTTTAAAAAGCATTGACTTTTTAAAGCCCTTTTTTGAAATGTAGAAAAAAGAAATAACATACTAAAAAATTTGCTTTTCTTACGTAATACTTCTATAGCATGTTTCTGCCTCACAGGTCCCCAGGGTTCTGGCCTTTCTATTTCACATACATACTCCCCAGTCTCTTCTGGTTGCACGCTTAAAATTTCTAGAGATCCATTTTGCCATAGAAAATGCCGATCTGGTAATGTTAGGGTTTCATTGGCACTATCAGCTATGAGATCTTCCTCTTTGTACCAGCGGACGGATTTGGCATATGCCTGATCTATAATAAAATAAATATATTGTTACTTTGTGTTGCTATTTGTTTTTTACATAGCTTATTAGATGTAAATATTATTTATTTATCAAATCGGTATAATAATTCCATCAGACTGTTTACTTTAGTAGATCATACCAAAACAAAAATTTTAATTTTACAAGATTTACAAGGTTTAGAAATCGTAACACAAGTTTTTGTCACGTGATCAGTTAATTAAGGCACTGCCTTTAAATATAAACATCTTGAACCACAAACGAAGATTATACAAGTTTACAACTAGTTCTAGAATGATGTTCCAGGCCCAGATAAGATCCAGTTACTAATATTGGTAAATTATACAATAGAAAAGCTGATTTCCAGACAGTTTTGATTTAGGGACACAAATTAAGGTACATTTTTAACAGAAACAAATTTAAATTCAGTTTTAGAATAATTTTAAAAATGATAATGAAATGTTTTAGGTTTTACAAAAATATTACCTATAGTATTGAATACATTAGATAATAAACTACAAATGGATATTGCATTCTCTAATTTTTGTAAGGACTTTAATTAAGTACCTACATCATGACGTACTTTTACAAAAACTGAAATATGAACTGGTTGGTTACCAACTTCTTACAAATAGTAAAATATTGTCGAAAAATATATCTTTTATTCTAAAACATAATAAAAATACTTCTGGAAAGTTTCACGCCAATTCTGGAGGGCCTCAAGATTCTAACTTGTGACCTCTTCTGTTCATAACATCCATTATATGACATCAATTGTCAGATATTCTGAATGCTACTTTATACAGGGGATATTTAAATAGATGCCCATATGCCCATATAATAAACAAATCAATTTAATTGCATAATATATATTTTAACTTTTTTTCTACAATGGTTTTTTTTTTTTTTGGTATAGTATTGGGAGATATTTTAGGAACGCATATATTGGATCAAAAAACACTAAATTATTCTCCGAGGACATGTCCCTTCGGAGTTTTTTATTACTACAGGCCAATATCAATATTGAGTGTAATATCTAAAACCATGGAAAAAAATATATATTTTTGATTTTTTAAATAAGTTTAATGTTCTTAAAGACTCTCAACATGGTTTTATGACTGGTAAATCGACTCAATCAACTGCATGCAGTTTAATTGAACAAATATACCTACAACTAGATGCAGACAATAATGGCTTAGATATGGTGGGTAAAGGGGGTTATTACCCCCAGGATACCAAAAAAATAGCACGAAAAGAAAAAATAAAATATATTAAATGTAGAAACGGACAAACATATTTGTCTAAAAGTTTGATTACCCTCCCCCCACAGGAAAAAAGTACCCCCCAAGGAAAAAAGTTATCTATGCCCTTGGCAGACAATCAACTGATAGGATTATTTTTTGATCTCTCGTGCGCATTTGATTGTTTAAATTTTAAATTTATTGCACACAAACTATATAATCTTTCGCAGGGAGTTTATTGTGTGAGTTATGAGCTATCTCCATTGACAGGATAATGTGCGTAAAAATTAAAAATGAAACTTCAGAAGTTAACACTGCAGTGTTACACAGGGATCCGTGTAGGTGCCGTTAAATTTTATACTTTTTGTGAAGGATTTACGAGACAACATATAGTCGATGAAAGAGATATTTGGAATTGACTTATGCATCTTTTACGAAGGTTTTACTGCTTAAAGGCAACTATTATAAATCTATTAAAGCAATGGTATAGTCTAATCAATAAGTGCTTTTTGGGACAAACTTTTTTCTCCGCCTCTGAAAAATATGAACGAGAGGTCATTCGATTCGGAATAGCGTGTAGATGATTTTTGAAAAAATTCAAGACCCGCTTGCAAAAATTGCAAAAGTTATAACCAATTAACTGAAAAATAAAAATGGGGTGAAAAATAACAATATTTTAATTTCTCCAACGGGAATCTCTTCTGAGATCTTTCAAAAATAGGGCCAAAAAAGAAAAAAAAATCAGATAATAGAAAAATCGCGATAAAAAATTTTTGACTCCGGATTATTGTTCATAAATCTATCTAGTAGATACCTGAATTTTTTCAATTTTTAATTTTCATATTAATACTAATAAGTTTAAATAATATTTATTCATTAAAGGTTCAAAGTGGACAGCGCTTACGGAAAATTATAAATATTGGTCCGACAGTTCCGGGAGGTAAAGTTTTTTTTTGAATCTTTTTTCAAATTTGAAAAATGTAAAATAGTTTTTGAAATATTTGCAAAAAACCAATCCCCATTTTTATTTTTCAGTTAATCGTTTATAACTTTTGCAATTTTTGCAAGCGGGTCTTGAATTTTTTTCAAAAATCATCTACACGTCATTCCGAATCGAATGACACCTCGTTCATATTTTTCGGAGGCGGAGAAAAAAGTTTGGCCCAAAAAGTACTTGTTGACTAGACCTCTTTTAAAATTTAAACATGGACCGTACTTCAGTATAATTTTAGGTTGTTTCATTAATTGGTGTTAGTTTTTATAAAAAATAAAATAGAGTTAGGTGTATTACAATTTAGTATAAAAAAGCACAATTTGTAAACTACATAGCATAATACAAATGAATAAATTGTCGGGTAATTTAAATAAATGTGTTTTAACTAAATATTAAAAAAAAATAGTTATTTTAGAGTAAAAATGAAGGTTTGATAAATCAATTTCTGATTAAAAAAACTTAATATTAAATGAACTTATTAACTAAAAAAAATGCCTACAACGTATATGTACAATACTTCCAAAAATTAAGTATGTGTTTCAGAGTCACTATCACTTGTATCGCCACTAACCAACGTAAAACAACTAAAAAAATTGCATTTTTCGAGGAAAATTCATAGAACCTATTTTAAAGTGCTTGAAAACACCTTTATTTTCGTTTTATATATAAAAGTCCTGTAGCATCAAAACTTAAGCGAGTTATGACCAAAATAAAGTTGGTCTCTATTTTTTTCGGCGGCAAAAATGTGAAAATCACCCCCTAATCATCACATCACAATTCACTTTATTTATGTACTTGTAATATGTTCTAGATGTTTGGCCGGTTTAAGTACTTAGTTTTGAAAAAATGTGAGTCAATGACTGGATTAATGCTAGTCCATTTCAGATAAATATGAGTTAACCTAAACCGTTGTCTGAATAAAGACAACGCCTAAACTAATGAACGGGGACGAAATTTCGTCGACTTAGAAAAATGACAGTCATAAAAGTGCGTTGCTTAAAAAGTTTCTAGAAAACATAGGTGAATTAAATTAAAATTATAGTTTTTTGTTGGAAAATAATAGATAACTTAATAGTTAATATAAATATGATTTAAGTATAGGTCAATACCTATTATTTTAAAACAACATTTGTAATACGGACCGAGTTAATAAAAAAACTAAATCGGACCTCCTACGCTATGTATAAAATTAAAGACTCAATGCCGTTAAATTAATTAATGAACATTTACCAACCTAATTTATAATTTAATTTATAATCTTTGGCTAGGTGTAGGTCATTATTTATTTCTCAAAAATATATGAGTTTTCCATATATTTATATTTATCAAAGCTTGTTGTATATTAAAGAAAATATAGAAAAATTTCCTCTAAGTTCCACCTTACGTAATTATGAAACTAGACATTACAATTTATTAGTTTTACTAAAGCATAAAACGGTCAAATTCCAAAATTGTATATCGTATGCAGGTTTAAAATTGTATAATTACTTTCCTCTGTCTCTTAAAATTTTATCCAAAAGTCAATTTAAGTCTAAACTGAAGGTGCTTTTATTAAAAATATGTTACTATAGCATCAAAGACTTTTATTCCGATAACCACTTTTATACTGACTTGTAATAATTTTAGTAATTTATATTTTTGTATGTATTTTAATATATGATTTATTTTAACTATACACTGTTTTTTTTTTACTTGTCCTATACATTTAAAATGTCTTAAAGGATTAATATAAATTGTTATTAATATTATTTATTACGTAAAGGCGGGTACAATTAATATGCTGTCAGAATAAGATATTATTGCTGTTTTCCAGAAGAGAAACAAATCTTTAAAAAATAATTACTTCAATCGTTACATTCACCTTTAACGATTTTATGGTAAAAAGCATGAGGAGACTAGCCCTTGTGTAATTAGCCATAATATAAATAAATGAATAACTGAATGAATGAATGAATGAAAGAATGAATGAATGAATGAAAGAATGAATGAATGAATGAATGAATAAATGAATGAATGAATGAATAAATATAACAATACCAAAAACGAGTAATCGTGCTCGTCTCAACTCTTGAAGAAGCAACTCATATTGGAAGCGAAACATCGAGTATCAATCCAGATATTGAAAGGGTCCAATCCCGAAAGACGAAACCATCAGAAAAATTATTACTTCGAATAGTTTGTGGCAAAAACAACGGAACACGTTATTTAAATATATAAATTACCTTAGCCGGCATATTAAGAAAAAATTTAAATTTACAAAGATTTAATTATCACACTTTTTTATTAATATTATATGCAATATAGGTAACATTAACATGACATTAATCATTAACCTACTATAAACGAGTTAAAATAAGTAAGTAACAATTAACCCTTGTAGTATAATAAATTTTAAACTTACCATTAGAAAGGGTATTCAAATAACACGGTAATAACACAGTATTGTTCTCTTTAGCTTTGACAGTAGTTGGGGGACTGCTAAAATCTCCGATTTCGTTACCAAAACATAAACTCATAATTGTTAACAATAACAAATTAACTTGATTAATTTCACAAAAACGGAACATTATAAAAAAACAAAAGTCATATACAACGAGAAATAAAGTTATTGCAAGAGACTTCGAGTCATTGATGCTTCTTCAATTACTAGGGGCATAGTTCCATCTATACAGTTTAAAATAGTTGTCTACTCAATTAGGTCTTTCTTAATACATTAACTCGATGTTGGACGCTCGAATCTTTACTAAGGTCTGTAATTATTTAATTGAATTTAGTTAGTTACGGGTTTCTATGCTTAGGGGAATTATTAGATGAAGGTGTCGCTGACTTTATACCAACGGAAAACTTTATTTGTCTTAATTGTATTTATTTACATTTTCAAATCAGTAATTTAACGAAAAAAAAAATTTTTCTACCATACCAAAAATCTTAATTTTGCAATATAATTTTTATATTCTTTCTTGTGGCATCACTAAAGAATTTTTCTCTGGAAGGGGAGCGAAATGTCAAAAATATTTTTTTAATTTTGGGGTGGTTTTATTATTAGCGTTACAATAAATTCAAATATTGCACACAAGAAATAAAGTAAGGGAGAGAAAGAGAGAGAGAGATTAAAGTAAGGGACTCATAACGGGGAATATAATTCAACTAAGTATATTGTTTGCATTTAATCTTAATAATATTGTCATGTCAGACCAACTAAAAAAAATCGGCTGTGTCACCACAGAACATTCCCGGCTAGGCTGTGGAGAATATAATTATTTTAATTACTACATACTAAGCATTACATTAATTTATGGACCAAATTTTAAATAGCAAGCCGATGGTACAATAATTAGGATATCCTAAAGTCATGAGTGAAAACTATTACGAATTGGGGAAAAAGTATGATACAACTTTGTACTAAAAGGTTTTGCACTAAAGCAGATTTATTTGTCTTCAAAAAAAAAGATCAAAAAGCCAAAATGTGTATATTTTTCGCCCTCTAACGGCGAAACTATGGGGAATTCTAAAAAAAGTTAATTATAAAAGTTAAAGGAAATTTGGTACTCTACAACTAGATAATGTTGCACTAAAATGCATTGTTTGTCATCAAAATTTGGAAAAACTACTGAAAACCTACATGCACATTTTTGCGCGCCCTCTAGTAGCGCAGCTATTGGAAATTCTGGAAAAAGTTTAATACAAAAATTGTAGGAAATGTTATGCTCTAAAACTTTGCTCTACAACATTTTGCACTAAAGTGTATTGTTTGTTCTTAAAATTTAAAAAAAGGCAGACAATCTTACATGTGTATTCAATCAATGTCGGTCTTGAGAACCTTCTACTGTACCAATTTAATCCAAAAAGTAATGGTCGTATTCAAGGCACACACCAACTCTTCAAACCAAATTTCAGCTTGATTAGTCAAACGGTTCGGCAGTTATCGTTACACACAGACAGACCTTACTCTGAAAATGGTTTCAATCTTCTTAGGAGACCTCAAAATGGATATTTCCATCAATATCTCGAATGTTTTTTTTGCTCGTTCACTATACATTTGATGGGACCAAGAAAGTAAAATAAAATGAAAAAAAAATAAGATAGACCAAGTGTGATTAAAATTTAAGGTTTTGTATCGTCCTGTTGTTATAAGGACCTTCTGCGGAGATTAATGCTGTCCTTTCACTTAGTTAAAACATTTTTATTTCAAATTAAAACTAAAACGGCAATATTTTTGCCGTAATTTTTTCGAGTTTTCGATAATTTAAAGTCACGAAAAAAATTTTCTATCGTCATGTAATTCTGGATTTTATTAATATAAGAAATAAACTAGCAGGTCTAATCTGGACGGGACCTACAGCTTATCGTTGGCTCCGAACCAAACGGTCCTCGATCACCCTAAATAGTCCAAGATCCAGGTACTTTTTTCTGCAATCTTCTACAGATCAAATTTTATTGTTGAAACATGTTCAGCGGTGTTGCCTGAAAGTAAATTAATTTTATTGGGACGAGGGAGGGGGTGGCGAGCGTCTGCCGACATCTTGAAAAACACGTTTTATGTGAAATATCTCGTAAACCGTACATTGTACAAGAAAAATAGTAGAAATAATTTTTGTACACAAAAACATTCTCTACAACCTTTTATTTAAAACTTTTTTCTGTATAATACATACGTTTTTATTTATAGCACTCCATCAAATAATAATAATAATATTAATAATAGTAATAATGAGAAGGAAATGGTGTAGAAAGGAAAAAAAGGGTTTAATTAATTCAAATTAGTGTTTTAAAATAGAGGAAATGTTTTTATCTACAAAAATAATCTCTACTATTTTTCTTGTACGATGCACGGTTCACGAGATATTTCACAAAACGTCTTTTCAAGATGGCGACGGACGCTCGCGTCTTCCCGTCCCGCCAACTTGAATTTACTTTCAGGGGACACCCCTGAACATGTTCCAAGAATAAAATGTCTTCTGTAGATTGGATGATGAAGCTATTTTTTTGCTCTGGCCCTTAAACTATGCCGTAGTCATTCAGGTGATCTACCGACTAGCAAGTGTGTTCCTGTGCCACCAGCCCCTATCAGTTCCACGAGATATCCAATCTCATCTGGCCAGGTTTTACCGGCTTGAATGGAACTGAGCATGGCACAAATACATTTTTGCACTTGCCCAAAGTCTTACCTGATTTTTTCCACTTGAGTTTCAATGGGATTCGAACCCACGGCCCGGACATCGATAAAGGCTGGATACCTTAACCATCCTGGCCACCGTGTCCGGTGTAATCATAAAAAAAGATGACCTTAAGGTCATAGGTCAAAGATTAATATCATTTTGGGTATTTTTAACGATGCTGAGTCGATTTCCGTTATCTGTTTGTCGCTATCTATTACCGTTTCTGAGTTGAATCTTCTCACAGACAGACCCGGTTCTATAAGTTTTTTTAGAAAATTCTAAAAGTTGCCTTTTTTAACGAAAGGTAATTAAAACAAAATTTTAAAATTTTTTTATAAAAAAAAGCTTATATTGTACTGAAAAGGGGGATTGTATACACAACATGTATTACAGTAAATTTTATTATAATTAGCTATATGACACATTCCCGTATAAAATGCGAAAAAAATGTATTAATTGTCCATTTAGTAAAATCCAATATAAGTTCTTTGTTATTCTTTAATTACGCCAATTAGATTAATTCTGGTTTTTAATTAATGTCTGCTACTAAACTGTGTGGGTGTAGCAAATTATATACTTGTCCCTGGTTAATGGCTTTTATAAAAAAAATATACTATTAAAAGTTATTCTCATATACCATATGTTTCAAATTTCTTGCACATTGTTAATGAATGAAATGAAATTATACAAAAATAAACTTGAAAAAAAAATCTGGCTATATATATAAGGATTTTAAAATTTTTTTAAAGTATTTGATCATTATATTTTGTTACTGAGAATATTGTTATTGGGTAGTTGGAGGAGAAATAAGCTGAATGTTATTTTAATCAATTATCTCTTGATTGACACACAATATCCAATTTAGTCTTTTGTGTTGTTATAACGCACTTAATAGACATCATTTGTACCAATGTTATTTAATTTTATCAAAAAACTGTTAAAGGACCAGACACATATATAAGGGGGTTTCTAGGTATCGATAGAAATTGCTGAAATATTAGTATGTTACACCTAAAGTTATAATAGATTAATATATGGATGCTACACAACCACGATAGCAATTGTATCAGTTAATATACAGGGTGTAACAGGGACGCGCCAAGTACTCTTCGGCGCTGTCATGCGAAATACTGAGGCGCTTTTACACCCTATATGCATTGAGTCAAAATTACCACCCAATCCCTCACCGTTCAACGTTACATTTATGACGAACTCCTATGTATGTATTTTTTATTTGAGGTAAACAGTATACATACAAAAAAATATTATTTTTGAACAATGAAACAACAGTAACAAAACAAAAAACAGCATTAAGGTTATAAAACATTATTCCAAATTAATAAAAAAACAAAGCGTCAAATAAAATATACTTTCCCGTGTTTTAAAACAGATATACAAGATGGAAATGTCTTATAAACATTGGACTTTTCTAGCTTTACTTTTGGAAAATTCATTAATAAGATTTCCAATATCCAGCTGCTTTAAAAGTCAGACTATAGAAATGAGGGACTAAAACAATTTTAGTCCCTCGAATAACAGAACCAATAGATCCAGAGTTTTAGTTACCCGACAGGTTAGCTTTTTTAATCTTTTTTTTTGTCAATAACTTTTCATAATCATTAAGTAATCGATTAGGTTATCGTTATGAAACAATATTGAATGTTTTTTTTTTCCATAAATACCAATGAATTTCAAAGTTTTAGTCCCTGAGGTGCAAAAGCGTATGTACTACTTGACTAACTGCTACTTTTAATCACTAAAATATGTAAGCGGCGCCCGCTGGTAAGCAGGCAAATGAGACTTCTAAAAAATCATACATCTTATATATAATTCTCCAGTTTTGAAACCGGAAGTCGCAGAAACTTGAAACTCGCTTGGGCATATATTCAGGGTATGCTTAGTCCATTTCCGTTGTTCGTTTGTCTCTATCTGTTGTGGTTCCTGAGTTATAGCGCGGACGGACAGACAGACGGACAGAGCCGTATATCATAAGACTTATTTTAAAAGTCTAAATGTTGCAATTTAGTCCCTTGGTACATACTATACTATTATTCTCTTATTTATTCTATGCCCAATTGCTTCTTCTATCTAATAGGCCCATTAGCTTTGTAGATGTTTTAAAAGTTTATGGAATTGTAGGCAAATAAAACTAATAGAACTTTTCTATTTTTTAAGATGTTTTAAAATACGAGTTTCATGATATCGTTCTTAATTTTTACATAATAAAATTTCACCGCCGGCATTGGCAGATAATTTTTTGGTTTTATGTAAATGCGCCTTTAAGGCATTGGCGCCGTTGTGCACCGCACGACTTTGCCCATATGGATGGCGCGTCCCTGGGATGTAATAGAAACCTCCCATTCCTTCACATGTAATAAGAGTGATTTTAATTAATATAATAAAATAAACAGGATTTATTTTCATACATACGAGATTTTTTTCAAAATGCAAATATTAATTCCGTCACCGTGAAAAGTAAAGGTGCAGTAATAATTAAGCAAAATAATTGACTAGCTTGCCAAACTATAATCCATCCATCTAAGTAAAATAGTTTAATATAAATAAGAAACTTTATAAGATATAAAACGTTACTAAGTATTAATCGTTTAAATATAAGATATGTAATGGACTACTTAATGCTCACGCGGGCATTAAGAGTTTCTACTGCCGCCGGGAGTTAGTGATTACGTGAGTAGGCCATGAGCCATATCACAGAAGTATATAAGAAATCCAGTCTTAATTATATATATTTTTAAGTCCAAACGGTTAAATTTATAGGTAAAAATCATTTAATTTTCAACAATTTGAAACAATAGGTATAGTGACGAACTGATGGTTATTCCACTCGCTTAAGAATTTCCCTTTTATGTATTTTTGTTTATAAAATTCTTTACATATGACATCCTTTTAATTTCGCCATTACTGCGACTCGTTTACATTCTACGTTTATGAAATTTAATCAATGTTGCAAAAATGTTATTTGTATTTACTCATTCCAATGACAACCCCATTATTCCGTAATTACAAGAGATTATTTATAAATATCACATAATAAATATTTAGATAATCGCCCACTAGGAAAGATAAGAAAATTATGGATCAGAGGAAACGGTAAAGTGACCACCATTGACATCATTTTATAGAGAATGAATAAGTTATTAATATTTTTCGCAGTAACAATAATTTTTTTTAAAAATGTGTGTTCTCAAATCAGAAGAAACCGACCAGAAGATAAAACCAAGTGTCCCCATGTTAGAGCAATACGAAATTTTGATTTACAACAGGTTAGTAACAGTTCAGTTTAGTATTTTCCGGTATTCGTTATTCAAAAACTGTAATATATTATTTCATCTCTACTTTAAGGATATCGCTTGTCCCCAATTGTGTCCACCAAATATTTTGGTTAATTGCATGACGACATTTACTTTCCCTGTCTTTTTTGGTATTGGTTAATATGAGTTTAATAACAAAGAATTTTAGAAAAAAACAACGAAAAACTCAAGTTTTAACAATTTGGATTTTTTAACAACTAAATTTAATAGTCATTTATGTATCAAGGGCGTAAACTAAGCATTTATGGACCGCAACGTGAAAGTGATACGTAAAAGTAATACGTAAGCTCCATAAACGCTGTTTACACCCAAAATACATACAAAATTTTATGCACGACCGTTTTAATGATCGTTTATAAATAAATGTGTTTTGAGTAAGTTATTATAAATGTTGTTTCAAGTTGCATGAATTTTATATACCTACCTCGATATTATTATAACTCACCCTGTATAATAATCTAACATAAAAATCGCCAAAAAATTGTCATATATATCTTCTTCTACATAAATCAAACTGAGTTAGAGAAAGTTCGTAGCAACTTACAACAGAGTAAGGTAGCAAACCCTAAAATTTCTATATAATTGTTCAAATTGTGTTATTAATAAAATTATAAAAGTGTAAGAAACTATGTTAAAGTTATAATTTGTTTAATTAATATTTTGTAATAAATAAAGTTTGATTTAGGTACTAATCAGATGTGAATTTTTAAAAGAAAAAAAAAATACTTTACCGCCCGCGGTCGCTACAGTAGTCCGCGGGAGGTAAAGTGGCACTTTACGTCCGCTACACGTAGTTATAATCTGGACTTTATCGCCCGGTCTTGCTTAAAATTAATTAGGTATACAACGCCAAATAAAAACAAGTGAAAACGGTAATATTGTTGCCGTAATTTTGACAAGGTATATGCGCCCTTAAAATAAATTTTTCTTATCAATACATATACCTACATACTTAGATATATTTTTCAGAAAATGGTTTTGTTGGACCTGAAAACTTATAGAAAATTCAAAATCTCAAGATCGGATTTGAAAATAGATGAAAATAGATGAAAATGTCTACATTTTAATCCAACGTTTCACTTTTGTAGGGCTAACCTCAATTTATTTTTAGGTAGATATCCATATATATGGAATCTACCTATTGTAATAGATTGGACGGGACCCAGAACCGGGAATAGGGGCGCTACGCCGTTTATGACCTGGAGAATAAGAATCAGTAAAAAAAAAATTTATAGGTATATACCTATATATATATATATATATGTGTAGACATTCGTTCCGACACGATAGAGGTCGCAATTTTTGTCCAATCGACACCAAATTTGTGACAAAAATTCTTTGGGGCAGTAGTTTGTTGCGTATTGAAAATGGGCATTCTACCTCTAAGGGGGTGAGAATTGCAGGGGGTTGAAATCTCAAAAAATTCAGATCTCCGCCATTTTTGAAAATATTAAAAAAGACCATGAGACTTTTTTATGCTCTAATTATTATAAAATTAATTTATCTGAAACTTTTTTTCATCCGACCCACGAGGATGGACCTGGAGGGGATTGAAATTTCAAAAAAATTATATCTCCGACATTTTCAAAAATATTGAAACAGGTCACAATACTTCTTTTATGTTCTAATTATTATAAAACTAATTTGTCTGAAACTTTTTTTTATCCGACCCACGGGGATGGAACTGAAGGGGGTTGAAATTTCAAAAAAAATTATATCTCCGCTATTTTTAAAAATATTGAAACAGGTTATTAGAATTTTTTCATGTCATAATTATTATAAAATTTATTTGTTTGAAACTTTTTTCGATCTGACCATATCGTGGAGTGGGGAAGCACGACAGTCTCAAATTTAGACAATAGAAATCTACCTCCCTTGTCGACCCTACCGACAGAAATTTTTTAATACAACCCGCCGCTGAAAAAGCACTATATAACAATTTAGAAGTAAGCAATGTCCATTAAAAAATTTCAGAACGGCACAATTTAGCAGAATTTAAAAGACAAACTGATACTTTTGCAAAAATGTCTTATATCAAAACCCTAAAAAATCGAATTGTATTATAACAAATATTACAGAAACAGATAAATATTTTCTCAAATTACTAAAATAACAAAAAACTAAAAGATCAGAAAGTTCAAACTGTAAATAATTAATACAACAAAAACGTAAAATACAAATTGGCTTCCTTTCTTCAAAATACAATAAGACTAACGTAGCGAAATATCAATAGATAGAACTCTTCTAAATTCAGATTGCTATTAAAACAGAACGCTATATTTATGTAATCTCAATTTATCGTAGCGCCAATGGAGCAAACCCGTCAGATATTAATGAAACAGAATTTAAAGAGTAAGAAATAGAAAGAGATGGAATAGTAAGACATCGAAACCGTAATTTCCCAAACGAATTCCTAAGGAATTCAGATGTTGCCAAATATAAATTATCGCCTTATATGTAGGGATACAATTTAACATGCTCTATTTATCGTTATGCAACATACATTACACATGAGTTCAGGGATTCTTTGAAGATGTCGCGACGATATAAATTTCTGTGCTTGTCTGCAGGGTCGACAGGTGAAGGTAAATTTCTGTAATCAGATCGAAAAAAGTTTTAGGAGAATTAATTTTATAATAATTATGACTTAAATTGGGAATTTGGAACCTTTTATTTTCAACAATGTTGAAGAATATCGTCACCACTAGCCAAAACTTCACTTTTTTAACACTTTACGTACGCTTCGCTAACTATGTTAGCATCATCAGGAGTTGATGATAAACTGGACGTGAAAAAAGTCTAATAATGACCTGTTTCAATATTTTAAAAAATGGCGGTGATGAGTTTTTTGAAATTTCAACTCCTGCCAGTACCACCCATTAAGATCAAATCGAAAAAAGTTTCAAGCGAATTAAGTTTATAATAATTAGGACATGAAAAAAGTCTTATGACCTGTTTCAATATATTAAAAAATGGCAGAAATATAATTTTTTGAAATTGCAATCCTCTCCAGTTTCCACCCCCTGCTTAGAGCCAGAATGCCCATTTGCATTACGCAATGAATTACTCCCCAAAGAATTGCCTCGATTGGACAAAAATTGCAAAATCGTGCCGGAAGGGAATGTCTACACATACCTACATACATATATAGGTATATACCGATATTTTTTGTTTATTCTTATTCTTCAGGTCATAAACGGCGGGGCGCCCCTATTCACGGGTCTGGGTCCCGCCATTTAATCGATTACAATAGGTAGATTCTATAAAGTGAGCACTTTGTATGCAGGATTGTATTATTAATCTCTACAAGTAGCTATAAAACTACTTTTCTATACAAAAAGTAAATTTGTAACTACCATATTTCGTTTTTTAAGATATTAAGGCATTTGGATGTAGGCCGTAATGGTTATTTTATGTACCAAGGGTATAAATAGATATTTTTGTCCTGAGGCTCATATTTATACTCGCGAAGCATACAAACTTCTATGTGATACTAGTTCCGTTATTGCATCCACAGTATAAATATTTAAAAAAATCAGAAAATTTGATTTGATTTTAATAGCATAACAATTTATTATTTTTTACATAATATTTTCATTTCATATGTTGTAATTTTATTAACAAAGGTTAAGCGAAAACTGTTTTTTGTTTCTATAAAGTGCATTTTATGGCCCATAATGTGCACTTTATGTACGCACATACCATACCAAGACAGAGAGTTACATAGTATTATTATTTATAACAATAAAGTAACAGGAGTATAATGAACTACAAATCTGTTCTATGTGTTAAAGTTATTCGTATTATTACTAATTGCGACTAATCTTCTTCCTATTTTTTTTCAAATTTACAGTACAAAAATAGTAATTAACTAGTTTTTAGTTTAAAACACTAAGTAGTTCTTTACAGTATGGATGGTTACGATATACTGTACCATTACTATATAAGACCTTAACCGGCGTTAGATTCCTCGGCTTCGACTCGATATTTAAATTGGTCAGCTCAGCTCAATCTTGATATATATACTATGTATAATCACTTCACAATTTTTAGTTGCTTGGCGAATGGTACGTTATTGAATACTATGCCAGTTCAGAAGAAGCGCTTTCATATCGATGCATGAGAGCAGAATTCACCATGTCATCTTTCGAAAACGTGAACATGAATTTTACCTACAGTTTCGTTGATGATCCAATAAATGAATTGCTAATGGGAAACATTTCTTGGGTAATACCCAGTCAAGAAGAACCAGCACATTGGGTTCATTCTGAAGATACTTGTAAGTGCAAAAAATATTTTTTATTATTAGTTAACAAACCAGGTAAGGATTTAGCTTGACCAGTTCAATATTGAGTTTTTCGACTCAAGACGTTTAAAAACTTGGATTAGATCTAGGATGGTTGAAGGTCGATTAAATAGATTAATTTTAATGTATATTAACAGAAGTTAATGTGATGGAATTGACATCATTAAATGATTTGCATGTCAAAAAACCAGATAAATAGGCTTTTTAACTCTTTTGGGGTACTATTTTGTGTAGCTTAAATCGATTAATTTTTATCCTTCAGAAACTATGGCTAAATTTGTTATCTACCTTTTTGCTAGATTCTGTTTATCTGTATATGTTACTTGTTGTAATTTTTATATCGGAGGAAATAAGTTGTAGAAGTTTTTCTTAAATTAATATGAAATTCAATAACGATTAATAAGATTTTGCAACTTTCATCATTTTAGTCTATTTATTTCTCTGGTGTCCATAATTATCTAAGCACAATTATTTTTTTATTTTGAATTAAAAACTAAATATAGTTGTGGAAATATCCAAAGTTAATAATTTAATAAACATAGCAAGCTAACATTAAACAAGTAGCTCAAAGCGGTTGCAGTTGATTTAGGTCATTGAAAATAGTAGGTGAGCGAGGTAAGGTGGTCAGCTATCGATTGCTGAAAACCGAGTTCCAAAATTCGAATCCGTTCTTGAGTTATCGCTGTGACAGACAGACGAACGGATGGATATTGTACAGTCAAGATGTACCTTCGCTTTGCTTCGCTACTTCATAACTTTTAGCATATATTATTCAACTATTTCTAACATGATTCGTTTATTACACTTAACCTCGTTTAATGCCTGTGCCTACACTTCCAGCATTGGATCGGGATGGATTTTATTTGAGAGATTTTGTCGTAAAACGTTTATACTTTGGATCATACCATTTCAATTGCATTAAATTAACAGTAGTGCAGAGGTATTCATCCATGTTTCTCCGCATATTTGTCTGTGATAATAGGTATATACTTGTTTGGTCAGTTTGTTTCCATAAGGTTACTAATTTTGTCTTTGATAGCTCCTGATGGATAGATATAACTCGTTTCGCTGTTAACCACTGGTTTATTTTGACTTTAGTCCAATAAAAAGATTGAATTTGTTCTTTATACATTGAATGATAGTTCGCATTATCCATTAGAATCAGTGAAGGCATAAATCAAAGTTCGAAATTTAAATGGTTCATATTGTCGTGATAAATCCATATTTTTCAAACAAAAAAACCTATGAAATATTTTACGATTTTCGATATTATAGAATGTTTTGTAACTAGAGCTTACAATTATTATTTAAAAATTAATTTTGAAAAAAATTACACTTATATTAGTTTTCTGTTCTTTCAAGTGGTCTTACTGAAATTTCGATATTTTGCGTAATTTTCAATAGATCGTTGTTTAGAAAATGTTGATATATCAATAATTGCAGTAGTTTATAAAATAGATGTACATCTAAAGATTTCGGATGATTTTCGGTCTTTTACACTCTTTTTGCTCTGGCACGTCCAATTTTCTATAAAAAATATGTTTTGATTATTGTCGCTGAAATGGCGTTAAAATAAATGTATAATAACTAATTCTGCATAATTCTGAACTATTATATTAAGGCAAAATAATTTTTTTTTTATTTTAGAAAATAAAATTTTTCAAAATTGTCAAAAAAAAATCGAAATTGCAATATTTCTGGATTTTTGTGATAGTTGTTTCTATATACAGACCCCACAAACATTTTAATTTATCAATCTAATTTTTGCTACAATTTTAATAAAAAAAATTTGAAAAATTCAATATTTTTCAACTTTTATCTTCTTTCAAATGGCATAATTCTCGCTTTAATATCTGCAATAGTTTAAATAATAGATTTCCAGTTATTTTCGTCTTGAATAATTTTGAACAAATCACACTTATAGCATCTTTTATTGTCGTTTAAATGGCTTGAATTCAATTTAATGTCTTTTATAGTTTTCTTGTTAGGCCGGTTAGAAAAAATTTGAAACCAATTATATATAATTTTTGCATATCTTCACTTTATTTATTTTAAGTATCCAAGTTTTTCGATAACCTCATTTACTTTATATATCTAATGCCCGTTTTGTGGATCGATCCAGGTATTTCCAGGTTGGGTGCCGCAGTTTTACCAAAAATCCTTATTATACATTTTTGTTAAGTTTGCTTTTTTGTTTGTTTGTTACGGTTGGTGTCTAGATGTGTAGAAAACCAATTTCGATATTTTTAAACGTATAGGATGTATCAATAAAAATATTAATGATGTCAAATATATATAAAATGACCTAAGTAAACAAATAAAACAATTCTGCACGGAATACGAATTTTCTTTGCCCATGTCCAATATATGTTTTGTCTTGGATCTATTGTGGATTATAATAGTGGTTAGTAAAAAAAAGCTTGCTAATTTTGTCGTTTTTGTCGAAGTTTTAGATTTATTTGGAGCTGTTATTTTGTCTTTTTTTGTTGTATGTTTTTCGTTTTCTTTTTATTGTAATTTGAAAGCATTTTCTTGTCATTAGGCGAGAACAGGCAGTCCATCGGGCCGCCGTTCAAGCTAGTAGCTTATAATTTTTTTAAATGATGGCTTTTGTAGTACATTATCATAATTACTGTGTGTGGGGCTTGTAAAATTTCTTTACCTTGTTGGTTGCATACCACTTCCTACGTCGTATTCTACACGTTTTACTCACAACTATTACCTTCTACGTGTTCACTGTCCTTTTATCTACCCAACATGGTGCACTTGTTCCTTTCCCACTTGTTAACACCGTCAGAAGTTATCTGCTAAATATTCCACATGTCGTAATATATAATTTCCTATTAAAAAAATTCATAATTCAACAGTTATTCTATACCCAGTAACACGTCACGTTACTATCTAATGTTCCTCTTCCCGCTTTGTTCCCGTTAAACATACATATCTAGGGCCATAACAATGACCTTCAAATTTTAGTTCATGTTATTTTAATTTAAGTCTTTAAAGACTAAAAATTTCTCTACGGTTTCCCTTGATTACATAGGCCTGATGATGGCAAGTATCGCCGAAACTAGTTACCAGCGCCACATTCATTAATTCGTGTATAATAATATTGTGGTAGTGACTATGAGTTTTGCTACCTCATATAATTTCCAGATTAGAAAACCCTAGGAAACTATAAACTTTTCCAGGACTTTTTAATAATAAAATTCTTACTACATTTTTAGATGAAGAATGATATACATTCTTCAACTAATTGAGGAATAAAATTCAAGCTAAATTAGCCAATCACATCCTTTGATTTCTAGAATTCATGCTAATGTCAACAAATCACATTGCTTTGAAAATAACTAACCAATCGCATCTTAGCAACATCCTAATAAGTCGTCATTTTATTTGAAATGTCAAATACACTTATTTTAAGTGTCAATTAAAGATGATTTAGGTATATAATTTCTTGCATAAGTTGCATAGTAGTAGAGAAAATATAGTCTTCTATACTTGCATAGAATGGCTATTATTCAGTTAGATGATTCCAACACTAGCTCGTTGCACTCCCTCATGTCGGAAACTTCATCTACGTGAATAATAGTCACCATTCTACGCTCGTTGAAGAATGTACTATACCTTTTTTATTACACAAATATATATGAGTTTTGGAGAATTCGGGATATTAATTTTTAAATCTCTATATATTTACAGATGAAGGAGTTTACAACACCTATGTTCTAGACTCGGATTATATATCATGGGCTCTATTACTACACTGTGCTGAGAAATCCAAAGTACCAAGATATTTGTCCAGTTTTATTATGAGCAGAGAACCAGAATTGGGAAAAAATGTAATTTCTTACCTTAGAGAGAAATTGCCAAGATACGACATAGACTTGTCATATATGTTTGATATGCAACAATCAGACTGCAATTCTACATTTATTGACCTGCCACCTGAGCTGTCGATCGATAGACCTGCATTAGCAACTAGAAGACATCCTATGAAGCACCAACATGATGAATAATAAATATAAAAGATTTATACCGAAATTGTTTGTCAATATAAATACGATTTTTAAACTTGATATACAATGAATGCTTTAAATTCGCTATCTTTTCTAGAATTTGTTATTTTTTTCTTTTTTTTTCAAAAAGTAAAACGAAAAATTACTAGCGAAAAAATTATCAAATTAGTGAAAAATTTCTCACTTGACTTTCGAATCGTACGGATGTATCGAGTGTTCAGTGTAAATAAAAATGGGGTGATATTTAGGCGTGGATTATTTATTTTCGATTTGACCAATAAATAGCGAGTTCCTAACTTGTTATGAACATACTGAGTTGCACAGTATAAAATAATGGTTTAGGAGTCTGCGCAGTACAAAATACTCAGTATGTTCATAACAAGTTACTAAGTCGCTTCGGGAACAAATAACCTTTTGTCAACCGCAAGGCCATATCTAGCTTTACCAAGTGGTATACAGCCAATGCCTTAATTATAAAGATCAATAAAACTAAGCTCTTATATTTTTGACCTTTTAAAAGTTCAACTGTCAATATCCTTGAGCTCAAATGTGAAACAGTCGCCATCGTTTCTACAAATAGTACTAAATTACTTGGGGTGTACGTTGATTCTTTTCTGAAATGGGATCACCATATTGATTCTATATGTAAAAAAATTAATAAGTTCTATTATGCCATCTCTCGACTAAAAACGTCCATGACTTTAAATGTATTATTAACCCTAATAGCACAAAAGGTCCGATTGACGTTTTTTTATGGTCCATTTAACGTCAGAACGTCCGAGGACCAAAATAAAACGTTTTATAAACGTTTGTGCAAGAACGTTTTTAAAATGAACCTAAAGAAACGTCCAAAATATGTCGTCAAAACGTCCGAAGTGATAAATAAAAAAAAACGTTGTCTAAGCTCCACTACTCAGACGTTTTTAAAACCTACGATAAAAAACCACCTAGTACTTAAATGGTTTTTTAACGTTCATATCAAAAGGTTTTTTATAAAGTCGCAATAGGGACGCTTTTAAAACGTTTTATATGAGTCGTTTTTAAAACCACCAGTAAAAACGTTCAAAAAACGTTTTGTTTAGGTCCTCAAAAGCATGTTTTGAGAAAAAGGTAAAAAGTTACGTTTTTTAGACGTTTTTGTAAGTTGTTTTTATAACCACTATAAAAAACGTCCAAAAAACGTTGTTTTTAGGTCTGCAAAAGTATGTTTTGAGAAAAAATCATAAAAGGGACGTTTTTTAAACGTTTCGTTTCAGTAGTTTTTAAAACGATCAGTAAAAATGTCCAGAAAACGTTTTGTTTCGGTCCTCAAAAGAATGTTTTGAAAAAAGTCAGAAATTTACGTTTTTTAAACGTTTTTGTAAGTTGTTTTTATAACCACTGTAAAGAAAACGTCCAAAAAACGTTGTTTTTAGGTCTGCAAAAGTATGTTTTGAGAAGAAATCATGAATGGGACATTTTTTAAAAGATTTATTTTAGTCGTTTTTAAAACCACCAGTATAAACGTTCATAAAACTTTTTGTTTGGGTCCTCAAAAGAATTTTTTGAGAAAAGTCAGAAAGTTACGTTTTTTAAACGTTTTTGTAAGTTGTTTTTATTACCACTTCATAAACATCCAAAAGACGTTGATTTTGGGTCTGCAAAAGTATGTTATTTTGGGAAATAATCATAAAAGGGACGTTTTCTAAACGTTTTATTTTAGTCGTTTTTACAACCACAAGTAAAAACGTTTTCGTTGGGTTCCCAAAAGTATGTTTCCATAAAAAGTCCTAAAAAGGACGTTTTTTTAAACGTCTTTGTTAGTCGTTTTCATAACTACTGTAAAAAAACGTTCAAAAGACGTTTTGTTTGCTCTCTCTGTCTGTGTCTGATTCCAACCAATAACGAATTTAGCTCGCTAACGGTCGGTTTGGGAGAGAGACCGCGCACTCGCACTTCGCACTGCGTGGCTGTTGTCTACAGTTGTTGCATAGTGGACGATAAAAACATGGCGTGACTCTCGGTAATTTCATATTTATTTTCTCTGCAACTAGTGAAGATAAACCTAGCAAATCTTATATCTCTAAAATTATCATCTATTTTGTTATACTTATTTTGTTTCTTTTGTTTTTCGGTTTCCGAGGAGTGATATATTAAGTGAATTGTGTTTGTGTTTATGTCTTATAGCTGTGGTTGAACATTTAACATGTATATTAGGTAGGTACTTTAAACCCTGATATAGGTATATTTTGTGATTTATTTTTGTCATGTAATTAGTGATTTTTCAAGATTTTTGACTCTGTAAATCTACTTGTTTGTTGTGAAATGTATAAAGAAAAGAAAGTTTCGAAGCATCAAAAGTACAGGTATATCAACAAGACTTTGAATTTATCAAAGGATTTATTTGAAAATGTCGAAAATCATGTTCAACATAATTATTCTAGTTCCTTCAATTCTGATGATTCCAGTCTCATAAGCATACAAGAAATACTCCTACATATTTCGTTGAAGACACCTGCTCAGCACCAACCAAAATGATGGCTAACTTGTTTATGTGTGACCAACTGTATTTTAGTTACAGAAATGAATATTATTTTATTTTTGGTATATATTTTCATACTTAAAAAATAATTTTTTTTAACTTGACTTATTGTGTAAATGAAAATTATTTTATTGTACAGATTGTATATAAGTATCAATATTTTATTAATAAATATGTATTTTTTTTTGCTTGTATGAACGTCTTTTGTCGAACAATTTATTTAGTACATTTTGAAACGTTTTTAAAACATCCTTTTTCGACGTCTATATGACGTTAGAAGTTGTGACATTTGCACTATAAAAAAACGTTTTATAAATGTTCTTAGGTACTTTAAAGGACGTCCAGTGGACGTTTTAAAAGACGTCCAGTGGACGTTTTAAAAGACGTCCAAAAAACGTCCTTTGTCGAACCATTTATTTAGTGAAACGTCTTTAAAACGTCCTTTTTCGACGTCTGTATGTCGTTGGAAGTTGTGACATTTGCACTATAGAAAAACGCCTTATAAACGTTCTCGGGTACTTTAACGAACGTTTTTAAAACGACCCGATGGTCGGTCGTGTACGTTTTTAAGATGTTTTTTAAACGTCTTTGTGCTATTAGGGAAACGTCTATTACAGTTTGGTTTAGGTTAGTTCTTACAATGTTGTACCTTAAGAAAGGCATCGATATTTCTATGTATTTTTCTGTATTTGTTTATCTATGTATGCATATTCGTTTGTTTTATGCTCCAATACTGACTTCTCCTATATATTTTATAAATGTCTAAAACGATTAATGAAGATTATTATTATTTTGAATATAAAATAAAGACGAATTCTAATATAAATTTGCTGATATGATACAAAATAACATATGTTTGGACTTAAAACAGGTAACTACCATTTCATTAGTCTGCATATGGATTTATATTGTCACACTTTTCCAATTAATTATTTCACGCATCTTGTATAATCGAAAAAATTATTCTAAATAAATTACTGATAACTTCATAGTCAATGACGGTATGTGGTAAAATTAAAACTACTTTAAAGAAAAAACCCGTTATATATTTTATTGCTTAATAAATAAAATTTATAATTTCCGTTATAAAAAAATAAATATAAATTCTGTAAATTGAAATATATTTATGTAGTTTTACTTCCATGGGGGCTTAAGTCCTTTACGATCTTTTTGTTGTACTTTTGTTTTATATCCGTCATCTCTGTCCTTAAAAACAAATAAATAATCAAATAATAATGAGTAGTCTATAAGCAGAGTTAGATATTTAATATTGGGGTTCATACGACGTTTTAATATGTATAAACATTTTGTAAAAAAAGATTCCACTCCAAAAAATTCTTAAAATCCTTAAAAAATCTTTTTTAAATAAATGTAATCTAAGCAGTTATAAATGCTTTTATAATAAAGAAAACGTACCCTATTAATAGCGTCGAAGCAGAGATTTTCAAATTCCTTGGATATATCTTCTTGAGTTGGATTGGTAGGATTAACCATTGGCTTATTCAGTAACTGAAGGAAAAAATAAATTTGCAAGTTTTTAAATGGGCACAACCATTGTTATTTTAAAAATGTAGAAAGAATAAAATTTATCATAAGATAAAAATATAATACTCGAAAAACTATTGTTTTACTTAAAAAATAAAGATACACTACTAATGCAGTATGCAAAAATGACTTTTTTAATATATTGGATATTGCATTTCTATAACTGTGTGATAGGTGCAGATATTTTGTTTTAACCAAACTAGATTAAAAAATATTACTTTATAGTAGAGGTACAACAAGAATTTGTTTTTACATATATTTAAATCTCCATAAAACGTGACATATTGCTTCTGTCATTTTTTGACAGTGACACTTCCGTTTGACAGATGTGTGGCTTCTATTGTGGAAGAATAAATACAGACACAGACAGATAGACAGACTTCCATCTGGAAATGGTCTTAATCCTCTACAGGGGACCTCAAAATGGATATTTCCATCTTTATCTCGAAACATTTTTTTAGCTCGTTCACAATAAAAAAATGTCAAAATTTGAAACTTTAACATTAAATATCTGAAAAAGTATTCGTGGATACTCGTCGGGAAAGTTTTGGGGCGACACAACCGATTTTTTTTCACCTTTTCCGTTTTTTTCTCACCTGTTACAAAATTTTTCAACGTTCAATGAATTTTTTCGCCTTTTTTGACAATGCATGAAGGTTTAAATGTAAATTGTTTTGCTGTTTCTCTACTACATATTTTAAATTTGCTGACACAAAAGAAATATCAATTTTGAATATTAGACACTAACTAAATATGTTTATTTTTTCATTCAGTTAGTACAAAATATAAAGTTACAATAGTTTAAATAATCCCCATAGGACAGCAGGTAATCGGTTTATTGTGGTGAAAACCATTTTTAGTGCCTAGAGAAAATAAAAATATTATAATTATTTGAAAAACTTAACCACAACCACAGGAAATTTAAATACATTTCGAAATGTCTTGATAGTTATGTTTATTGATATTACCATTATATAATGTAGAAATTGACACAATTACACTACTTATGTGATTCTTGAACATTATATAGAGCCCGTTCCTTAATGTGCTTTTTGTTTTATTGAATGTTTTAATGTATGCTTTATTGTATGAGATAAAATTTATTGATTTGACTAATTTTTAAAATTTAAACTGAATTATCATTGTGAAACTGAAGTGTGGATGTTGCAGACTAATTTTGACGAGCTGGTAAATATTCTGAAAGAGGAAAATACGGAGATGTGATGTATTCATGAAACAATTTACAACAGAAAGTAGATAGAAATTATGATATAAAAAATGAAGTTGAAGCTGAAAACACGGTAAGAGAGCTAAGAACTGCTAACTTTGGTTATCACAGTTTGGTTGAACAAGAATAACTCCAAGATATAGAAATGAAGTAATCATAAAAAAAAAATCAGAATACAAATGATACGGATAAAATAAAAATAGAAGATGATAATATGGAAATAAAGCTTTAGTCTATATAAAACAAAATCCGTTTAATGTCATTGATGACGAAATTATTAATTTTACGCTCTTTTAAAATATGAAATACAAATTTTAATATTATAAAATTCTACAAGTAACTAAGATAAAATACCGAAAATACAGTAACACAATTTTAGTTGAGTTTAGAAAGTGAGATTAAAAAGAAATATATAATAATAATATATGTAATAAAATAAATAATAATAATTGTCCTATGCTGTGGAACCTAAAACAAAACTACATTTCACATACACCAAATGATAAAGACGAGAAAAGATCATTATAAAAGATTTTAAAAACAATAAGTCACTGATATATCTTCGTTTGAAAAAAAGCTCTAGGTTTAAAAGGTTTAGAATAAGTTTATAACAGGCGAGATCCCTAACGCGTAAATTTGGTTCAAATGTATTTGAAAAATAGTGAAAAAATATTATGGATGCATATTTTTTCCTAGAAGTTCTTATGTAACATTTAAATAAACACCGCTCGAAAACCCTTCAATTTAATGAGACATTCAAACAAAAGCGTTATTGCCGCTCCTTCTGACGTCATAAGTACTTTTAATGACAATTCCTGAGTTGCCAGTTTCCAAATTTTTCGGACCTTCTGAAGAAATGATATTCAGTTTCATTCTATGAATAAAACAGAACTTGTGTCAGTATGGATTATATTGAAATGAAGACTTCGTATTTGATGGCTGTTCTAAATTTAGTTATTCGTAAGTAATATCTAGTCTTTGGATATACACAAAATAATGAGGAGATTAAACTACAGAGGTATATTTAAGTGTAAATCTCACATAGGTCAAAATTAGGGTTCTCAGAGCTCTTTAAAGTTTCTATTAATAAATTAAAGTAGCTGTAGTGATTTGGAAATGACTGAGTTTATATGAGGAACAAATGAAAGATTGCTCTCAAATCATGATTTCTTGAAATCTTTGTATTTGATTATTGCATAAAATGTAATCAAAAGTAATTTTAGTTTTGAGCTTAGAGAATGATAAACTGTAAGCTTTGCTACTGTTGAATAGCATGCCAATGGTCAATTAGCAATATATGAATATCAGTCTGTAGCTAAATACAATATTCGATTTTATTTACTTCTATATAAAATTTAAGACCGTCCGCAAATGATAAGAACTTAAAAAATTTAATCTTAACATATGAATAATTTATTTTTTTTTTTTTTTTTAACTATGTTAATGGCACTGGCAGAGCCAACAGGCCATATGAATAATTTATAAATAATTCAAATACAAGCGATCCCACAGAAGTTCTTAATGTGTATAATTTAATATCTGTCAAGTAAATAACTTTTTAACTAATTAATTAAATACGGGTTAATATCAAAACAATTAAATTAATGTATATGTAATTTCGAATATTTATTAAATCATATTTATGAGTTTTTACGCTATTTAAAATAAATAATCTGTAAACTGAATACCAGTTTCGATTGGGAAATATTGTAATTAGAAACCATAGATGGCCTGTGTCTTCTGTCTAACCCTTTGATACACAAATAATATCAGAATACACATAATGTTACTAATAATTAACCCAGCAAGCTAACACTATCCAAGTAACATAGCTACTTTATTGAGTAGTATGGTATAGCATGTCTGAAAACAGAGTTCTAAAATTCGAAACAGTTCTCGAGTTATTGCTGTGACAGACGGTCAGACAAAAAGACAGACGGACGGACGTTGTAAAGTCAATAAGTAAGTCGATTGCTGAAAACAGAAATCTAAAATACGAAACCGTTCTCGAGTTATTGCTGAGATAGATGGACAAACGGACAGACAGACGGTTGAAGAATATTCGAAAAAAGTTAAATAACAAAAAATATAGCAGAAAAATAACGCAGGGTCAAATTTCTAAATCCCAAATTACTTTAATTTTTCGCTCTCCTCAAAATCACTTTTTATGATTGCAGAATCAATGACGATAAATGAAGTTCTTTTGCATTGGCTTTATTAAACACGTAAAAATAATTGTAAAACGTAGTACATATAGCTTGCTTGCTAACCTAACCTGACCTAACCTGGTACATATAGAATCAAGAATAAATGCAATGGAAATTCGATTTTAACCTAGGATAGAACATAAAACTAGGAGGGACAAGAAATTCGACATATTGACAAAACCTACAAATATAATCCATAATAAATAAAGTAGCGGATGGATAATTAAGATAGTTTATACGTTTGTCAGACGGAAGTTAACAGACTTACAAAAATAATATATGAAACCAAAGCCTTTAGGGAAAAAATATCAAGGCAGAACAGGAAAAGAGTAAAGGCATAAAAGAAGAAGTTGTAAGAAAATGAATTGCATGGAAGGGAAATGGAAGGAAAAAACATGATGGTTTAAATAACCAACCATTATACCTTTCTTATAACGATAGAAAGGCATATGATTAAATAAAAAATAAAAGTACACATAGAAACCAATAACTTCCAATTGGAGTTTTAATAATTATGAATCAAGCAAGAACAACGTAGGTATATGATACTTATGTAATAATGTCGGTTATTTCTATGTTATCATGTGTTAAAAACTATTTACAAAATAGCTCAATTAAAAATGGCTTTTTTTTCTTAAATATGAGTGAGATGTAAAATCATAAAACCTTATGCTACAGGATGTCCTGTTTTGATGTAAAAAATCATAGACAAAAATTAGACCTGTGTAAAGAGAGAAAAAGGTCAATTTTCATGTTACATTACCAATAAATTAAATTATATGAAACTAAGTAAATCTGATTTCTTTTTCTATTATTCTTTAATTTCAAAATACTCACCAAAGTAATGTACTTTTGGATCTCCGCTTCGCTAATCGAAGGTTTACTCATTTGAACTATTCTACTGGACACAGGAGTTTCTACTGGTTGTCCAAAACGGTCAAAATACATTTTTTCATTATTGCTGGTGACCGAACCAGTTTCTTCCTGTTCCGCTTTACTCTTTTTCCCAATGTTAAAGTCGTCCTCGTTGTGTTGCGAAAGGACTTCTTCTAAGTTGTTGTAAGATTTCGTTCTTAATGACTGTAATTGATCTAATAAATAGAACAAAATATTATGAATACACCTAGTGGATATTTGATTAAAATTTGAAGTATATCAGGGAAAAAACCCTAGATCTAATGAAGAATATCAAAAAAATTTCGGGAAAGCTACAGCTCCCTTGGTACAGATGATCGAAGAATTGGGTGATAAAGGATCTCTGGGATACAAGTTTTTCGTTGACAATTTATTTACCAGTACAAACTTGTTAAGTACTCTAAAAACTAATGGGTACAATGTTACGGGTACTGTGAGGGATAATAGAATTCCTAGAAATTGTCCACTTGTTTCTAAAAAGACGATGGAAAAGAGGGCCCGAGGAGAATATTGTTCGACATTGAATAAATAGACAGGTATTCAATACGTTCGTTGGAGGGACAACAAGGTTGTAACAGTCGCAAGCACATGTTTTGGTGTTCAGCCGGTCAAAAATGTAGAAAGATTTTCTAAAAAAGATAGCAAGACTATACCTAGGCCATATCTTCTTTCGCAGTATAATAACAGCATGGGAGGAACAGATCTTATGGACAGTAATATATCTTGGTAAGTTATAAAAAAAATATTTCTATAAACAAAAATATATGGCTAATTTTTTTCAGTTATCGAATCGGCATACGTTCCAAAAAATGGTACTGGCCAATATTTACGTACCTCATCGACGCAGCTGTCCAAAATGCTTGGACGATATGTCGAAAATCAGGGAAGAATATTAGCCACTTAGAGTTTAGAAGAAGTATTTGTCAGGTAAGAGTATATCAATACTAACTCGGAAAATGTTTACAATCCATTTAATTTTTAGACCTACTTAACAACATATACCGCTAAAAGAACTGGAAAAGTAGGCAGAGCATCGGGAAGCGATTTTCGAGTATCTGATTGAGTCAGGTTTGACCGCATGGATCATTGGATTATCTCATCTGTACCTGAGATCAAAAGAAAGAGGTGCGCCAGGCTAGCTTGCAGTTCAAAAGGGCGTACAATGTGCGAAAAATGCAATGTTGAGCTTTGTATTTCATATTTTAAACTATTTCATACAAATGAGACAAATGAATGAATTTCTTTTATTTTTGATCTTGGAGAACGCCTAGTGGTCCCATATGGGACTACCATTTTTTTCCGAACCAGAAAGATTTTTTTTTATTTTTGCTTAAATTTAAGAATAATAAGCTGTTTAACATAGTTTTAAATAATTTTTTTTCATTCTAAAAGAATTTTCTATTCTCGGCGCTAATGGGTTAAACAGTGGTAAGGAAAAATCTACAGATTGCAACACCATTTTTTAGCAGCTATAAGTGCTCATTAAAATATATGAAATCAACTAATATGAGCCATGTTTAGTCTGCAATATGACCAGCATAGGGAAATGTATTGTAACGAATTATTAAGTGCGGCCCTGTACCAGTCTCCTCTTTAATAAATTTGGAGACGCATCGAGCTGGTATACGAAGCGAAAAGAGTTTACTGAAAGCCACTCGAATTATCTAGCTGCCTCACGAGATTATTCCGGAACGCATATGTATAAATAGAAGAACTGATCAATCATCAGGACTATGTGTCAAAGATCTTGCGTTAGGATAAATTAATATTGTTAGTTATAATAATCTGTGTTTAATATAAATAATAGATTTCTGTTTTTATTTAAATTAATTAGTTATAATTATACTGCGTGTTTAAGTTCCAGCGAACACAAATATAAAAATATTAGAGTATTTCTTAGACCCAGCGTTGACGGTTTGGCACGACAGTTAAAGAGGTCCGCGACTAGCGACCCAATGCCTTAAGATAATGTGCAACTCTGTTTTCTATAAGAACAATTCTGTATATAGTCCGAGAGCCCGCTGCAAAAAGTCCGGCCGAGACAGTAACACAATAAGATATTTTTCAATGGTAATAGTTACATAGAGCATTTATAAAGTCACTGCCTGTCGGGGCTACGTTTGATGGAAGTATGGGTATATCCTTCCTACGGTCAATTTTTCGGACCATACCTTTCAATATAGAGTAACAGCATGGCACTACTCTTAAAATTTAGTGTTTAATTAATAAAAAAAGATTGTAGAATAGTGCCTCATTAAATCCTGAAAAGAATTCATGGCACAACCCTTTTTTACTTATTATTTTTGGCACATTTCTTTACCTATCGAGTAACACTTTCCTATTTATTTTAAATTAATAATTAAACATTTTTCTATTAGAAAAAATAGCTGTGCCACATGTTTACAATGGCTGGCACGGTGCTTTCTATATCCCAAAGTCGTACTTTATTATGCTATTACTACGAGATAAACGTAGGAGCATTTAATAAACAATTACCATAATTGTATAAAACATAACAATTTATTTGAATATTTTTCATAATATACATAAACATACAATACAATATTTTACTCATACATACTACAATAAGTGCTTGAAAATTTACGTACATAAGATTGTACATTAAAACAAACATATCTATTATTCATTATTATACATCATCGTCATAATCATTATGATTCCAAGTATCATCATCATCGTTATCATTATCATTATTATAATTATCTTCATATATATTGTCGTTATCTACTTCAACTAACTAATAGAGGTGTTGGATCACCTTCAAACCAAAGTGGTTCAATTTTGTCATCATTGACTGTCCATCCGCATTGTTTTAGTAATAAATTAACGCATTGTGCTTCAGTGCCATTTTGCCACATTAAAGGTGACATAAATGGTTCTTAAAGTTTTTTGTTTTAACGATAGCCAACGTGGTGGAAGTAGCTTCGAATCAATCTTTTAACATTTTTTATAAAATATTCCGCCTTTATCGTTGATGTGAATTGGTTTTGAAACATCAATCTAGCATCATTTACACTTTTACAATTAATTCCATAAACCTTACATATATATTCTTGTAGTATTTCCATATTTCTTAGATTATTTACTTCTTTCATATTATTTAAATTTCCAAATACTTGTTGACTTTTGACATTTTTTAGCAATTGTTTAAACGGCTTTACTTTTCCCTTTTTGTAAAAGCTAGCAGTATAAACGCTTCCGTATGTGCATGGAAACAAGCAAGATCACCAAGTATTTTAGCTATCTGAATATAATTAATAAAATTTATAATATTAGGTTTACATCTTATTATATTGTATGATGATAATGATATATATTGCCCGTATGATTACGATGATATCAGTGTCAGACGCTTTAACCACGATTTTACTATTATTCTATAATTTACTCAAGTGATATGTAATTCGTTTAGCGGCCTCTTCATGATTGCATGCAAAATTTGGTTCTTACAATATAATAATTTTCTATTTTATATGAAATACATTGATCTTTATTTGTAATGTAAACTTTCTTATTGTTCAAAAATGATACCATACTATTATTACACCAATATTTAGTAAGGAAATCTACTAAAGCTTCTTAAATTTAATATTTTTCAAAGATTTATAAAAATGGTTGGATCTTTTTTGTGAGGGTCCTACTATTGATTAAGGTGTATTAATTTCATTGCTATTATGTCTTTCTGTGCCTTTAATGGACAGTACTGGTCAAAAGTTATCTTGCATGTCGTGTATTGCCTTGTTTCCATGCATATACGGGAAGCGATTATACTGCTAGCTTTTACAAAGAGGGAAAAGTAAAGCCGTTTAAAGAATTGCTAAAAAATGTTTAAGTTCAACAAGTATTTGCGAATTTAAATAATATGAAAGAATTAAATAATTTCGTAAGAAATATGGAAATACTACAAATAAATGTAAGGTAAAAGGGAAGGGTTGCGTTGTTTTTTAGTCGTGCTCGACTGCGGAATGTTTAGTAACCCTTAAGGTAAGTGCGTGTACAAAAACGTTTTTATGAAAGGTTGAAAATGGGCTAAAATTGAAACATGCGAAAACGATTGATTCCACAGCTAACAGCTTGCGCGGAGGAAAAGAAAAGAATGCGAATGAACAAAACTAACACTATAATTTAATTTTTTTAAAGCTCTACTGGAAATTTTTAACAGAAATTCATTGTTGAAGAATAATTTCGATCACTTTCGCAGTTTTAGAAATATGTTTTTACTTTATGGCCATTTCCTGTTTAGTGAGAGAGTCATGTTATGTCTATATGATTCTGTTGGTTTGTTTTCAGATGCTAATTAAACTAACAAAAAAAGTTTAGAACCCGGGGAAAAATATTATAGCTGTGTTTTTTTTTGTTTTGACTGAACAATGTAAATATAGATAGATCTAAGAATTTATGATTATGTTTTGTTCCTATGTTTTTCTATTATTTTTAGTTGCATGGTTGTAAAGAAAGACTAAATAAAGAAGCATTTTTCTATTTTTTGATCGATGTATTGATCTAAAATAAAAAAAATTAAAGATTTAGCGGCTTTTTTTTAATATTTGTTGATGGACTTTACCTATTGAGATGATAGTCGTTTTTTGTATGCTTTTATATATGTGATCGACTTTACCCAATAAGACAATCACTCTTTAAGACAAAATACAAATTGAATTGTAAAACTTAAAAAAAATAATAGGTTCATCAAATGTTTAAGGAATCTTCATTTTTAATTTCATTTAAAAAAATTAAATCGTTTTTGCGCTACGCTAAAAAAAACCTTATCGACTTTACCCCGTTTGACGGTACTAAATTTGAGAATCTATAGATATTGTATTTGAGTTATAAAGAATAATTTTCTACGAGCTGTAAAAAGAAAAATTAGACTATATACATAGATACAGATAATTCATTTGTAATCAATTTAGGTTATTTTAAAATCTTAGTGACTTTAAACCTGGAAAATTATTTTACACCTTAAAAACGCCATCATTGACATGTTATCAACAATTATAAACAAAAAATATTGACCATTTTGAGTGCCCCATAAAAAAAGTAATAAAATATTTATGCATATCCACAATTTGTGTTCCCTCAGTGCGAATATTCACTAAATCAGGATAAATTCAAATAGGAGATGAGAAACGGATTAAGAAATATGCTATTAAATATAATTGTTATTTAAGAAAACAATCGTTTCTTCACATCAATATTATTCAAATATAGATCTTTTGAGTGTATGTTTCAATAAATAGATCCAAATTGCGTTGTTTCTACAACTCTCAATAGTTACAGATTTTTGTTTCAAAACTATTGATACCTGTTTTAACGTAGGCGCAGACTTTTTAAAAAGTTTTGCTCTAAAATTGATTAGTAATCCAAAACCTTTAATTCGGAGACCTTCTTCCTAAGCGTCCGTCACTTTTGAGCTAAATATGTCGATGCTCCATCCATTATTCCCACCTATTTCTCAACTAAATCCTAAAATCTTAATAGTAATTGTTCTAACTGTTCCGTACACATCAATATGTATAACTAGCAAAATAAGCAGACAGTTTGTATTATGTTTGAATTTTGAATCCAGTTGTACAAAATAAAATTGTTCCAGGATTAAAGTAATTGGATTGATTATAAGCAAAATGTGATCAAAAAGTTGTCTACTTCCTAAAAAGGTTAATTGATGTCAGAGGAGAAAATAAAAAATGTTACCTATTGTACTAAAGGCGGATTCGTCAAAAAGGGTTGGGCTCTTCCCATTGGTAATTATCCTTAAAGCTTCATTCCACTGAGATTCCATAACTTTCTGAAGTTGTTTGGCGATCGTAATTCTTTTGTCTTGAAATTGGTCCAGTTTATTTTGAATACTCTCAGCTTGCTGTTTGTGTTGCATCACTTGGATCTGGTAAAGTTTGATTTCTTCATGGTGTTTCTTTTCCAAAAGTTTAATTTCCAAACAATACCTATACATTTAAAGCATGTTTATCCTACATACATAATAATAGTATTAAAATGTTATTTTGAATGACAGAATAAAAATAAAAACTTATTAATGGTAAAATATAATAGCTATTTTTATATTATATATATTTTTGTAAATGGGGTTTTTATCCTGTAAATAATAAATACATAAATTACAGGTCCCAGCTAAGTGTATGTTGGTTTATTTATGATCGATAAAAATGTTATTACAAATTCATCAATTCAGTTGGTGCATTTTGGCCCATTATATCAATATTTAAAATAATATTGATACGAAATAATCTCTTTATTTCACATACCTCCCCTTAACCAAGTCCAATTCAATTCACTTAAAATAAGATCTAATAATTCGAAAATAATTCCGAAACTGTCCAGAAAAGAGCTCCATTCTTTAAGGAAAAAAAGACACTTTCGGTAGAAGAAATATTTTTTCAATCATCAACGAACAATCGGTTGCCAGATTTTTTATTTTTTAATAAATTAGGATTTTTCAGAATCCAATGTTAGAAATTGTGACTTCTTTAGGGCAAGAAATATGATTTTTTTATCATTTTAAAACATGTTCTAGACCCGATGTTCGCTTCGTAGTATGCTCTGAAGGAAGGTAACAATTATTCAGCCCTGTTTTGATTATCAATACTTAGAACTACAAATGACAGTAATGTTAAATTAGAAATGTAAAATTGTAGTTAAACCAGATAAATAACTCATTTTAAACGCACAAACGATGTTTGGTGGGATTGAAACCTCCTAAAGATTACTTCTTGCAAACTGAAGGTTGAGAAGAGTCAAGTTAGACACCTCGAAAAGGCTATAGAAGAATATGAGGCTGTTCATAAAACACAATCAAAAGAAAAGGAGAATAAAAGGAAGTTGAAATATTTTATGAAAGAAAATTAGGAATATGAAGATGATAGGATGTGGTATAGAAGAATGGGAATAAAAATGTAAGTTAAGAAGAAGTAAAAAGAAAATTAAGATAAGTTTGTTTTTTTATCAATTTGGCGCTTTATTAATGTGTGTTTGTAAACCTTGAAAAATTCAGATCTAAAGTTTTTTGTTGGTACAAAATTTTAAAAGATCTAAGGGGTAAAAATTTAAAATTTTTATTTGTTTTGATATTTTGTATTTTATTATAATAGACATATTTTTCATTTATACTTTGATTTAAAAATTAAGACGTCTTAGCCGCCTCTTAGCGAAAATCTTTCTGTACTGTTGACGTTTCTAGTTGTATAAACGTTTGTTTCATAGTTGTTCTAGGTCAATAATTAAATTGCAGAAAGAACTAGTATTTCCTATACAAAATATATTTAATAAATCTACCGTTATCATCAGTGCTTACCTATGATAAATAAATGTTTGATATAAATTCTATATTTATAATAACAAATTGAAATTGAAAAATTTTAAAGAGGTAAATAAGAATTTGATTGAAACAAACAGACATATAAAACATAAACAGGTACAGTTACGTATTACACATTGCAATTTAAAAAAGTCAGCCGACATCTGTAAAGTTCAACCATGGATATTTTTATTTAATACGATGTAAATAGCAGAAAACGAATTAGTATAATAATGCGTAAAACAACATATTTAATTTAAGACATTAAAGCAAATTCTTACTTCTCAGATATCTGTTGTATATGTGAAGCAGCAGATTTTGCAATGGTCATTTCCTTCTTTTTGATTTCTTCCTTAAAATTGTTTTCAGTTTGATCCAATTGGCACTGGAATTCCTTAAGTTTGTTTTGTACTAAAATCTCAACTTGTCCTTGATAATAGTTTCTTAACTCTATTTTATTACTTTCGACTTGCTTTTTAAGTTTAGATATTTCTGCTTGTAAATCAATCTAAAAATAAAAGTAAAAGTTAATATAATCTTTAGTCACGAGAAGAAACTTTATGTTAGAGACATTTTTTTCCTCATAATGCATTTAAACTAAGATATTTATCTAGGATATTGAAAGTGTCGGAGGTAATTATAATTTAATAGACAAGGTAATATTTACATCAAGTTACAACTTATAGGCGAATATCGGTATTTCCCACCTCATTGCTGCTCAATAGTTGTCCATAATATGTTTCAAATCCTTTCAAATTTTAATCGGCTTTAATTTATAATAAATTTTGTAAATTTTAAGAAATTAAAACATTTCTTACCTCTCCCTTTTTTCTAGATTCTAACTCCTCAATTAAATTCATTATTTCTTTATTGAGTTTTACAGTTTGAGTTCTCTCCTCTTTAAGCTTATCATCCATTTTAATATATTCTTCCTTCATTTTATTAAATTCTACTTGACAATTTTCTACTGCCTTCCTACTTTGGGTAATCTCAACTGAGGCACTGGAGAGTGTATTTTTATTCTGGTAGTAAAACAAAAAAATCAAAACATTTCTTAATTTAATAAGGTCATTCACATCTCAAAAGCGGTACACAAAAAAAAACAAAAAATCATATTTTACGCCTAACATTTATTGACGTTTTTTGTTCCGTGAATGTATTCTTTAATACTTGTGCTCAGATTAGAATTTTTATTATAAAAAACTGTCTACCAGCGCTGTATTGTTCAGAATGTTTGAAAAACACTTGCCAATATTATCAGGGGACTCGTTTTTGGCATTCTGAATAAAAACTTACTTAAACTCCGAATTCTCAATATTTCACAGAATTACTATTATTATTGTAATAATAAACTGACAAAGAAAATTATACAAGTATAGATTATGATTTTGTCTTACTAGTTCATTATTCTGTATTAATTGCTGAGCTATAAGATATGTAATGGGCTACTTAATGCACGTGCCGGAATTAAGGTTTTCTAGTCCGGGTGGGGGAGGTGGCATGAGAAACTTTCCAGAAGTATCTAAGAAATGCCTACCTTAAAACTTTTAAATGTTATTTTAGTAATTATTTATTATAAATAAAGAACTCATAAAACAACAATAACTCTTGATTTTTATTATTTGATTAAATAAGTAGATACTGACAACACCGAATTTTTCATTTATTTTGAAGTTGACAGGTTCTATTCTGACTGCCAGTTACTTGAAGTATTTTATGTCTTAATGAATTATCACCTCGATTAGGTTCTTGTTATTATTGCTTTTGCCAGAATATCTGCCCCTCGTTTCCTTATAGCCTAGTAAATGATGGTAACTATTGTTCGATATCTTTTGGATAATGTTATGAAGGTCCATTTTTAAGGGGTAGATTTGTGACAACTTGATTCTTTTTCAACATATTTTAATTCAAATGGTACTGCTATGAGTTTTACAGTTTATATAGAAGATTTGGAGGGAGGTTTGCAGGAGAAACTTTATTCAGTAAATACAAAAGCAATCCCTGTCCTTATTTTCTTACTATGATTGTTTCTTATGTCAATAATAAACTAGTAAGACATATAGTTTTTTATCCATTTGGGACATTACTTATATTGATACTATCATTATTTGTAACATTCACCTATAGTGATCGTTTTGGCACCTAAAGAAGAAATAAAAGAAAGAGCAAAAGGCTCATTCCAGTACGAGTAGCTCATAAGAGGAGCCATAAATAGGTAGATGGGTTAAAATATTTAACTACAAGGGAGCACAAAACGAGGTTCTAGAGGTCCCTCAATCTCTTTTCTAGTCTGTAATGTATAAAAGATCTTCCTGATATCTACAGATGAACGATTATCAGTTATTTTGTTCAGAGATTAAAGCCAGACAAGGTAGCAGAAAACGGAAACGACTTTTTCTGGGTTACCCGGTATCACGTTAGCTACTGAATGATGGTTTTAGATAATAGCGAAGATTGATAGAAGTATAAATTTAAGTTACCTAGGACACAGCAGACGAAGGGTCTAATGTTTTAGGGTGAGGTGGGTCGCCCGGTACATTAGAAATCCGATAATATAGGAAAAATTCACAACACACTACAAGTGTTAGTTAGCACATTTATTATTTAAACACCCGGTATTAGATTTGGTGATTTGTTAAAAGGGCCACACCCGATATGCACAAATATACCATATTACAATACCCTATATATAAACAAGGTCAACTAAAAAAAAAGCAATATTTAAAAACGAAAAATGTGTTCCAGTTAAAAATCTATAAATCTGATTTTTAATTTGATAGCTAGTATGCAAAATATTTTTTTTTCTTTCTTATAATAAAGGAAGTATTGGTGTCCGTATATATGGCAATTTAAGACTAATGGCAAGATTTACTACGAATAAGTATAATGTTTTGGATTCTGTAGAACAATTGGGTGCTACAATTTACGAATATTTTTAAAAAAAGTGTGACATGTCAGGTACACGATTATTATTCATTACTTAACACGTTAACAAATTAACTCTACTTGGAAAAAAATATGATCAAAGTTTTCCTCTTTTTTGTTTTTTTTTTTGTAATTTTAATGTTTGCAGCTTTAATATAAATTGTTGCACTTACCTCATTCATTTCTATTTCTTTCTGAGCTAATATTTCAGAAATTTTTTTGTATTTTTCACATTCTTTAGCATAATTTTCTTCAATTTCATCTAATTTTTTTATTAATGATTGATTTTCAGTTTGTAGTTGAGAACATCTAGATTCCAGCATATTTGACTTTTCTTGACTGGCATGAGCTAGGTTTAGAGCTTTGGAAGCTTCTTTTTCGTAATGAGACATTTTCTATAATAATTTATAAATTAAATAAGTAATTTACTGTAATTGTAATTGTAGTTTACACAATAATTTTAAACTTTTTCTATATGTAAAAGAATTTCAACTATGTCTGCAAAATAAAAACTAATATCGTGTGATTATGAACAATCAGGTCGACTCTGATGATTTTTTTCGATATAATGTGATATAAGGGATTACAAAAAATTAAATGATAACATAGTTTCAATAAAAACTATGAAACAATTATACCCCAAATGGAGGAATAGAAATCCCATCCGCAAAAATGGAATTCCTTAATATACAGACGTCTCAAAGGCATAAAATAGCGGAGGACTTGGAAATATGGGTCGAAAATAGAGACAATGCACTCAGTAAGTCAAAACAAAGACGCTACAGTGTTGCAAGCGAAAGTAAGCGCAACGCGTCAAAATGTGTTGACCATTAAGATTGATGGAACAATTATTATTATTTTAATAAAAGGACTGGATCAGGAGTAATTATTATTTTCTCTGAAGTCAAGCAATGCAGATTAAGTTTAAACTAGTCTACGCAGTGGGTATGTTCCAAACAAACTATAGACACATAATCTGGCATAAATTCTTAAGTCCGAAGTGTAAGGAAACTGGCCATAAGAGACTGTGAGACGGCATTCGTAGATCTTTTTACAATCACAATAAAAAAGTAACTTAAACAGTTGTCAATGAAATGGTGAAGAGAGGTTTAGAAAAAAAGTGTATTGAGTCAAAACAAAATTCTTTTGCACATAATAAGACCGCAATGATGACCAGAAAGTCGTCTGGTTAACTTCATACTTAATAGAATACAAAACAAGTGAATTCGGATAGCACTGAATAGGAGGCATTATACTCATATTTGTGGAATACATAAGTGATCAAACAATAAAAAATTCAAATATTTTTCATAAATTATTGTCCCCTCTACTATGTAAGGAGCAAGTACCATGTACAATCCAAATGTGGCTGATTCATGACATATTACCATTATTTAACGAGTACCTTATAAAGTTTTGAGTGGAACAGTTATATTTCAGGTTTGAAGTTTTTATATTTAGAAGAAAACCTGCAATTAGTTAGTCGAAAATGTTAGAATTTTTAGCACGAGTCTAATAAAAATAAAAAAAATATGGACCGTTTTAGATTTTTAAAAAGTTTCAGGTCAAAAACCTCGGTAGATAAACCGTATTAGCGCGATTTTAAAGTATGCAATTTAATAATATAATTTTTCTTTATAGATTAAGAATTAAGAATACTTTTAAAATTACCTGATCTGCCTCTTCTTTTTCATTTAAATGCTTGTTCTTCAACATATTAATTTGAAATTCTTGATTTTCTTTTTCCTTATTAATATTTTCTAGCCTCGCTATAATTTTTTCTAATGCTTCTTGAAATTGTTGTATAGTTTTGTTTTTGGATTCATCCACTTTAACAGCCACAGAAAGTTTTTGTTGCATTTCCAAATTTCTTGTTTGAAGTTCTTGGATTATATCTTCACAATGCTAAAAAAGCATTTTTTTCTTCTTTAGTTCACTTAATTACTAAGTTATCCCATGATTTTAATTAGGTTGTTAATCTCATTATCACATATTAGCTAATTTATCTAAATATCTATTGAAATTAACTATAGATCGGTTATAGCGTATGATACAGAGAAATGAGCTCCATCAAGCTGCCAGCGAAAGGTTAGCGGAATCAAAAACATACACCAGATTTAGTTGGTAATTAGTTGTAAAGAAACGATTTAGTTGCTCATACCGTGCACGAGAAATCGCGAATACCGCTAGCTTATTATAAAGGTAGAGGAAAAAATTTAACAAAGTGAAATCAAAAAAAAATACACTCGAATTAGTTGTTTTAGTTGCCAAAGAATCGATTTAGTTGTTCATACCACCTGGAACAAGAAATGGAGAATACCACTAGCTTTATATAAAGGAGTAAAAAACACACCATATTGTGCATATCTTTCCTCTCACGATTAAAATATACGCAAGAAAACAAATTAATGATAATAAAAGTGGTTTATTTAATTTATTAAAAACAGATTTAGTAATAACGCAATATAAAAAAGAATATGTAAGAGCTTTTAATTAAATGAGTAATTTTTGTAACAGTACTTTATGAACGGGTACCGAGCGCACGCGCACTCTCAAATGAATGTGCATATATAGAGGATACCTCAATCCCACATTTCGGGGTACAGAGTTTTCCTAACATGTGTAATAATTTTTTTTACTCAGGGGCCAAGGGGAGACTCTGGGCCAAATTTCAAGAAACCTCTCGGTTAGTTTTTGAGATCGCATGGACAAACAAAAAAAACTGTATTAATATTTGGGATATCATACATACCTATTTGATTTAAGAGTGTTTTATGTAAAATAATATAAATTACTTTAGAAAATTTAGGATCAGTTCAGTGTTTTCTATGTCTTAATTATGCTCATTTTATCATAATATATACAACAAACCTGACGTCTATACTTCTCCTCTTGTAACTTCTGTGTAAGTTGTGTGGTAGTGAAACTACCATAAGTATTAGAATTCCATATATCAGCCAAATTCATTAAACCTAAGTCACTGCCAAAGTTATCACCTACAAGAGTGCTTTTACTCCTTTTCTTGTGTTCTCTGAAACCATCTTTAGGATTCTTTTTGTGATCAGAATTTTCTACTAGTTTTTTATGCATGTTTAAAATATTCAGAGCATTTGAATGTATCGGATTAGTTAATAGATTAGTTTTACTGGGTCTTGATCTAGCATAAGTAGTAATTTGAGTGGAGTCAGAACTACTATCGGAAAAATTTTTCTCGAGGCTTGGTATTGAGTCATTTTTAGAATTGAAGTAATTTACTCTTGGATTTTCTAGATTGGTGTTTTGGTGTTTGACATCTTCCTTTATTCGATTTTGATTGTACAAAGTGTCCCTTATACCAGCTCCATAGTCTGGAACACTTTCTTTATTGTCACCACACTGCCAAGTATTTTTTAAAGAAATGGGCTCTTCTCCAGAAAACTGTGATTTATGGTCATTTTTAACGGTTCCGTAATTATTAAAATCATTTTCTAAATTTCTTACTGCAGTTATCCTTTGGATACTTTTGACTTTTGATAAAAATGTATCTATTTCATTGATCATTTGTCCATCTCTATCAAATGTTGTAGGTTTTGTTTCTGCAAGCAAATCGTCCAGTAACCTAGGGGATAAAAGATAAAATATGTAAAATAGCTCTTGTTATCTACTGAACTTGGAAGTATTTTTGGGAATTTACAAAAAAAAATTTTTTGGCAAAGTAAATTGTCATTTAACCAGACACAGATGGAATACTATTTTTTACATTTGAAGAAAATATTATTAAGAATTCGGAATAATTCTTTGTACTAACTCTAGTGTATTGGTTGGAACAGTTGCCCTATAGTGAGCCAGATAAATTATTAAACATTGATCTTTTTAAATTTGAATTTGTACTCTATTGTTTATATTGTATATAAATATATCTATTAAATATATTGTATTCAAATTAAATATTTAAAAAAAAGTTTAAGAAACACTCAAATTTATAATAAAATTATTCGCTCTTTATAACACAAAAAAAATAGAAAAATAATATAAAAAAACTGACTCTCAAGATGTATACAGTAGTCGCCAATGATGTGTAACATGCTAATAGGTATACAGCAGTACGATTTTTTCTGATTGGTGAAGTTAGCCCATAAGCCATGTTTTATATGTAAAATAAAGGAGATCTTAACTTGTCTATGTAGCGAGAAAGTAATAATAAAGGTACACAGCTGTATATGACATGCTGCAGTACGAACCAAGTAGGCCAAACCGAAGAATCCCATTATAATAAAATGAATAGCATGCACTTATGAATGGTGTTATTTACTATATTATTTGCAAATTTGGCTAACTTATTAACATAAGTGTTCCAGCCTATGGGCACTTTTACCACTATGAAACATACATGCAGTTTTGCCAGACCTACGAATGTATCCAGCATTAAACTATATTAAGGCAAATACTAATGGATCACTTCAACGTTATTTTTTATTTTAGAAATATTAGAAAGGTAATTTTCCATTTTTTAGATTTTTGTTCGAAAGTTTAATTCCTTAAATAAATTACCAAAGTTCGACTACGCGAAAACGGGGCGGAGCTTCGCGTGACCTCACTTTGCATATACTTGTTGAGGGACCCTCGAGATTTCATAAGCGTTATTATTTTCTATACAAAAACGGCTTTTTATTGGTAAATTATGTCTTTTTTGTCTTCTTGCTGGGTTAAAATGAGTAAGAAAAAGTTTTTAATAAATATTTTGTGGTTCCTTGGTGCCGTAACATTTCGGGAAATACCCCAAAAAAACTATTTATAAGTGTGCCTTTTGATCCTGTAACAAAAAAGTTTGGCAGTAAGCTATAGCTGTGTGCTCCCGGATGTTTTTCTAACAAAATCCAACTTTAATTGCTCATTTTAACTTGAGTTTAAATGTGGCAATGTGAATAGAGAATACAAAAACATGTGTTTCGAAAACTTTTAGTTTCGATTATTTTTAGTATTATAAATAATACAAAAAAATAAAAGACCTATTTGGATCGAAACTTTGTTTTCCTAGAAAAAAGTATTCTTGTAAAAATCTTAAATTTTGCTTTGTTTTTGAGTTATTTTGATAAAACGCTGTGTTTAATATTGAGTTTCTAACGATTGGATATACTTATCAAGCTGAAATTTTAACAGCTTATCTAGTTGATCGAATCCTATGGACTATCATCAAAAAAATCGGTTGTGTCGCCCCAAAACTTTCCCGACGAGTATTCACGAATACTTTTTCAGGTATTTAATTTCAGATATTATTTCAAATTTTGACATTTTTTTATTTTTGACAGGTGACAGTTAGAGAAATACTTTTGACTGTTCTGTATAGAGTTTTCCAAGTGCTTTCAAATGACATATTGCAAGTCGAATTCCGTGAGATATTGTATCTGTAATTTTTTGATAATGACATTTCGGTTTGACAGATGTCGTACAAAAACTAATAGGTTTTCCGACCGGTAACCCAAACCCATATACCAAATATCAGCTCAAACGGAGTAAACGTGTGGCCTCTATCGTGGAAGAATACACGGAGGTGGGTCGGGAAAGTAAATAAACTTCAGATATTTAATGTTAAAGTTTTAACTTTTGACATTTTTTTATTTTTGACAGGTGATGGTTGGAGAAATAATTTTGACTGTTCTGTATAGTTTTTCAAGGGCTTTCAAATGACATATTGCAACTCGAATTCCGTGACATATTGCATCTGTCGTTTTTTGATAGTGATACTTCCGTTTGACATGTCATACAAAAACTAATGGGTTCTTCCGACGGGTAACCCAAAGCCCTATACCAAATTTCAGCTCAATCCGATTAAACGTGTGGCCTCTATCGTGGAAGAATACACACACACATACATACAGATATACAGACTAGACTGACTTCCATCTGGAAATGGTCTTAATCGTCTCAGGGGACCCGAAAATGGATATTTCCGTTTTTATCTCGAAATTGTTTTTTGCTCGTTCACAATACTTTCCCTTCTAGGAGGTGGGTCGGGAAAGTAAAATAACGAAAAAAGAATATCGGTAACAAGTCCATTGAAGGGTGCAAACAGAATAATTAAATAACACAAAAACTCTTTATTTTAACGGTGAGCTATATTTTTGTTGGTTATTTTTACAAAGCTCACAAATGTGTTATTAATACGACATACATATGATTTGAAAAGCAGTTTATAATTTTTTTAATCAAATGTATGTAATACGTTACTAAAATGCATTCAATTAATTATGGTCCCCGCATACGTTTTTGCAAAAAAAACCATTTGACTTTGGTTTAAAGTTTAGTTCAAATAGTCAGATAGTTTTGAAAATAGTCGGCGATCTACGAAAATTTTCGGCATCGCCCTATGGTTTTTAAAAGTCGGATCTTACAACACTGCAATCATGTATGTCACTATTAGATGAAATAATGCGTTTATAATAAAAAAATATCTAGGGTGTAAAGTCTATTCCACAGTAATACGTCGCTTGTCATTCTTAATGGACTTATCCAGTAGGAACGAATTTATTGGTGTTATATTAATGAATGAATGGCTTACAGAACCTACTTGCTTATGTTGATTTTCATTGCTCTTATAATATTCATTAATTAATAAAAATCAATAAAAAGTAATATATTTTGAAAGTGGCGCTGCTTCTTGACCAATAATTAACGTTTTACTTTCTACAGCATTGTTCGTTTGTAGAATAAGTTGACATACTTCTTTCCTTCTTTTAATCATAACAAATGAAAACGAGAGTTGCCAGTTTTATCGATATGAGAAGATAGCCAAATATAATCTGTTTCAATTGGGACATGTCACAAGCCACTATAGCCCCGATATTCAAATTTTAAAAATTAATTACAGCCGCAGGATCGGTCTCAGAAGGGTTGGACCCGGTGCAATGTGTTATGGTAGGCCAAAATTATAAAATAAAAATATAAAAAAAAATCACTGGATGAGTCGAGTAGTACACTCTTGTCACTGGCCATGCCATGTGTACAAATATCTGATCTTAAAAATCAATTTCGACATCAAGTATTGGTTTTTCGTAAAACTATGGATTGTATTACTATTATTTGTTGATTTGAATCCACCTTCGGTATAAGGTTTGTACTTTTTTATTCTGTAAATGTCGTGTTTGTTAACATTTCTTGTGATGGTATCTTATTGACTAAGTTTTCACTTATATTTTATTCTTAATAATTGTAAATCAACACCTTTTAGGAAGGCTTTAAAGATCGCTTTGTAAGCGAAAGCTCTTAACCAAATTTTTAATAAATGATTTAAATTTTACACACTGATGCATTTTTTCCACCCTTCACCTTATTCCACAGTAATTCGTTGGATTTCTATCTACCCCTCAATAATATTATGAATATGAATAAAGTCTATAAAATATCCAAAATTTGTGTTTGTAAACCGAAAATAGTGTGCAGGTGTATATTTAGTTTTTGTCTTCGTCTATCAGGTAGGTAGATTTCAGGTGACCATTTCCATCTTTGATCTACAATTTATGGATCATTAAAACATACCTATATCGAAAACAGGAGTATGGATCTGTTATTCGTTATTTTATAATGATGAATTTACAGCCTTAATGATATTCATATTGGGGATAGGTAGAAAGTCAACGAATTACTGTGGAATAGATTTTAATTGAAATGGACTCATCCAGTGATTTTTTTTATATGTTTATTTTATAATTTGGGCCCACCATAACACATTGCACCGGGTCCAGCCCTTCTGAGACCGATCCTGCGGCTGCAATTAATTCTTGAAATTTGAATATCGGGGCTATAGTGGCTTGTGACGTGGCCCAATTGAAACAGATTATATTTGGCTATGTTGTCATATCGATAAAACTGGCAACTCTCATTTTCTCTTTTCTTATGATTAAAAGAAGGAAAAAAGTATGTCAAATTTTTCTACAAACGAACAAAGCTAGAATCTTGGAAATAATGTAGAAAGTAAAAAGTCAGTTATTGGTCAAAAAGTAACGCCACTTTCAAAATATATTAATTACTTTTTATTGATTTTTACTATTTAATGAATATTATAAGAACAATGAGAATCAACATAAGCAACTAGGTTCTTTAAGCTATTCATTCATTAATATAAAACCAATAAATTCGTTCCTACTGGATAAGTACATTCATGAACATATTAAAACTGACAAGAGTGTATGATGTTCAAAAACAAATGACACCAATTTTACCATTAAATTCTAAAATTTAAATATGGGTCATTTTCTCCATATTCCAAACATTATATGCTTAAGACACCTTGGAGAATTTATACTGAAAGCGCTGTTGCCGTTTCAAAATAAAGTTTGTTTGGTCAATAACATTCCTCGAATTAATAAAACCAAATTTTGAGTTATTACAATGAAAAATTCTTGACCGTTGGTCTTCATAGAGTTATTTGCAAACATATCCAAATCATCTATTTTCTATTGTAAAATCTTTATTTTGGTTTTTTCAGTATTGTAAAATAAGAACCTAATAAAAAAATTAGGACAAATTAGAACCTTGGTATACCCATCTGAACTGGAAGAAATTTACAATTAAATTTAGTAATGTGTTTTGGATATAATGAATTTTTAGAACTAGCACCTACTTATCAATCAAGTTCACCATTCATTATTAGAAATCATAATATGAGATTTGGGACAGCATTAGATGTAACCAAAAAGTATCTTTTTTGCAGATTCTAATGCTGTATGAAGCATATTGAAATCTCCCTATATAAAAAGGAGTTTCAATTTAGATAAAAATATTCCAATCTCTAATCAAGGATTTAGTTTTGGTTGATTGATAAATGGGTAAAAAGCGTAATATATTATTCTTAGTTATTTTTTACAAACTTGATATATCAATGTTAAAATTATCAGAAAAAGTTATCTCATGAAATATACTTTTTTATCAGAATGGCTATACTTACAATGTATCATTTTTATACTGATACTTCTTGTTTTATTTAGGAGAGCTGTATTGGTCTTTTCTGAGTTAAAAATTATTTAGACTAAATTTATTAGCTACAACAAAATGTGCTTCCAATGCATAATTAAATTATTTAAACTAAATAAAAGATATATACTTTTATTTAATCTTCTAGTATTAAACAAATTCTGTACAATTATATTTTTTAGATGTTTAAGAATAAGAAAAATAAATTACCTGGAATCTAAACCTTTTCTTGAGTTTTTTGGTTGCTGCAACCTATCGACAAATGGACTATTAGGTAAAGAATTTAACTTAAATTTTGATCCAGGCTTTTGTGGGGTATTTTGAGCACTATAACTAGTTTGCATATCTTCTGTACTATTAGATTTTCGAAAATTTTGTCTTGGCATATCCATATTAGATGGAGATTCTATAAAATCTAAGGAGTTGCTTAAAAAACTTTCAGTATCTTCTATAGACTTTAAACGGTTTTGTAGATTATCAACTTGTTTGATAAGTTTATCAACAATATTATAATACGGTTGTATTGGGTCAGGGCGACCAGAATCCGATTCTACCACAAAAAAATCAGGAGGAATTAATAATAATTCATCAGTATCATCTGTGTCAGTCATAACGTGGCACTAACGATTTATCTTTTAAATAAAGAGATTTGCTTAAAATCATCACCTAAAAAATGTAAAGAACATATTTATTTCAATTATCATATTGATCAATTTCCCTACTTACGAATAAAAAACTTAATGATAAAACTTTATACTCAATTCAAACAAATTTGTAAACAAAATAAACATCAAACACCATTTGCCAACCGTGGAAATTGACATTTAAGCAATTCGAAATCAAAGCTTGCCAACCTATTAGGGGCCGTCATACGCCACCTTGGGAGTAGCTATTTGGCGACAAATATTCTGTATCGAAGTATAAATATTCCATAGCGAGAAACAACCCTAGCTTGATTTTAATACCAGTGAGTTTTTTTTCATTTTTATTAACGACGCGTGCGCGTAATATGGAATATTGTCACACGATAGTTCTACCTCAAGTGTGATTCTTTCTAAAAGATCGATCTTTTGAATCGATTCAGATCGTTTGGTATTTAATTTAATCCCGACTTTTATCTCGGGATTATAATTTTTTCGACACCATGTCCGTTCACCGCTTTCGTAAGATTCCGATAGTAGTTTTGTTTTTTTTATTTTTATTCTAAATACTCAGAAAAAACATAAACTTATAATTTTGGAATATCCGATTTTTTGTTGTGCGATTTTGTAATAAAAGAATCGACATACCGATTAAGCGCTTATGAAAAGATCGATTTTGAAGATCGAGAATCGCAAATAAAAAGATCGAGCTTGTGAATAATCGATATAGAATAATATAGATCAAACATCCCTAGTCTCCTGTAATGAAAGAGATAACGCATTTCGGGCCAAAAAATTACTACACCGATAAAGCACGTCCAAATCGATGGTATTGATAGTATTTTTAAACATCTGTTATTTTTCGTTACTTATTTTCAAAACAAATATACTTGCAAGTTAGAAAAATAAAGTCAGGTCAGGGATTGAGAATATCGGACAAATCGAGAGCAACTACTCGTCAATTGAACGAATCAAATAGATATGTGGAACGCATCAAGATGTTTTGTTTGACATGAAATCTGACATTGACAATAATGACAGTGACATATTATAAGCGTGAATTTATGATTATTTTATAAAAACAGATTGATAAAAACAAAAACGCGTAATATTTCGTTATCAGAAAAATATTTATAGATTATTATAACCATTGTTTATTCATAGCGACTATATAAGTTTTTTTGGAACAATAGATATATGTACTTCAAACCTGTACAAAATCCTATTTACAATGACACACAATCATCCTAATTTTTCTTTTCATAGAAGTCAGTCTGCAGATTTAACTGAAGGACAACCAAGAGTAGTTTTTTCTAATTTAAATAGTAGCAACACTCCGCCATCAATGTCTGCTCCAGCTTCATTTCAGAGAAGAACTGTGGAAAGTGCCAGACACCTAAGAGACAGTTTAACCAATGTTATTAGAGAAATAGAACCTCTAGTTGAGACTGCAAGGACTGTTAATGCAGGTGTAACAAATTTTTTAAGTAGACCACAATCTGAAGCAAATGTGTCAAGACCAACTAATAATGAATCACACAATGATAGTTTTTATATAAATTTAGATCTTTCTGAGGTTTCTACTGAGGGTCGAGATGACCCTGAAGCTTCAGCACAACAGAATGTTGATAATAACCTTCCAACAAATGATAACAATAATGCTGAGGATCCAGAAAGAACACAGGCTGTAATAGAAGCCCAACAGTTTATCAAAGTCTTGTTAAAATATATTCCCTTTATTATAATCCTCCTATCCAAATCTCTCTATGATTATCATGAAGGAATATTTGTTCTTATAATACTATTTATAACATTTGCTCATACGAATTCATCAGTTAAAAAAGAAACTATTAAAAGACACAGAAGAAGCATTACCACTTTAGGAGTCAATTTGTTATATATTATTGTGTGCTTGATATTTATTCATTACGTATTCTCAGATGATCTGCATGATTTTAACGTTGTACTGAATTTGGTGTTAATCAGGTCTTTTACACATCCTTTGACTGTTTGGAATTTGTTGTGGATTGTCACAATTACAGACTTCACTCTGAAGTTATTGACTGTTTCAGTAAAATTGCTACTCACTATGCTGCCTGGAATGATTCTGGATTTTAAAAAAAGGGTATGTATTAGAAATTTTTCTTTATTCCATCTCGTTTTAATATAGTATTGATTTAATTTTTAATTTTGTATAAAAAAGTTTTAGTCAGTATTAAGCACATATATTAATGATTTATTTAAGACAATTTTTGACAAATATTTGCCATATCTAAAAATATTTCACAACAATTTTTGTATGCAAAATGGAAGTTGTCAATTGAACCTATTATAGTTCAAGAGGAAGGAGCCTATTTCAACTAATAATTTCATACTGGCTGATTTTTATGCACATAATAGAACTTATATAATGTACGGCTAAGCGAAGCATCAGCTGCTCCAGTAGGGTTGAGTTTAGTAATGTTTCCTAGGCTTATTAATGCAAAATAGCATAGAAAAATAATGGTCAGATACATGGTAGTGACGAGATTCTGCACCAGCTGTGGATCTAAATCTGTTATAAAAATTCATAGAGTGAAATTATTTCAGACCACATGGAGTTTTTGTACTCATTTATGATCAACAATGATTAGCTGTAAGTATGAGGGTAGTAAGACCATCAGACAAAGTAATAAACGTACTAGTGTGCTCAGATATCCAAATTCCTAGCTGTTTAAGATATCCTTTATGACTCAACTGAAATCTACAAAATTCGTCTTTCTACTTATTGTTTCTTCATTTTTTGTTAGGGTTCCGTACCTTAAAAGGAAAAGGAACCCTTATAGGATCACTTAGTTATCGCTCTATCTATCAAGACCTCTTTTCTCAGAATCTCGTGGAGGTTTCAAGTTGAAATTAATATCAAATATTTAGGTCTATAGTCCCTTGGAGTTGTACAAATCAAGCTTCTAAGTCAACACAATAAAAAAAAAGAATAAGAAGCTGACACGAAAATTGTATATCATACTTGCATGCTTGATGTCACAATATGATACTTCGACGGAGACATTTTGCTTTTACAGAAAAGAAAATAAAAAACCTTTGAACTTCTATGAAAGTGACGGTGCAATATCCAAGCATTTTGTAATATGGCGCAGGTCCATTCACTAGAGTATAGCTTAAATGTGGTTTTTGTCAAGATGGAAGGGTTCGTTTTGTAAAACTCCACGACGTAGATGTTGCATGCGTAGAAACATTCACAAAAGCATACAGCATAAATACTGCTAATAATTTTGAATTAAAGAAAGGAATTGAAGTCTGAGATATATCAACATTTTCTTCACCCAAATGTAACCAACCTTTGAAGTCACGCATATCTTCTAATTCCATAGATTCTATCTCCTACTTGCATATAGTCAGGTGTGTTGAATTCATAGTCCTTGTGTGTTTGTCTATCTATTATGGTTACTGAGATTTCAGTGCGAACAGACTTTTCTAAACTTTGGTTTAGAAACCTAAAAGTTACGACGGAGTGTTTCTCCTGTTCAATATATTTCTTCCGTGAATTCCTGAATTGTATTTAACAGTTTAAACTTCACGATCAATTTAACAACAAATCATATAAACCATATTCCAGTATATATTTTATGAAATAAGCAAAATCTGATGAAAACTACAAAACTGTTATGGACTGTATCATTCTCACAGTAATGCTTTGAGAGAATGTGGACAACTCCATTAGAATATTAGAATATTTAAGGACTGTTTCTAAATTAATTTAAACTTTTTAAAAGTCTCTAAATAATTTCACTACTTTGCATCTATTTGTAACTATATAGTAGAAATCGTCTCTTGGGAGTACTTGGAGGCAACTATATTGATGCCATCCAGAAGCTCACTCCATCAAATATCTAGAAATAATCATCGATAGACACCTTAGGTGGGACTTACACATAAATAATTTACTGAATAAAATCAGAGGCCTTTTATCTAGATTCAAGTTACTAAAATACTTCTTGTATATAAAACACCTCAAAATTATTTATTTTTCTTTAGCACAAAGTTTGCTTCAATATGATATGATATATTAGAATGGAGAGGAGTGTTAGATACATATATGAATAAATTACATATTGGATATTGAGAATACTTTTTAATAAATCATATTTGTATTCAAGTAACTACTTTTATATCAACACAATAAAATATATGATGTACGACAGTTATTTGCGCTAAAAATCCTTAACATCCATACTGGAAAAATCGTAATACAGCATGCAACATATGATAAAGAATTTAAAACGAATTGCCAAAATACGTCAAAACTATAGTTGTAACTACATCAGTTCAAAACTATATAATTATTTTCCAAACGAATTAAAACATTACAAATTTCATTACTACAGTTAAAAAATTTGATGTCGCCATTTTTGAATCAAAAATTTACACGTTAACAAAAAAAATATGAAAAAAATTGACTTTTTTGCAAATCTGGCAACAATGGCAAAATTTTTGAAAATATTTAATAATGCGAAAGATACCAAAATCTAATCAGATCTAATCTAGGGTATCAGAATCCTGCATGCAAAATTTCAAATTTTTTTATTCAGTAGTTTTTGAGTTATCGTTATTACAACATCCATTCCAACACACTAACAAACACACACACAGACATCATCGCAAAAATATCAAAATCGTATTCTAGGGACCTTAAAACGTGTTTATCCATTGAAAACTCACTACCCAATTTTTAGCATGATTACTATACCTCTTATCTGAAGAGCGAGAGGTAAAAATGGATTCTCGAGACTGATCGATACATTTTTCACAATATTACAAATAAACACATAACATTATAAAAATATAGTGCATATAAATAGTTGTTATAAAAACATTGATAATCTCGGACTTTACTTATTAGCATTCCGAGGAAAATTAATCAATTTTAGACCTCACTCACCAGATTCGGCACATAAAACGTTGATATTATTACCCCATTTTCTTAATTATAAACTAATTTCGTCTTATGGGATATCTTAGTATGTAAGTTAATAATGTATTAGTTACCTATTATAATTGTATATTCATTTAAATAATTATACTTACCACATACAAACTGATTACATTCAAGTTTCTGTGATCTCATGTATGTTCCATGTTTATTCTACTTACTTACTCAAATATATTTGTATCCTTAAACATTTATTCTTAAATAAACATAAACATTATTATTATTATTATTACCAAAAAAAAATAAATAATAACATTAAAATAATGAAAAACATCGTCAGTACTAGTAAGGAGTAGTCATTCTTATTTGTGTTATTATGTATTTTTTTACTTGAATTTATTATTTTGTATAAATTTTTGTCTTAACATATACAAAACATATTTTTTGTAAAGTGATAAGTAGTGCAAATATCTTTTAATATCTAAACAAATATTTTTATTTTAGGGGAAAATATACTTATTTATAGAAGCAGTTTCACAAATGTACAGAAGTATTGCAACTATCCAACCGTGGTTGTATTATTTATTGGAATCCTATCAGGGTCCTGAAAGAATTGTTGCTGTATTTTTGTCAGCTTTTTATATGATTTCTAAAGGAACTGATTTGATGTCTAAAGTTAAACTGTTAAAAGTTGCTTGTTTAAAGTTGCTGCAAAATGTGGTAAGTATAAATTAGATTTAATACAATATAGGAAACAAATATTCATTCTCTATAATTACTGAACCTTATCACAAAAATTGTGCTTTATAAAATTTTGTTACTTAATTTTTAAATTTTGTTAATTACGTTCAATAAGGAGAATAAAATTTCAAATTTCAAGAAAAAATATTCGTTTCTTTTTGCTCTCTACAATTCTTTAAATTCAATCTTTTCTCATTTTCTCAGCTTTCCTTTTCTGTTTTCGAAAAATCTATATATTAGTAAGCACCTTCTAAGGATTTAATGGTATTCTTACAATTTCACAAAGTTCAGCAATAATTATTAATACATCTAAATTTAAGTACACGGCTTACTAATAAAATTTAAAAAATTATAAACTAATCTTTACTGTCAGTAGATAGAACGTCCTTTAACTTTAAAGATTCAATAACTAAAGGCGATGACGTTTAGAATAAAATTTAACGAGTTGATTTCTTGTACAATTGTCACAATCTAAACGTCATTGTCGTTAGTTATAGAACCGTTAAAGTTAAAGGACGTTCTATCTACTGACAGTTAGTCTGCTATTATATACAATTGACTAATATTAAAAATAATTTTCACATAATTTATGTTTACTATATAATAATTTAGTATTTACTTATACGAGTTACACAGGACAAGATTAGTTTATTAATTAATGGAATCCAGCTTAGTTTTAATGATACCAATTCTATTAGAAAAAAAAATATATTTTTTAGTATTCAGATATACAGATCACATTATTACATAATTTTATACATCAACAAATGTCTAACTTGCATTCATATTATCATTCTGCGCCAAGAAAAAAAGTCCATTGTAGATTTCAGTCTTAGCAAATGAGGATTAAAACATGTTGTTGTTAGGACACACAATTTCACTTTCAATCCTAAACCTTTCTAACGTAACTTTTAAGACGAGTTGATTTAAAGTTTACATTGTCTTCATTTCTTCTATCCTTTGTCATTTTCTTTATTCTGTCACAATATTCCTATTTTTGCTTCTTTTATCCCATCATTTCATTAGATTAATAATAAAAATTTTACAAAATGTGAATTGTTTTAAATAAATCAGTACGTTATTAAAAAAAGATTTTTTGTTTAATTTTAAACTGTTATTGTCATCAATCTAATTTTAAACAATTTTCAAATAAATAAATTAAATAATTTCATCTTCTACTTTATATTTTTGCTTCTCTTATCTCATAATTTCGTCTTCTCCTTTATCTTATATTATTTCCTTGTACTTTATTTTCATTGTATTCTTTTTTGTACTAAACGACAGCCTTCTTACTGACATTGAACTACTATCGTATGTTGTGTTCTAATTTTTAGTTTTTAATAATATACACAATATTTTCCCAGACACCATTTCAGAGTCTTTATTACTTCCGTTTTCGGTTAGAATGTTGTTTTCATGTTATTACAAATTTTCTCTACTTTTTTGTTCAATTATTTTTCCAAAAAATGTATCAAACGTTATATGTGTACAACATTCTTTTGGTATTTTCCAGAGCATTGGTTCTTCGCCGAACAAAGACCAAATCCAAACAGCAGGAGACCACTGTCCCATTTGTCATGACCACTTTGACTCTCCGGTGCTCCTACACTGTAGGCACATTTTTTGTGAGAGTTGCGTTACTACTTGGTTTGACAGAGAACAGACGTGTCCACTTTGTAGAGCAAAAATCGTGGATGATCCTTCATGGAGAGATGGTTCAACGTCATATTTTATGCAGCTATTTTAAGTCTGAATATTTGACTCTAAAAATCCCAGAATATCTCTTTGAATATGTAACAAAATATCAAGGTAAAGTTTATTTTTTATGCAAATATAACGACATTGCTCTTGTTAGATAACAATGACGTCATCATTATTTTGAAATTCTGGTACATGTAGACAATTTTATTTCTCGATCTGATAACTGAACCTATTAGATCGCATACATTAATTGAAATTTTAATATGTCGGTTTTACATAGAAATCCTCGAAGTCAAAACGCATTCTCAGAAATATGAAAGTTTGTTATATATAATTTTTATCATTTATTTAAAGTACAGGATAATCGGTAACCTTTCGTAAACAATCTTAAATTTTGAAAAATATTTAAGACTGATTATAGAGAAACAGTATTAGATCACTTTTTAGGGAATCAATAACCGTCTTACTGTTAATAACAATAATTTTCATTAAATTTATTTATTCTTTAATGCTTGTTTTTGTGATAAAAAAACTTAAACCAAGCATTAAAAATATATTAGTACTATTCTTCTCTTCAATAATAATGATTAAGAGAATATCAGAAATGTTACACAACTCTTATACCGAATTTTATCCATATTGGAGATTTAGATTAGAGAGTGAACTCAAAATGCTGTTATTATATGGTTGTTTATGCACAGTAGCCCGATGTTGATACCAAATTGGAAAGTAGTCAATAAGTGCCTTTCTCAAATGGTTCTTTCTGATGAACCCGTTTGCTAACTGAAATGAATCGGTTTGCTAACTGAATTCATGACATATTTGTACCAAAAGTACAATTAAAAAAAAAATTATTTACTTGTTTTGTAATAAAACTTTTCAGTAACAATAAGAAAGAGTAGATACATATCACAAAATTCTTTATAGGTACTATTTGGTGAATGCGAATTAGTTGACGAGTACCAATGCAAGTTATCAAAATCTTTCTTCTTAAAAAGCTACTAGTTCAATATGGACCACAAGTTTTAAAGTAGATTTTTTGTATTCATAAAATTCTTAACACAGACAACTTGCGTTTTGAAACGAAACACTTCAATCTCAACTTCAATTGACCTTTATGGAATCGGTTTCTGCTAATGATTGCTTAACTCCTAAAAAGGAAAAAAAAGTTAATTAACCAAGTTATTGCAAGTATGTAAGTTTGTCATGGAATAACTAACCTTTCATGCATTTGCATATGATTTCTAAATTTGATTAATTCTCTCATTTTGACTCAGTATTTATTTTGTGTTTTTAACACGGAGACTATATAAAAGTTAGTGTTATTTTTGAAAATAAACTCCAAAATAGTCAGCACAGACGCCTATGCATGAAGTGACGATATTCGTATCGTTCGTCATTTTCTTAACCTCTGATATTAAATTTGAGCTTCGTCCATGTTAATCATCCAAACTTATTTTTTTATTTTGACATAAACGGAGTAGTAGCAGTTATTACAAATACAATTGAAAAACTGAATTAGTTTCTTCACTTGTACTTGTAATATTTTTCAATCCCGAAATAAATACTAGAAATAGTCTCTAGAAATGGCCTTGTTTCATAACCCAACATTTGGTTTGTTATTATCTGCAAAAATCCATAGATTTGCTGTTTGTGGTACGTCATTATCTTTAGTTATCCTCTACAAAAAGAGAAAGGAGTCAAAGAGTAAAATATTGGCCTACATATTTTAAGCAACGTTTGGTACCCATTATTTAAATTTTATTTTTCCGATTTACATTACATATTAATTCTAATGAAAAATTTTATTATAAGGTTTAATTTTCCTTCTTTTTGTTATGATATATATTTATTTATTTTTACCAAACCAGTAGTCACTTTTGCTAAATTATTTATTAGTAACTAAATATCTTACTGCAGTTCCCGTCTAGTTAAGATACTTTAAAATTTTGTTTTCATTTCGTTGACATGTGCTTTATTCAATTAAAAATGTCGTTAAGCAAGTTTTCTTTTATTAAAATATATGAAAAATATATTGGTAATACCTAATTATGTTGCTTAATTCTAAATGGGCCAATTTTTTAAACAAATTGAAGTTTTCAAGAAATTATTTCTGCAAATATTAATTTAGTCTTAATTTTGAAGAAAATGTCAAAACAATGTTTAACAGTATAAAACTTGAGATTCAAGAAAAAGTCACATTGATCCTTTAGAAACAAACCGCAGAATTAATAAAATCATATTAAAACTTTACAAAATGATCATGTATTTTTTGTTTGATCACGATTAACTTTATATTTATTTACATACAATTCGACAATCACTTTTGCAATTATAATTTTTTAATTTTCTTTTAGTAGTCAGAAAATTTATCAAATTATGGGATTTTTAGTGAGCGACATATTTTGTAACATAGAATTAGACTTAGAATATATGTGATAAATATAGAATCTAATGTTATATTTAAGTTTTTTTATTAATTGTTGTTTATCGGATAATAAATGTTATTCCAAATTAACATGTATTTATTACCCTATTAAAAAAATCCGCTGTGTTTTCCCAGAACGTTCCCGGTTCGGCTGTAGATAATAGGATTATTTTAATTACAAAATATTAAGTATTATCTTAATTTATGGAATAATTTAAAATAACTAGCCGGTGGTGAATACGTCTATCAGATTGATTAAAGTGCATTGTTTATCTTTGTCAAAGGGCTTAAGTGTCAAATAAGGCCAAAATCGAGGAAAATCTCTTTGGCTGGAGATACTCCTTGAGAATACTGGCTACTGGCTGAGCACCCAAATTAGGGTCACTTCGTTTATCAGTTCTTTCAGTCTCTTCCTTGGTAACTTACATGGTTTTGATCCGCACCGAATAAAAATACTAAACATTTGTTATTTTTTATTAATTTTAACTTAGGAACACTAAACATACACAATGTTAAAAATAATTTTTTATTTAATGACTTATTTTTTTATTGCTTGGGTAAGTTTATCCTGAAAAAACTCTCCATCTCCCTTTGTAGCTAACTTGTTTATTTGCTTATGTCGATCTTTACTCACTATTTCTTCTAAAACTTCGCCGTCGCCTTTTATGAGTCTAAAAATTAATGATTTTTATTGAAACAATGTACCGTAATACTTAAATGACATTTTTAATTTAAGCTTTCTATTCAATGTTAAAAAGGAAAATATTAGTTTTGGTAAGTTTCCTAATTTCAACCGATTTTTAAACAAAAACACACACAATCCAAATGTGGGAATCTGGAAGGATTTATTGGAAACTAAGGAAAAAAATATACATTTTAGATGACAAGCAGAAAAGCACAGTTTCTATGTTTCTTTTATATTTTTATCTTTCTCTTTTATATTAAAAATAAATAATTACTGAGTGTCCATTAATTTAGTGATGGCGAAAAAAGTTTCTTAACCAACTTTTTATCATTTTTCTCCCAGATTACAAAAATTCAAATAAATCCTACGTTAATCTGTCTGGATTGATGTAAACACTATAACTCTCGAACAAAAGCTGCGATCGAGTTCCGGCTTTCATTTCCAGGGAAAAACTATAGAATTTGAGCAGGATCGGACCGACCCTTTCGATACCCGCCAAACAAACTAACGTGTTTTGCATAGGAAACTTTCCGTTCAAATTTTTAGAACTTTTCATACGTCACATCATGTATCATATCAACCTACATATATGTGAGAAATTTGGCCAGTATAGCACAATCCATTCATGTTTCACAACATGAAAAGTGTTCGATAGATGGGCCGAAGTTCCAAAATGGTGCACCACCGTTTGACCGTCCTTAGAATTTCTTGTTTTAGTTTTGAATAATCCACTTTTTTAAACAATCGGTGTCTTTCCTGTCACCGTTTTCAAAAATACAATTTTTTTTAATACAAAACTAAATTGTATTCTCTGACATTTCAGTGTCTCTCCTGACACCGTTTTAAAAAATACGTTTTCTTGCAATCGTACGCGGAGTGAGTATTCATTTCATTTTTGACCTCGATTTTTTTTTAAATTCATCTAAAAATGTCTCCGTGAAACATAATACACCATCAAACTCCTTCATTCAGGAATGGCCAGAATTTGATTAAATTTAAAGGGAATCCCCTGTATGACGAATCGCAAACGTTGCCTTCCTTTCTCTTCGAACCCCGCTGAAGGCGAGAATTTTAAATCCATGAATATCAATTAAGATGTTGCCACGTCTAATGCTATATTACATTTCATCAGAATTAACAAAGTATAATTCTTTGAATAACTAGATTTTTCACATGTGTAGCTTATTATAAAAAGAAGCTAGTCACTTTGTAATATTACTAGACATTAAGATTACAGTTATTCTACATAATGATTACTGAATTATAGTAAAAACAATCTTGTCTGTATCATAATAAAATAGGAAGTGTTTTTAAATTAAGCTACTGGCAACGTGGTACAAGAAGAAGTACGAAATAGACAACTTATAAACAGTTTATGTTTTCGCTAATTTGTCGGTACACCAAAAAGGTATTTCGCGGCCTGGGTACACAAATAGCTATTTCTTTTAAACGTAGCCAGGAAAGTCACCGAAACGTCACAGAATATAACTTACTTTTGGATAAAAATGTGCTTTATTTCTAACTAATCCATTTATATTTTAGTAATACCACAAGAAGGAACATAATTATACTCTCATTATATTTCTCCTCCTTACAGGTGAACCCCAGAAGCCGAAGGCTTGTGCGGAGAAGGGACAGTTATTATTTGCCGTGGCGCTCCGGGACGATTTACTTTGGCTTTAGGTGTAGGAAAACCTCATCACCATCATCGGCATGGTGACAAAGAGGGATTGAAAATATAAGCTCCGCATTAATCATTAATTAGATTAATATTCAATGCGGTTTACCTATTCGAGCTAAGTATCTCAAAATCAACTTTTTGAATTAAAATTTTACTGAAAGATACCAGACACGAACCCACGTTGGCATTGTGTCAACTTTTATAAAATTTCATTTTTCCTTGGCAATCAATTGCGAAAATAAATGACTGTCATGTAAGGATAAACATTAAATGATTGACAATCACGGAATTGCCATTTTACTGTTTGACAAGAATGATTGGAAAAATCATTAAATAGTATTACTAGAGAAAAGTATTGTCAGTTGAAAAATATAATTTAATATCTCGCAAGCCAAAATGCATACTCTCAAAATATGTTAATAAAAAAACACACCTGTGACGTCCTGTAGATTCATCAAACACCCTTTTAACTGTAGACTGTTTCTTGTCCCATTCTTCCTTAGTCATGGGAGCCATTGATTTACTTTTATTATCCATCAAACTAAGAGGAATATCCATGGTTGGTTCACATTCTGCCTTGTCCATTTTTCTTTTATACTTCTTTTTGTGAGATTTTTTATGTTTTTCATCACTAGATGAACTATCACCGGAAGTGGATGATGTAGATGTAGAATCTTTTCTACTCCGTTTACTTTTCAAACTCTACAGGAAAAAATCTGGTTAATATCGAATGGGCTTGTTACCCATATTATTTTTTATTGGTATTCAATAGGATTCAATCAACGAGATAAACTGTTAAAATCTCAGCTTCATAAGCACAACAAATCGTTAGATACTCAATATTAAACATTGGATTTATCTAAAAAGCTTTCGCCGACTGGTGACGTCAATCTGCATATAAGGTACAGGTCGTAATTTAAAATTATTATTATTACGACTATTGGTTTTTTTGCTCGCAACGTTTTCAGTGAATAGTGGTTTTATCAAAGCAGATGCAGGAAATTTACCTGAAGTGTTTATGGTGTTTAACTATTTTAATAAAAAAAAAGAATTTATAAGTACAGAAATCCGAGGAATAAAATTGCTTACGTAAGTAAAAAATAATGTTACTTTTACGTGGTTTTTATACAGAAACAACAAACGCCTCACGTTTATCTCGACTGTCGCCCGACAAGCATATACAAAGTGACGTCACGCGAAGCTGCGCCGTTTTCGCGCGGTCCAACTTTGGTAATTTATTTAAGGACTTTAACGTCCGAATAAAAAATTGGAAATTGCCTTAAAAAATGTTCTACTTTCTATTTATAAAATAAAAAAAAATTGAACGGGCCCATTCAATAGAACTCCGAGAAAAATAGGCCAAGTAAACTAGTTTAATTAAGAAATCCTCGCTAACTCCAATCAAATTTCTGAAAATATTTTAATTATAATAAGTATAACAAGTGCCCGACATAAGCAAAGAGTATTAACCACAATTAATAGGTTTAATCAAGGGCGTAGATATTTTTGGGGAGTAAAGGAGATAATTAACCCTCAGGATACCAAAAAATAGCACGAAAAAAAGAAATAAAATATATAAGCGGACAAACATATTTGTCTAAAAGTTTGATTACCCCCTCCAGAAACAAAGTTATCTTCGCCCTCGGGTTTAATTAATACTGACGGCAATTTTGCACGGAGCATTGCGCAGAAAAGCCACGAGTCACAATTCCGAGGAACCGGCAAGTCGCGATATTTGGTTATGCAGTTAGTGCTGGTAACAAGTTTTATTAGTTTTGTGTCACAAAAGTGTGGCTTAAAGATGGAATTTGAAGTACTTCTCATAGAATGGCGACTCAAGGTATTCATGGACCGCTTTAGAGGTAAGTTTTACAAATTAATCATATACCTATACAATATACGTAAATTTGAATAGAATACATTCTTATTTTGCATTTTGTTTAGAAAAATTGGATCATTTTTATTGTCATAATTAAACATTTGTACATATTAAAGTTTTTACCTACTATAATTAAATTCTTAATAATGCTGAATAAACTTTTTCCTCAGTGAACCCAAAAAAGTGATGAATTTTAATTAGAATTATCAAAAGCAGTTGTCTTACTTTATCCTTTTTCACTTTTAACGTATTACCAGAACTAATGGTTGACGAATGTGATCCTGATATTTTTCTCTTTTTCTTCATCTTTATTCTGCTTTCCTTGTTTGAAATTATATCATGAACTGATGGTAAATCACTACTACTGTTTGTACTCAAATTATCTGAACTAGATGACGAGGAGGAAGAGGAGGATGAAGATGTAGAAATGCTGCTAGATGCATCTTTTTGATGTTTTTTCATTTTGGTTTTAGTTGTAACATGTTTATGTTTCTTCTTATTTAGTTTGGTTTTCATTTATTATAACTAAAATATAAAAATAAAAATTATTGAGAGTAATTATTTAAAAATCCAAATAAAGTAGACTTTCTAAATTAATTTTTATCTAACACACTAATTATAGTCATAACTATTTTAATTTTAGTTGAACAAAGTGACTAATGAATTATAAATAAGTCACTGATAAATTATTTGCTCAGTTCTCTAGTTTGTATTATTAGAAGTTATTTTTTACCTACTACTTATCTTAATATTTATAATAAAGTCAAACGAAAAGAATTTATATTTGAATTATGCAATTTATTGAATGTGTATTAGAATTTGAAATATTTGTCACATTAGCATTAGCTTTTAAAAATGTTGTTTCAAAATCTTAATATAAATAAAAGGTAGATGTGTTGGATAAAGTTTTGTATGGTATATGTGTGTTATTACAAATGAAAAAGTACCTACACTTTTTCTTGCGAGAATTATTTGTAACAAAACAACTTTATAATAAAGTTGTATAGTTCAAATTAGAATACAGATTAAAAAATAACAGTATTTCTCTGAAACATTTCCACATATACATGGTAACTAATTCTTGAGAGACTGATATTATAGATGCTATTTTTAAATACTTTTTGGTTTTTCCAAATAAACGTGATTTTAATGATATGAATTTGAGTATAGTATTTTTTTAAAGTTTAACTAATTGCTCTATCAAAGAGGCAAAAACAGCATTTACATCCTTGTCAAGCAGAGTTGGGAATATTCGAGCACTTCTGTTTTTGTAAGTACTTGGTACTTTTTCAGAACTTAGGATACTTTAAAAAGATATTTACTTGAAAACAGGACACAGCAAGGTAAATCGCGATAAAATCTACAAAATCATAAAAACTACTCTGTATACAATTTTATGATATTCCATTTAGTTCTTGAAATGTTAAGGCATGCAACAGGACCAACCCTAACTTATCTCCGGGATATAACGAGATAAGGGTTTGGCGCCTTTAAAAAAAGAATTGATCTGCAAACTCTAGTTTGGTACCTCTAACGAAAAAATACATAAGATTGAAGCACAAAATTGTTTTCCTATATAAACGACTTATGACTTGAATATAGCGTTTTGAGCAACACAACAATAGAAGAATATTTGGACTTGGATATAGAATAAAAACGGTTTCAAATAGAGCAATTAGTTGAAGTTCCAATAAAATGCGATATTTGATAACTATAGCTCTATAGCTATTAATGCTATAGAGGTTTATCAGCTTATTTAAAAGAATTGAAAAATTCGAATTCAATTTAAAAAAAGGAAAATGAGTCATACTGTACATTTACAAATTGTTTTTTTACAAAATATATTTACATACAATTTGTGTCAACAAAAAATGTGAATAAGACGTTTTTCAGGATTTTGCCTCTGCTTCATGTAAAATTAAGAATTCCAAATATTAGTCAAATCGTCCATATATAGAGTGATCTAGATACCATTTTAATTCTTAATTACGATAAAACTAATAACCAAGTTTTTCAGGATTAAGACTTACGACGCAATTAAAAAAATAATGAAAATTGTCTAGCTTTGATTTTGTTTACATTTCACTCAGTTTGAAACAAACCGATTTAATTAAACTAATATAATGGACATCAATCATTTCATGTTTATCTAACAAGCAACATTGATTCTCATTCAAGACCTTTAACCTTTACCAGTTTTTCTTATAGTCCTGAAAGTATTTTGCCTTATCCAAAACCTTTATACAGTATCATATTAATTTATTGCAAATTTTACAACTCTAATTCTTTCTTCGCCTAAGGGGAGCATGGAGCATATGAATCAGACAAGAGAAATAACCTCAGAGTAGGAACATTTTTTTGTCATTATTTAAGTAAATTCAAATTGGGCAGATATGGACAGCCTCTTTGAATTAAATTAAAATTACCCTATAAGAATGGTATAAAGGTAGGCAACCAAAAATAATAATTAATTATAGTTTTTTGAAGTGTCTAACTTCGATTACTTATTTACTATTTGTGAGTGCCTATATTGATTTTAAAACTAATCATATAATTAAAAAATATAAGATGTAATAAAAGAATATAGTAAACCCATGGGTTCAATAGAGTACCTTATAAAATATTTGAGAAATAAACAATTACAATTAATACAACAATATGTGTGTTGTATATCAGCAGTCGGAAACTTTGTCAACAAATAAAAAAATATAATTAAAACTAGTAAAAAAAGTATGTAAATTAACCTTACTTCTACTTCCTACTTCACATCATAACAAATAACAAGAACAGTGTTGCCAATGATTAAAACCAAATTTATGCGCGCCCTCTTCTGTAATTATGCGATTTTGTGTCATATCATATATGGTGAAAGTGAATTTATAAAGAGGTTAAGTTTTCAAAAGATGGAGTTCGGTTTGTAATAAACTTTGTCCGTAGTGTTCAAAAACTATCTCCAAAACTGCAGGAACCATGCAGTTACAACAGAGCAACAAGTCCTGTCCAACTGGCAGCATAGAGTAAAGTATAAAGAACTGGTAGCTTCTTACAAATCGTTGCAGACTTTGTCCAATTCTTTGAATTTTCAGATGGTATGATTTATTAACAAAATTCTTCACAAAATATCATTGAAGTGTATCACTTCCAATGCATAAATGACTTAAAAAAACATATAAAGTTCACTGTTCACCCATATAAACACACGCAAGTGGCTTATTGTTCACCCAACGAGTCGTTCAAACTACCAGAGATAGATGTCGCTTACTTCGTGATGTCTCCCTATTCCCTCTTCAATACTAAACAAACTAATCTATATACTACATATACACTAGGTGCATAATATACTATGCCAGATTTATTAGTAAAGTTTTGAGGGATTAATTCATCTTTATTGAAATTTAAATAAATTCGTGCTACTCATAAGGCTTGACGTCATGGATACATAGAAAAGTTACTGCGGCGAGACATTCCATGCTTGTAAAAATTCGGTTTAGACGTTACTCCAAATACTCACACTCTACTCATAACGTTCCAAATTGTTCAAGCCGAACTGAACTTGGGTTGCATATGCAACTGTTATGACGTCATGGATCCAAAATATCTTCCTGCTATGAGACAGTCGTAAATATAACCTTTAAATAGTTTGATTTTAATAAGCAGCTGGCTTCTTCTTCTTTTTCCTTTATTGGGCTATGTCCATAGGCAATTTACCCAATAAGCAGCTGGCATATTTTCATTTTCATATTTTAAAAATAATGGAAAACATGACTGATCATTTTGTACCCAATGAGGAATTTCTTCATCAGTTGATTTCGATGGGTATAAATCATGACATAGCAGTTCAGGTATGTTTTTTTAATTAAATGATACAAACTTATTTAGCGACTAATATATATTTGTAGGCTCTTTTTTGTACTGGAAACGTCTCGCTAGATGAAGCTGCTGAATACATATTTAGCTCCCAAGAATCTCAATCTGACGAACCAAAAAATGTTTGTCCCGAAAAAACATTGGACATTTCAGAGTCTGGCGACGAGGAAGATGCTTTAGAATGTTATAAAATGACTTTTGTTGTAAATACGTCCCTAAAGATGGGTGTTGGTAAAATAGCAGCACAAGTAAGAGAATTGCTCTAGGAATTTTACCTTTAATACCTAAAATTAGTACTTTTGTAGGTAGGCCATGCTTGTTTAGGTTTATTTCGAGAAATTATGGTTGACAAAAGAGAAGAATTGGAGACGTGGGAATATTGTGGGTAAGGATTTAAAAATAAAAGAACAGTACATTACTCACCTGCGCAAAAACTTAATCGAAATTAGTGTTTTTACTATTTTTATGTATGTAATTTAAAATAACTGGAAAAGAAAATAGTGTCAAATATTATCACTCTTCTGTTTATACTCATACATGAATAGGTTGCCTTTGAAACAATATGCTTTAAGAGCGGAGGTACACTTTCTGTAGCATATGCCTTTCCAATGTAATCGTAGAAACAAAATCCCAGAAAAACGGGACAATATTTTTGAAAAATTCAAACGGTCAGTTAAAATTTAGGTCACTACGGATGCAGGAAAGTTATTAAGAATCCTGAATATATTTAGTTTTTGAAAATATTAGCATATGAAAATTAATGAAAATTGATAGTTCGTAAAAAACACCCAACAGAATATTTTTATACAATCTCAGGGACTTTCCGAGCTTAAGAACAGGTTAAGAAATCATTTAAAAAAATTTTGATTCAAAAATATTCAGTAGTTTATTCAGGATTTTGATTATAAAAATGGTATTTTTGAAGCTCCTATGAGATTTGCTTTCTTACTCGCACAATATAGCCTTCGACGTCGTTTAAAATGAACAGTTTCTACAGGACCAATTTGTGCCCATTATAGTTTTCTAATGGAGCTTATCTTGTTATTAATATAAACATAATAAATCAGATTAGATTTTAAAGGAAGTGGCTTTTTGTTTACATATTATTTTGGATCTTTTTAACTCCTTTGGTAGCTTGCATAAGAAATATAGCATAAACATGAATAAATAAATGACAGAAGAAAATAAATAAAAAAAATTACTAATATTATATTGTAACATTTAATGGAACTCCCAAATTTAAGTACACAAAAGATATTAAATATTTGTATTTTCTCTGTTTACATAAGTGCATAAAATAGATTTTTTAAATTTTAAGGATAAACAGTACACTTTGGTACAAAATGTTGTAGTACAAAGTTTTAGAGCATAAAATTCTCTACAACTTTTGTCTTAAACTTTTTCCATAATTTCCAGTAGTTGCGTCACTAGAGGTCGCGTAAAAAATTTGCATGTAGGTTTCCCCCGGTTTTTCTTGATTTTGAGTACAAGCAATGTATTTTAGTGCAAAATGTTCTGGTGCAAAGTTGTAAAGCATCAAACTTTTGTATTTAACTTTTTTTCGAATTCCTCATAGTTTCGCCGCTAGAAGGCGAAAAAATACACATTTAGGATTTTCACCTTTTTTTTTAATTTTGAAGATAAATTATGCACTTTAGTGCAAAATGTTTCAGTGCAAAGTTGTAGGGCATAAAATTCTTTACAAGTTTTTTATCATAATTTTTCCATAATTCCTAATAGATTTTACACATTATTTTAAGAGATCATAATTGTAGCAGTATGTTATATACAATGTGGGCAAGCGGATTTTTTTTTGAAAACTTATAAGAAATCAAAATTGTAGAATTCAAAATTTCCTACAAAATTTGTTCTCGCCTTGTTTTGGAATTCCGCATGGTTTAGCCGATATTTTTTATTTTAATTCTAAATATTTTTTATCTTATTAAATTAATTGGTTTAGATAAATTTTAATATTACAAATTTTAAAAAAGATACGATTAAATTTGTATTAAAAAACTTTATAATTGCGATTTTTTTCAAAATTTTATTAAAAAAAAATGATGAATTTTTAAAATATTCTAAATTCACAATGTATTTTACTATCTTCGAATTTAGAATTGTAATTATTATAGCCAAAATAAAGAATTTTTTTAAATTTTTTGTAATTTTGTGTTATCAAAAAGTATAAAATAAATGAAAAAGTAAATAGTACATCTAAAAAGAATCGAAAAGTACTATATGTGTAAATTATTTCATAATTTTAAAATAATATTTGTAAAAGTTATGATCAAAAATGTAAAAAAAAAAGATTTTTTTAAATTAACTTTATTAATATATTTTGATCCAAAACCCTAAAAAAATGTCTGTTACCCAATTTGAATAAAATTCAATGGGATATTAATTATTTATTGATTTTAAAATTATTCAAAAAAGGTTTTTTTTTTAAGGTTAATATTAAATATTAAAAGTTTGGGAGAAAAAAAACGCCATTAAATTTGTAGTAAAAATTCGATAATATTGATTTTTTTCAAAATTTCAGAATTCGTAAAAAACTTTCGAAAAACTTTTGAATTTTAATATAAATTTAAAGAGAAATTGAATAACTTTAAAAATATTAAAGTTATTAAAAAGTTAGCTTCATATGCGTGCACATGCAAACGCGAACCACTAAATGCAAGAATAACATTGTGCTTAAATCAAGCGCGCAACTGTATAAATGGCTGAATCTCAAAAACTGTATTTCGGATTTCCATATGTAATCCACACAAAATTAAGACAATTAAATTCTGCAGTTTTTGGTGTAAAACAAAGTGTAGGTTAATATATCAAATAAGGGAGATTGTACGGTGTGTACAATTGAAAAATTGAACTAAATTGTGTACATCTCAAGTTTTTTGGTTCTTTTAAATTTTTTGAGAAAAAAAATTAACAATGTTGAATTGCTATTACAGAGACAAAAAACAGAGCTTTCAGATAAAACAAAAACGATGTTTCTATTTATTATAGAAGCCAAATGGCACGGTCATAACGTAAAAAAAAAACAAAATTTAACCTAATTTTTTTGTCTTGACCAATTGAGAATGTCGTAAAATTTGATTTATTATGTATAAATTCGTAATGGACAATAATATTAATGTCTTATAAAGTTATACTCCGATTTTGGGTTTTTGCAATTTGTCTACATAATATCGTCACACAGATTGAGTAGGTACGTTACTGTAATATTCAAACATTCATTCTAAATCTCATCGGTTGCATATTGGCTGTATATGTTGTAGTTATCTACGTCAGCTCTCGCTGTAAAGTAAAATTAACGTGGGATACAAACGCCAAATCGGTGCGAGAGTTTCTGAAATTTGTACCTCCGCTCTTAATATACCTACTATTATAATTGCTGATTGCTGCACAATATAATATGCTTTTTTTTATAATCTTGAATTGTATTATTATGTTTTAGTGAAAGAAAAATTGTTTTAAAAGGAACAGATGAGCACCATCTTAGAGAACTGTACGAAAAGGCCAAAGAAAAAAACATACCTTGCTACTTGATTCGTGATGCAGGCCATACCCAGGTTGCTTCTGGATCTGTAACAGTTTTAAGTCTGTTTGGTTTAGAAGAAAATGTAAACGTAGTTACAGGAAAACTTAGCTTAATGTGATATGTATAGTTTTTGTTAACATTGGGCCAATCTTGTCTGTAGATGAAAATTTTAACTATTTTAGAATAGGGATTCAATGAAATATTTTTTGGCGATAATTGATAAATGACAAATATAGGGAAAATATTGCTAGTGTAAATGTGTTTACCAATTAATTCATTTTTAAATTAAGAATTATTGAAAATATTGTTAATACTCTTTTTAACGCATTGAATCATTATTTACAAGTATTTAGTACATTCCTAAATATAAATTAGTTTGTTTCATCTTGTGACATTGAGTAATTTAAGTTTTATTATTGGGGACCTTTTATATTAAAAAAAAATAATGACGTATTGGTTTCTTGTTAAAAATATGTTAGGATAGATATGTAAGATGCTTATCCATATACATTTGTTTCTTGTTTACGTTTCGGCTCGCCTATAGAAATTGTTTATCTAATATCTTAAATATTTGTTTTGCTCTTTTTCTTGTAATTATTAAATTTCATCTTATATATTTGTTTTACTTGTTCATTTACAACATTGACATTCTTGTCAAGTGTCCTATATAATTGCAGTTTTTAATTTTACTCTTATATTTATGTTGGATTTTAGATCTTATTTTGCTAGCTTGTTCTTATTAGTGCCCATAAATTAATATAAATATTGTCATTATTCTTCCCTTATTTTTTCTGATAAATGTTTTATTTAGTCCTGTTTATTGTTCTATCAAGGGTTTAGTACTACTTTGTAGCAAAATTATTATCAGACACCTAAAAATGTAAACATGAAAATTTAGAGAATTAGAAAATTTATATAATTTGAGTGTAAATTAATTTTTGATTGCAAATATTTAAAATATTCCTGAATACGCTCTTCTTTTTTGTTATATCACCAAACGCACTATATCTGTCATATTATATTGTAATGATTTATTTATTTATAATTACAATATCCTCAGGAAAGCCTAATTATAGGGACAAACACAGTAAAATACAAGAAAAATAAAATTAATACAGAGCAGTATTTCTACAAAAGCTATACATTAATGCTCACTGAAAAAAAAACCCTTGAGGGGGAAAAAAGGAAGCACTCATATACAGTTAATCATTACTAAACTAGGTATGTACTTTATTAAAGACCAATTTTCGGACGTCAGTCATTTCTACATATTACCCCGAAGAAAAAAATTTCTAATTAGTGAAATATTTGGGCAAAAAATATCTAAATTTGATTCAATCGAGTAGTCGGTGATTATCTGATTTAATGGTGAAAATTTATATATGTTAATAAAAAAGACTATTAATTCTAGAATTTTGTCTAGGAACTCTAAAATTTTGTAATGATACAATTTTATCACATTAACAATCAATATAAGCGGCAAAGTACTAACTGATTGACTGACTGACATAGAATCAACGCACAGCATAATCTACCAGAGATTTGAAATTTTGAGATATTCTATTCATAATAGACCCCCACTAAAAATGGATTTTGCGAAGTTTCGATTTTAAGGGGTAGAAAAGTGAAAAACACAGAATAAGTATATATCTATATGTTGACCCACTTACTCGAGAGGGCAATGGTAGTAGGGAAAAATAGATAAGAATAGGGAAAGTAGGGAAAATGTGGGAATTGGCGAAAAACAGAAAAATAATATGAAAAAATATAGAAAATGGAGGAAAAAGAGAAAACAGGGAAAAAGGAAAAATTGTAAAAAATACTAAATAATATAGAAAAACAAATAAAACATGGACAAACATAGAAAAATAGGGGAAAACAAAAAATTGGGAAAAAGGAAAATGGGGAAAAATGGACATTGTAAAAAATAAGGAAAAAATATAGCAAAATATGGAAAAATATGAAATAATGGTAAAAAACAATGAAAAAAAAAATAGGGAAAAATAGAAAAAATGGGGAAAACGTAGAAAAATGGAAAAAACAGGCAAATTTGAAAACAAGTGAAAAATGGAAAAAAATTGAAAAACAAGGAAAAATAGGAAAATAATAGGAACAAATAGGGCAAATTTGGAAAATATAGTAAGAAAACATGGGAAAAAAATATGGAAAAAGAGAAATATAGGAAAAATAAGGAAAACAGGAAGTAATTGAAAATAGCAGAGATAAATGGGGAGAAATAGGAAAAAATAATGAAAAACAGGAAAATTATGAAGAAATACGAAAAATAGGGAAAATAGTCAAAAAATAGATAAGAAAAATCGAAAAAGTGGGGGGAAATGGCGAAATACAGTAAGTAGAGGAAAAATAGGAAACTGCGAAAAATCGGGAAAAAGTAGAAAAAGATAAATAGAATAGGAAAATTAGAGAAAAACAAAGAAAAATCGTGAAATATGAGAAAATATTGTAAAATAGTAGAAAATAAGTAAAAAGAGGAAAAAAACAGATAATAATAGAGAAAATAGGGAAAACAGGAAAAAATAATTAAAAATGGGAAGAAATGGGGAAATTAGAGAAAAATATGAAATTATAGGGAAAAATATAAAAAAATTAGAAAAACCGTGGAAAAATGGTAAAGCAGGGATAAATAGGGGAAAATTAGCAAAAGTTCGGTCGTCCAGTAGCAAAGCACGGGTAAAAGATAATTTAAAAGTATGAAATATTTCACACATAAAGTACTTATTAATCTCTTTCAAATAGTCTATTCAGTTTTTCATTTAATTTATAATTTTTGATAAAACAAATATACAAAAAATTAAAAAAAAATCTTTAATTTGTCTATACAAATTACAATTCTAAATTCAAAAAAACTAAAATATATCTGAAATTTAAAGTTTTATATTCTCTTTCGAATGCTGCAAAACCAATTTTAATGACTTTAATAGTTTAATAGTATATTATACACCAAGGTCGAGAAAAATCTTCTCTACCGTGGTTTATATACTATTTTTCCACTACTGGAACATTTAATCATTTTTACACTTATATTTTTTGGATTTTTTTGGGTATATATTTGAAAATAATTTAATGGCACAGAAGCAGTTTGTGAAAACAATTGAATGACAATATTCAATAAATTAAATTGACATTTCATTATATTAATTGCACTGTGAATTTTAGAACTTTCAAGTAGTGATGAAAACATGAAGAATTCGTTTCATTTGACACTTTAGATTTGAAAAACTATTAAATTGATTTTTAGGTTAATTTAAGAACAGGTATTATTGCATAAATAGCACTAATTAATATCAAAATATTTATTACATAAGTTTACACTACCTCAAACGAAAATATATCTGATATAATTACTTACCCTTATTTTATTTGATTATGTCGAAAATTTACTTTAAAAATATAGGAATTCAATAGAAAAAGCTTATTTGCTGTCGAATTTTTTATTGTAATAAAAAAAACGCTTTTGACAAACGCAATGACAGTTGCGTATAATTAATTTGAAAGATTTCCTTAAAATCGCCTACCTCTGACATCACGTTTAGTCTTCAATTGTTTTCATTATCTACTAGAGTTTGTTTAACCATCCTTTGCCGTTACGTCATACATTATCCATCTTGATCTCTCCATCATGAAATGGATGAGACGGAATTATGACATTTCTTAACTAATGTAGATCATTTATTACTTTTGACAGTTAAGTTGTCATATTTTGATTTGTTGAGTATTTTTGATTATTTTCGCCTTTTTCAATTAAATTTTCATTGTCAAAATGCCTTCGCGGTATAATGAGGAAGAGCAAAGTTTAATTTTGAAGTTGATCAATTACTTTTCAAGAAAAGAGATGCTGGAAAACCTCTTTTACCGTTAAATGCAGTCGTAAGTATCTACCTATATTATGCAAAATGTAAGTATTTAATTGATTTGATTTATATTAAATTTTATAGCCTGTTGCTGATGCTCTAGACATATACCTATTAGAACCGTTCAAAAAATAGTTACTAGTGGAATAGAAACAGATAAAGACTACAAAATCAAAGTTCATGCTGGACATGTTTCTGCTCGAGGATCTTCCATTTTTACCATACATCAACATGCAATAAGAACACGAGTATATGCGATGTATTCTGCAGGTAGATATTCAGTTTTGATTTTGCAATTTTCAAGCTTCAACTTATTTATTTTGTTTTAACAGGTGAACACGTCACAATTAGATCCCTACAAAAAGACTTAAAGATATTAACGGAGTTGAGATATCCTTAAGCTCCTTGGCCGGTGCTTTGACCAAACTGAATTGTATATGTGGAGGAAATGCTCAATATCAAATCGAAAATATCTAATGGAGCAATCTGCAGTTAGGCAAAAAAAGAATACATTTTTCATTGAAACTAGTAGTCTTAGATGAAACCTGGATTTTCAGTAAAGGAGCATTTAGAAAAAGCTTACAAGATGAGTCTTTAAAAACTACAGGAAAAAAAACTGGAGAAGGTGTCACATGCCGGTTCCGAGGAAGGTTTTGTGGAAAATGCCAGTCTTGTTTTCAAGTCGGGTAGTAAATCGGGTGATTATCATGATTCAATGAATTGCACAAATTTTGAAAAATGGTTTACTGAACAACCATTACCAAACTTGTCAGAGCCTTCATTGATAATCATGGACAATGCATCGTATCATTGCGGCCTTGTCGAGAAAGTACCAAATCAAAGTTGGACGAAGCAATCAGTGGTGGAGTGGCTCGAGGTAAAGCAAATTCACTATCCAAAATTTGCTATGAAAGATCAACTGTGGGATGTAATAAAAAGGCACTTACCAGAAAAAAGATATAGGTGGGATATTTTCGGAGCATGTTTTTAAAATATTTCATATGTTTGCATATTTTCATGATTCTTTATTTTATTCAGAATGGATGAACTAGCCCTCTACAACATGGTCATTGGGTTTTACGTCTTCCACCCTATAACTGCCAGTATAATGCGATAGAGATGGTATGGTCAGAGTGCAAAAGACAGTATGATTCCAAAATAACCTCGGTTCACCCTGTTACAGCCACTGCTCTATTAAATATATGGAATGAAGCCCTTGCACAATCAAGACTTGGTTTTATTATTGTTTATTAAAAAACCGTTTGTTGATTTAAATTGAACCAGTCGAGATTTAATAACATACCCTGTACGTATTTAAAATATGATAAAACCTCTGGCTATAGTTAGAATGCGTGAAGTTGTTCTGGCTATAATTTTAAAATATTGAAGTAAGGCCGAAATGAGGTATTCTAATAACAAGTGTTTTTTTTTTAATTAATTTATTAACAGAATATTTTATAGCGTTTAAATAAAATTTTATTATAGGTTACTCTTAAGAAATGGAAGTACTATTTCAGGCACAAAAATCAATTAATCAATAATGAATGGGAAAAAGAAAAATACATTGATGCATCTCATCACTCCCAGAGTGATGATGAAGATGATTTTTTCAGTGATGAAGCTTAGATTTTGCATTTTATATCATTACAAGCTATTTTAGTTTACGTTTATCATTCGTTTTTTCATTCCTTTTTCCTATTTGTATTGGGAGTTTTTTCAGAAATAAATTTCTGTTTTCTCCCATACATCTTTTTTTTTCATTTTTTAGGAATACTTACGAAAGTTTTTCTCACAATGACACAGACAATAATTACTATTAATTTTTAAAAACTTGAGTAGATATTCTATCTAAGTTTAAATAAACTTTGGGTTCACCCCAAAAAAATAATCGTATAATACATTTTTAATATAATATAATTCGCCATTTAATCACGATTCGATCATCCGTATTTTTTTTAATTTAGTCAAAAATCATGCTAAGGGACGTTAAATTTCCCCAAACTAGAAATTTGAAACGAATCAATTTAAAAGAAACGAAGGTTTTAAGTTAAAAAAAATTAATAAATTATGTAAAAAGGTACGCAACCCATAAAGCAAAATACAATTTTCGGCATAACCAATGTATTAACACAAACACACCTTAACATGGGTCATTGAAAACAATCCTTGACGTAACGGCAAAGGATGGTTAAACAAACTTTACCATAATTTTTATGCACACAAAAAGATTTCGCATGCTATTTTAAAAAATCTTGAAGTTAACCAGTTGATTTCTGGCACTTAGAACCTTGGCAAGATAAGAAACATAGGTATATTGCAAAAAATGTGTTGCACATGTAAAAAAGTTATTTTGAAAATTTTATTTTACTTTACGCACTAGTGAAAAAAGTTAAACTTTACCCACTCCTTAGCGTGCGTAAAGTAAGTACTTTACGCACGGTAGTAGAAAAAATAAATTTTTTTACTTTTTATAGTTTTGGCTATAACTTCTACAAATATCAATTTAAAATTATGAAATAATTTACAAATATAGTACGATTAGAACTCTTTCGGTTATACTATTTACTTTTTTCATTTGTTTTTTACTTTTTGATTAAAATAAATTACAAAATTTAAATAAAAAATCTTTATTTTGGCTATAATAATGACAATTCTAAATTCGACGAAACTAAAATTGTAAATTTAGAGTCGACTGCCGTAGTAAATTTTTTCAAACATTTATCGATTCTTAATAATATTTGTTCAGAGCGATTCTTCACCCTGCGATTAAAAGTGGCTCGTTAGTCCCTTGGCCATTAACCAAATAGTATTCCTCTAAATATTTCGTTAAAGGGATATTATAATAAAAATATGAAATTATATGAGACCTTTAAAATGATGCAACACAAATTAATAAGGCGCTGAGTATCTAAAATGGGTTTAGTTAAACCTTATAATTTGATCAACATTTATGATCGTTCTGTAAGTATGTCCCATTTTCAAAACTTTATGCTTTTTGTCCTTGAAATTATTTTTATATAAAATAAAACACTCTTTTATTTTAAATTATTTTAATTAATACTTTCAATGGATTTGACCCTCAATTACTTTAGTAATTATTTAACATCGGCTACATGTCGAAAACTGAGCATAAAAAAATTATAACAATGTTTCAACGAAATTGTTGTATATTTTTATATACATCATGATAAATGTTAAACAAAATTTAAAACAAGCGATAAAACGATAAAAATACTTAGGTGTATACTATTTCTACAAATTTTAAATTATTTATAGACGACAATGATAAAAACACGTTTTATAGACAACATTAAGGTATTTATTTAATCAGATATAAATGTTTTTATGGGGGGCTACCATACAGCTAAAGGGGGTACAGAAAAAAAATTTTGGCCTTTACCATCGAGTGAGGTATCGTTGTTAAGAGCTCATTGAGTAGATAAAAATATGTATTTTTTGTTTTAAAAAATATTACAAGACGTAGGCATTAGAAGCCGCCAAAGTCAACATTTTTTACAAAATTTTGTAACTTTCCATTGACCTATGAACTTAAATTTGGTAATAACGTTCATTGTTACGTATATTTTACCAATACCATTAATACATATGATTTTTTCATTAACATTCCCTCATTTTTAGGGTTCCGGATTATATTCTACATTCAACACGGAACCGATTTTTTTTATTAAAACTATTTATTTATTTTTTTAAAAATGATTTTTCTAACATCTGCGGATGAAATAAACATGATTATTCACTGGATATTTTTCACCAATTCATATTCAGCAGTTTTTCTAGTTTATTTGTTTGTTTTTTATTAGCATACCTACAATTTTTTCCAATTTGAGTTTTTTCAGATAATTTAACTCGCGTTGAGAATTTTCGCTCAATGAATGACATTTTCAAATAGGTATAGTATTTCTATTTTTAATTGAACATGAATAAAAAAAGTAACAAAAATTAGTAAACTGATCGCTCTTTCATAAGCGTACTATTTTTTTTTTCTATTTCAAATATTGTTTTAAATTAACTTTCTAATTAGAAGTTTTAATATACAATAATGGAATACGTTTATAAATATAAATAAACATTTTACTGACTTTTTTCATCATATTTTTATTATTATCTCTGTTACAAACGTTGCTGAATTGACGTTATTATTATTATTTCGGCTTTGGATGCTCGGGGGTTAGATGTCGTCGAATAAAAGTTCACTTTTATCAAATATTGTTGCTATCGACTTTATTTATGTCCTTGTTTGGTTGAAAAATATTAAAAAATCTCAGTTTGAAACAAACAAACAAACGAAACTACAAACAAACGATCCAACAAACAAACGAACCAACAAACGAACGAACCAACAAACGAACGAACCAACAAACGAACCAACAAACAAACGAAGCAACAAACACATAAACAAACAAACGAACCAACAAACAATCGAAGCAACAAACAAATAAACAAACGAACGAACCAACACACAAACAAACAAACAAACAAACGAACCAACAAACAAACGAAACAACAAACAAACGAACCAACAAACAAACGAACCAACAAACAAAGAAACAAACAAAGAAACAAACAAAGAAACAAACAAAGAAACAAACAAAGAAACAAACAAGGAAACAAACAAACAAACAAACAAACAATTTTATTTGATTTTTCGTTTTTTTGGTATTTAGATTTTTTCTTTTTTTTTAAATTTTTTCTTTTTTTTTATTTCTTCGCTTTATTCTATTTTTTTCGTTTTTTTTTCTAATTTCTATAATAAACATACTTATCCTCCAAGAATTACTTAATGATGTGCAGAAGTGCCCAAACATGGGAAATTCTCCATAAATCGGCATCACTGTTTGACTGAGCCACTAATTTTTTTGTACTTTATATATGTAGCGAGAAAGTAAAAAGAACTGTAACAGCTCTATAATGTACTTATACTCCAAGAATTATTCAATGATGTGCAAAAATACCCAAAAATGGAAATCACTGTTTGATTACTGAGCGCTACAATTTTTGTTGTTCTTCTTTATATGTTGCGAGGAAGTACAAAGAACTGTACAAAGTTGTATGACATATTTATCATCCAAGAATTACCCAATTATGTGCAAAAATACCCAAAAACGGAAAATTACCCACAAATCGGCATCACTCTTGATTACAAAATACGCAAAAATGGGAAATTCACCACAAATCGGCATCACTGACTAACTGAACTTCTAATTTTTTTTGTTCTTCTTTGTTTAGCGATAAAGTAAAAAGAATTATAGGCAGCTGTATAATATACTCATCCTTCAAGAATTACCCAATGATGTGCAAAAGTACCCAAAAATGGGAAATTCCCCATAAATTGGCATCACTGCTTGATTATATTGATAATTTGAAAGTCGTAATGATAACAAGATAAATTATTATACATTTTGTTGGACAATAAACATTCATTAAAAAATAAACCACAAATTTATTAATGTACAGGGTATCAATTACAAAATAGATGTTTATGATAAAGTGCGTGAAGTATGTGCAAAAACATGTACGCGCTCGTGTGTTTTACAAAATTGGTCTTTTACGCACTGTTTTAAATTGTGTATAAAGCTCTTATTTACGTACTAATTGTAAAAATGCTCGTTTTTAAGGAAGGTATAAATAAAATATGTTTTTTTATCCCCTGAAATCTGCACGCTACTGTATTTTTCGTAGCATGTTAACAAAATTCAGTCATAACCACCCTTAAAACTTTTTTCCGGTATACAAAAATAACAATAATTTATAGTGATTTACCCTGTACGTTTTTATCACCTTTTAAATTATTAACGGTTTTTGTTCACATTTGTACATATGTAGAATGTAAAAAATATTTATCGCGTGTCATTTATCAATATTAAAATGCATTCTATTATTATTTGTTTCAATTATCTCCGCTAGTTCTAATAAACGCTGAATGAGAAATCAGCCAATGCACCCTACATTGTATAGGTTAGTTAGGTACTTACTTATCGACTTCAATGCATACAAATATTTATTAATTATAACCTACAAATTCTTTATCAGCATGCACGTTTTGAGAAAATTAGGATTCCCATTTTTGTTGGTAATATAAATAATAAAAAAATCTTAAAGACTTGGTTGTCTTTAGTTTTGAAAATGCGCAGCGCATGTGTGATAACAAGCAAGGGCCCGGCGCGCTAGACCCGTCACTGTTCACGACTGTCAGTTGCATTGGATTTTCGTTAATATCAACGTGTTTTGGGCGTGTAGACTACGGTAAACACTCCGTACGGGTTCACGTGATACCGGAATTGAGCCACCGTATTTTTCCTGTGCTTGCACCCTCTTGAAGTGAAAAAAATTGTCGAACAAAAATAACCCTGGTTATGTTTATACCGAAGGTGCGGCCATATTAGAGTTACTGTATACATTGGCGCCTGATTTTAGGCAACACTTAACACACATCGGAGTGGTTCTTGCATAAATCCCGGTGCATTTAGATTTAGCCTCACCCACTTTGCACATAGTGACCTGTGGTGTTTTCAAATGACAACTGATAGTGCGGGCGATTCGTTTAAAATTTTGATTAGCTAACCCTAAAAAAATTGTGTATTGTTAACGATTTTTTTACGTGTGTGTCGGTGTTAGGATCCTTTTTAGAAATATGACGGAAGAAGAGGTGCTTTTCGACGACGTTTACGATCTCTGTGAGGAAATCGGAAGGTCAGTATTATTCAGCATTTGTAAAAAATATTAATAATAAACAACATATAGGTACTTCCATATATTAACCTTACAAATCTAATTTAGTATTCCAAATCCTAGGTAGTGAACAATTTTAATTTGTTGTTCATATTATTAAAGATTAAATTTAGTTTGTATAGGTACTTAAATTTGTATATTTATTAACAATTATTAGATGTTTAACAATCATATTATGTATTATTAAAATCTGTATAATATAACTATTTAACTTATTAAAAGTTTACTGATGACTTTATATTGATATTATCGTAGCATGCTTTTAATAAAAGTTGTACAAATTTTAAGTAAACATATTATTTATTTTCAGATAAAATACATGATGCGTCCCAGTGGCGTACTCAATTAAAAATAAATTTAAGCTAAAATAAAAATCTTAAAGTAGGTATTTAAAATGATTTTAATAAGGGTTTTTATACCCTTAAAACATGGGTTTAGAGTTTATAATTAAACACATTTACTGTCAGAATATTTACAATATACCTAGTGAATATTTATTTAAAAGTATAAATGTAACACATGCTTTATTGAATATTGCCACATATCAGAAACACTAAACAAATATTATCAAGAGTTCTCTAGGGCAAAGTTATCAGACTGAGAATTAATAAAAAATCAAAAATACTCTTCAGAAAAGTTTAGACGTAAGTCCGAATTTTACACAACCATTACTGACCATATATAGAATAACTGTATTAAAATGTGAATTATTTGCAAACCGTCAAAGGAGTAGTAAATACCCTCACAATTAGAGAAAAAATCAAAAGTACCCTTCAGAAAAGTTTAGCCAATTTCAAATTTTGCACAAACATTACTGACTATTTTTTTTTGTCCTGAATCTGGCGTGGGAGGTCCCACCTACTTGACAAAGTCAAGAATAGTCCCGATGTTAGCTTTCTCTATCTCTTCGGGTTCAGGATACTGTACCCCAAAGTGCCATTCCCTTTCCCTGTTCAGGTCCCGGCAATAGCATAATACATGAAGAGGAGTTTCGTCCTCTTCCTCACATTTCCTACATAGGGAATCTTCTAATACACCTATGCGGTTCAGGTGTCCTGTCAGGACACCTAGTGCGGTTTTAGTTCCCGTCTTTTTAGGCATAGTAGCAGATTGTCTCTGCTCTTGGATGGACCTTCGATAAGTGCTTTGGACTGTCTTAGTCCCGGAAGTTCCAACCAGTATTCCCTGTGTTTGTCCCTTAATTGTTTTTCCAGCATACCATTTATATGTTGGTAGGAAATACCACATGTGGGTTGCGGTCCAATTAAAGGTTTTTCGGCTCCTTTACCAGCCAGGCGGTCTGCCTCTTCATTTCCTTCTATGCCCTCATGCCCAGGCACCCATTCAAGAGTGTTCTGCCAGGCCAGTTGGGTTTTTATGGCAGTTAAATACTAGTTTGGACTGTATTTCCACCCTTTGTATTGCTTTAAGGGATGCGGATTCTCCTATTTACTGACTATATTAGACTAACTGTATTAATATGTGAATTATTTACAAGCCGTCAAAGGGTTAGTAAACAAAATTATTTTTCAATTTATCCGGCTAATTTAATGTTAAAAAAAGATAATCGGTAACACAACTCAGCACAGCTCGATTTTTTCAAATCGGAGACAATGCCGGGGCCAACTTAACAGTGAAAAATTAAAAAATTTAATAAAAATAAAAAAAAAATTTTTATTTATGGCACAACCCAGCACAAACATAGCACAATTTAATTTTTATTAAAAATTCGAAAATGGCGGGGCCAACTTGACGGACATGAAGGCTTCATTATTTGTGTTTCGCTCAGATTACATTGCCTAGAATTTTGTAATATCTCGAAAAATACGCAACGTGCAGAAAAATTTGCCGAATCGAAACTTTGATATCTTTGATAGGGGCATCCGTTAGTACTAAATTACGCCCACCCCTATATCTCCTGTAAGCGAGGTAGGAGGCGGCAAATTAGAAATTATCAATAAGAACACCTATTTTTATCGTAGATTCGGATTATACGTCGAAAGCTACGTACGTACAAAAATCTAAAGTTGTAGAAGGTTATCCATAATCTCAAATGTGGTCCACCAATGAAGAACTAAGAAATCAAAATCTAGTACCACAAAATAATTTAATATAAATAGTTGGAAGGGAAATTGGCACTAGTTTCGACAAGAATATGTCTTCATCAGGCCAACTAAAATTACATAAGTTGTTAAAAATTGAAGTTATACAATATGTTAAAAGAAATATGTGAGGAAATGTGGAATTTAGATATGGTACTGGAAAAGAAGGAAGATGTTAAGAAACATTAAAAAATTGGTAGTAAAGATATAACTTGTGGGTGTGAACCCAACATCAAACGAACTATATTGTGAAAGAAAATATGAGGGACATGAACGTAGTAATATTATTGAAGTACCGGGCATACGTCAGGAAAAAGTGGTTAATTTTTGGGATGGGGTATAAGTACTCTACCCAAGAAGTAGTGTATTTGGGCGACCCTGAGGGCGGCCACAAATAAAATGATAAATTAACTATTAAAATGTACACACAAACCAGCACACAAGTTATCATCTCCACGTAACTATGAAGAATGTATGTCATATATCAAATTGATAGGAGACATATGACATCAGACAAAATGTTTTTTGATGATGGGATATACTTGCCGAAACTAGTTTCCAGTTTCCCTTCCAACTATTTATATTAAATTATTTTGTAGTACTAGACTTTGGTTTTTTATTTCTTTATTGGTGGACCGACCACTTTTGAAATTAGGGATGACCTTTTACAATTTTTGATTTTTGTACGTACGTAGCTTTCGACGTATTATATAATCCGAATCTACGATACAAATAGGCTTTCCTATTTCTTCAAAAATCAAAAGAATTAACCAACAAGGTGGAGAATTGTTGGTGGATAGTAAAAATAGTATTTAAAATGGAACTATCGTTTTTGCCACCTGAAAATCCGGTGTGAATTTAGCAACCACTTTATGGCAGCAGATTTTCACCCATCAGCCAAATGACCAGTGGCGTCGGAAGACGATTTTATTCCTGAAAAAGATACTTTTAAGAAAACCTGTAGAGAGTAACATATAAAATGAAAATATTAAATATTGACACATATCAGAAACACTATAAAAATATTATTAAGGGTTTTCTAGTGCAAAGTTATTAGGATTATTAAAAAACAAAAACACTCCTCAGAAAAGTTTACAAGTTAAAATTTTGCACAAACATTACTGACTATATGTAGAATAACTGTATTCAGATGTGAATTATTTGTAAGCCGCCAAAGGGGTAGTAAATACCGTCACAAGTAGAAAATAATCAAAAGTACTCTTGTGAGGGTCCTTACCACCCCTTTGACGGCTTGAAAATAAATCACATCTTAATACAGTTATTCTACATATAGTCAGTTTAATGTTTGTGCAAAATTTGAACTTATGGCTAAAATTTTGTGAACAGTATTTTTGATTTTTGCCCTAGAGAACCCTTTCTACAGGTCCCTTAAAAGTATTTTTTTTATGAATAATATCGTCCTCCGACGCCACTGCTCATTTGGCTACTGGGCAAAAATCGCCTACCAAAAAGTGGCTTCTAAGTTCACACCATTAAATATTTATTTAATTGGTAACTTGGAAATCATTGTGTTAAATATTCTGGCAATAATCGTGTTTAAATATGTACTCTAAACCCATATTTTACCCTTATTAAAATCTTTTTAAATATCTACTTTAAGATGTTTATTTTAGCTTAAATTTTTTTTTAATTGAGTACGCCACTGGGGTACATCATATGATCATATGTATTTTATCTGAAAACAAATATATATTTACTTAAAATGTGTACAACTATTAAAAGCATGCTTCGAAAATATCAATAAAGTAATCAGAAAACTTTTAAAAGTTAAATGGAGTCTGTTAAGTTTGCCCCGCCATTTTCGAATTTTTATTAAAAATTAAATTGTGTATTGTGCTATGTTTGTGCTGAGTCGTGCCGTACATAAAAAAATTTAAATATTTTTTTTTCCAATTTTTTTAAATTTTTTTAATTTTTCACCGTTAAGTTGGCCCTGCCATTGCCTCCGATTAAAAAAAATCGCCCCGATTTAAAAAATCGAGCCGTGCTGAGTTGTGTTACGTTTGTGCTATTATATTGTGCCGATTTTCTTTTTTTTACAATAAATATTAAAAAAAAAATTCGGCAAAATAATGGGTTGTGCTGTATTGTATTTTTGTTTTTGTCCTCTGACTTTTTCTCCTAAAAAATTGATTAGCCGACAAAATTGAAAATTAATTTTCAAATATCAGCTAATTTAATGCAAAAATACAATACGAGTGTAGCCTAAAAAAATAAAGCAGTACACTAGAGCAAACTTTAATATTTTTAACGTTTTTGAAATTCTTTTTTCAATTTTCTCAGCTAAGTATCAATTTTTTTAGTATAAAAAGTCAGAGAACAAATATACAAATTGAGTATAGAATCAACGATTTTGCCGATTTTTTTTTTTATATTTTTGAAAATTAATTTTCAATTTTCTCGGCTAATTTAATGTTAAAAAAATTTTAAATATGCACAATGTAGCACAAACGTAGCACAACTCAACACGGTTCGATTTTTTTTTAAATCCGATAAAATAGCGGGACCAACTTAACGGTGAAAAAAAATAGAAACAAAATGTATAAATTTTTTTTATTTACGGCACAACTCAGCACAAGCACAGCACAATTTAATTTTTATTAAAATTCGAAATTGGTGGGGCTAACAGTTATTCTTAAAAATTTTATTAGCCGTAAAAAATAAAAACATATTTTTAAAAACATAAAAAAAAATATTTTCGACAAAACCATTGATCTTTTGGTATATTCATATTGTATTTTCGATCTTTGACTTTTTCTCCCAAAACATTTGATTAGCCGAGAAAATTAAAAATATATTTAAAAAAAAATTTTGTTTCTGCAAAACAATTGGTTGTGTTGAATTGTGCTACACTCATATTGTATTTTTGTTCTCTAACTTTTCAATTTTTTCTGTTAATTTAATATTTTAGGAGAAAAGTCAGAGAACAAAAATTCAATATAAGTGTACCATAATTCAGCACAACTAATAGTCCAAAGACTAATAAAAAAAACTCCTAGTTGTACCACAATCATATAATTAAGAATTTTAAATGAGAGGCAAAATGGTTCGGCCATTCAATGGAAATCATCAGGCCTATAATACAAAAAGCTACATTAAAGAAACGCAAAAAAAACATAGTTCAATATATAATTACTTACAGAAATTGTTTAATCAAGAATAACATATTGATAGAAGAAAACTTTAACCAATTGTGCCGATACACATTTTTTGAAATTGAAAGTGGTACTTAACGCATAAAAAATTAAATATAAAAAAATTATTAAACAAATTTTTGGAAAAACTATTTTTTATAGCCGCTCCATCCTAGAGGACTTTTGTCAAATATTTATGTCGTAGTGCATCCTACATGTAGGTTTTTGCTAGTTTTTCCAGATTTTGAGGACAAACAATGCACTTTAGTACAAAATATTCAAGTGTAAAGTGGTAGAGCACCAAATTTCCTTTAACTTTTGTCTTCAACTTTTTTTCGAATTCCCTATAGTTTCGCCGCTAGAGGGCACGCTATTCTAAATGTGTTAAAATTAATGTAATGCATAGTATTTTGTAATTAAAATAATCCTATTCTCTACAGCCGGACCGGGAAAGCTCTGGACTGACACAGACGATATTTTCAAAACTTTTATCTACAAAAACATAATAACATTTTAGTGTGTTATTTTAGATTTGATGATCACATGTTACATGTTATATAGACGTTCCTTTTTAATTCTAATTACAGTGACGTTATTTTGACATAATTTTTTCGACTTAACCTAACTTGCTTGGGTTTATTTACTAGCGCGTTTTGACTGTTGATTTGTGTTTGCCGAAATATTTTTGAAATTGTTTTAAAATATCGTCAGCTTTTTTAAATTATGTCAGAGTAAAAGAGAAAGCGTAAAAAGAGTTCATTTCTTGCAACAAACCCAATACAGTATGCTTGATTAATCGGAATCGGTCGAAAAACTCGAAGTCGTCATATTTATTTAAATAATGCTGCCGCTGTCTATATATTTTTGGTCTTCTCACTACGATATTTTCTTCGTCTTCAGAAGAGCTCGAACTACTACTTGAATCGAATACGTAATCTCCCTTTGTAATCTAAAGTAAAGCACGCGTGGACGGTGTAAAATTAATAACCTTTAAAGATTTGTGGGTTATGTTTCAAAATAAAGCTTACTTTAACCACGCAAAAGTGTCAAAATTGGGACTTTACAGTAAAGGCGGCTTTTTGGCTTGAACAGGGCCCTATTATAGGGAGTAGGTCCTCAGGAGCGTAAATAACACAACATCCAAACTAAACCACTTTTAATGGTAACAGAACAAACAATAATTATATAACCGCCAAGCGGAAAAAAACAAAGCATAAAATTACAACATCGTCAACCCCTTCTCAAGGTTAGTGGCCGACTACTGTTCCTGCCGCTTTTCACACCTCGTCTCGCGCACCCCGCACTGAACCGAACTCCGATAGAGGATCACAGGGCCGGCCTGGTACATTACCCCCCAGTTTGATTGAACATAAATTTTATTAACTACCAGAATATCGCAGAATTATTATTTAAAATGAACGTGTGAGATCAAACTAAAAGACTGGCAATCTATATCACCTTTACTGGAACTTTATATGGTTTTAAGTTCCATATATTTTGGACTCCTAAGGAGAGACCAGTGGCTTCCTCGGTGATCAGGAATGCATTTTTGTGTAAAACTTTATCAACTCGACAAGGACCACGGTATAAGAGGAAAAATTTTTTAATTTCTTTTCGCTCTGCAGAGGATGCTTCATGCGTTCTCACCAAAACAAGATCTCCCTCGGACAATGACGAAACAGTTTTACCCTTATCGTGGCGATGTTGGCGTTTTGCAGCCTTACCCTTTAGTTTCTCATGCGCCAAATAAAGATAGTCTCTAACTATTGGGTTCAAATCAGGGAACTCAACGTCTTTTATATACCTATTTTGGCGCGGTTTCCGAAAATGAATTTCATTTGGGGTAAAACCCGTACTTTCGTGTATAGCGTCATTTATATAGTTTGTTATTTCCTCTACACAATAAGCCCACCTAGTGTGTTTATCATAACATAATGCACGCAGCAACCTACCTACTTCCTTATTCACACGCTCGGTTTGATTACCCTGAGGATAATATACAGAAGTGTGTATTGGTTTAATACCTAGTTCGCGTAAATCTTTATCCCACTTCGAACTCGTAAAACAAGAACCGTTATCCGAAAGTATAGCTTGCGGGATTCCAACATCCACTAAATATCGTTTCCTCAAGATATTTATAATCGCAATAGTAGTGCCCCGCTTCAAAGGGTAGAGCCGAACCAACTTACTAAAAGCATCAACTATAACTAACAAAACGGTCACACCAGCACGCGAAGCAGGTAGCGGGCCAATAAGATCGAGACATACCAATTCTCCAGGTTGATCTGGCAGCACTGTCTGCATTGCACCATGTACGTGAGCCGATACTTTACTTTTCTGACATAATTCACATCCACCTACTACTTTCCGGACTAATTTTCTCATCTTCGGCCAGAAATAGAATTTACTCATATAACCATAACATTTAGCCGCCCCAAAATGACCATTGGATTCATGCTCATCTTTAATTAAACTTAAAATAAGCTCCCGCGGAACACACAATTTAAACCCAGGGTTATCTTGTGAAGACTTGCGAAACAGTAATCCCTTGTACTTACAAAACCACTTCTTAATTCTTTCTGATTCCTCGTTCGATTCCAAAGATTGCAACAAAGTCGCACAATAGCTATCCTCGCCTTGTAACTTTTCTAAGTGATCAAATTGCAGACGTATTTTCTTAGCCATATTATCCATTTTAAGATTATTGATTTCGATTTTGGACTCATCAGGAACCTCCCTATTTTCTTTTCCCTTAATTGGAAAACGACTCAACCAATCTGCCACCACATTTTCTGAACCTTTGCAATATACTACTTCAAAATCAAACTCTTGAACATATAAAATCCATCTAGTCAACCGTGAGTTAATCAACCGACACGACTGCATAAATATCAAACTTTTATGGTCCGTTACTACTGTTAAAGGACGCCCAAGCACAAATACTCTCCAGTGCTGCAAGGCAACAACAATAGCAAGAGCCTCCTTTTCCGTTACCGAGTAGTTAAGTTCTGCTCCCTTTAAAGTGCGACTGTAGAAAGCTATCACATTCCTGTCTTCATTTTCTCCTAATTGAAAAAGACATGCCCCTAAACCATAAGATGAACTATCTGTTTGAATAAAATACCGCTTTTCGGTATCAGGATGGTACTGTACCACAACCGAAAGGAAAGCTAACTTAATTTTGTCAAATGCATCTTGGTGTTCGGCAAACCAACACCATTTAATTCGTTTTCGCAATAAAGGCAGTAAAGGAACCGTTAGTTCCGCAAATCCCCTACAAAACCGACGATCATAATTAACAAAACCTAAGAATGATCTAAGTTCCTTGATATTCCTAGGCGCTTTGACATCTTGGATAGCAGCAACCCTTTCTTCATTCATCTTAGTACCTTGAGAAGTTAAAATATGTCCCAAAAAATGTATCTCTTCCTTAACGAACTCGCATTTCCTTAGCTTAACCGTCAATCCAGCTTTTCTAAATTTTGAAAAGATAACATCTAAATGACTTAAATGTAAATTGAAATTCTTAGAAAATACCAACATGTCATCAACGTAGGATAGTAGGAACTCGCGTACTTCTCCTAAAATTACATTCAGGCCGCGAATAAAACTTCCCACAGAAGTGCTAAGCCCAAATGGTAAAACACAAAATACATATGTCTCTCCGTTATAAAAAAAACCTAAATACTTCTGATGTTCCGCTAAAACTGGAATTTGCCAATAGCTGGCTGAAAGATCTACTAGACTTAAAACTTGACCTGGTAAAAATTGACCAATAAATTCGTTAGGATTCGGTGGCACCACATGATCCTTAACTAACCTTTTGTTTAGGTGCCTAGCATCCAAACAAACTCGAATAGACCCATCTTTTTTTCTTGTCACCACCAAAGGACTAACGTATTCAGTTTGAGCCTTTTTTATAACCCCCCACTGCACCATTTCCAAGACCTGTCTCTCCACTTCTTCCTTGTAAGCGTGTGGAATAGGATACGACCTAAGATAAAAGGGGCTATAATCTCTTAACTCTATTTTGTGAATATAAGCTGTGGTCCTTCCTGGCTGATCCGAAAAAACGTCCTGATAGTCCAACAAAAACTGGTAAAATTTTCCCTTCTCCGAATCTGACAGAATTGTAGACTGAAAAGCAACTGCCCTAATTTTTTCCTCTGAATAAACTACTCTTATCGGCTTTAGACTTCTTTCTCCTATTTCCTCTTCAAACGTAACCTCCGCTACGACCTTAGAAACTTTTTCATACCTCGAATTTATTTCCAAGGATCACATTCCTAACCAACGAATTAACTACAATACAGGGGTACTCAAACAAAACATCACCAATTTCGAAACATAAGTAAACTTGTTCTTTTATTTTTTCAGTTTTACCCGCTAAAGCCCCGTGAATCGTAACACCGTTTGTCGGGAGGGTGGGTATGTTTAATGATTTGTCCTTGACCTGACTTAAAAATTCCTCACTCACACAACTTATCTGACATCCGCTATCTGCAAGAATTTCCGTCTCCTGACCCTCTACCTTTGCCTTTAATATTGGGAAAATAATTGCACGCTTTTTTTCGTCTGGTTCTTCCACAATTACATTGTCAAAATTATCATTAAAAATTGTGGAGACCGAACGGTTCATTGAATGTTCTGGGTTACTGTCTCTATTATAATTACTATTATTATTGTTATTATTCGCGCGGTTACGTATACCTTCGCGATTAAATCCAGTGTTACGAGAATTATTTCTACACAACTCTTCCTCGCGATCCATTTCATCTAAACTACGTAAAAATTGTTCAACTACCTCAACAGACTTATTCCCTGCGCTTAAAATACCCCTTCTCACCGAAACAGAAAAATGATTGGTTATCATATCGATGGCTTCTTTTTCTGTTGGTGGGTTATCAAGAAATTTACATTCCTTTAACATTTTTAAAAAATAATCCGCTTTTGAACCGCTACTGTAGCAATCGTATTTTAATTTTTGAAATGTCTGTCTTTGAATATCAACCCCCCAATAACGATTAAGAAATAATGCCTTAAATTTAGAAAAATCAGTAAAACAAGTATCTTTAATTTGACCCCAGTCGGCTGCTGAGCCACGAAGCGCGTTAATCGCGAGCTGTACTTGTTTGTGATCAGGCACTTCAGCATCCTCTAACATATTCTCAAGTTTTTTTATGAAATCTGCAGGATATACGATTCCCTCCGGCCTAAACTGTAATAAATTACCGCCTAATTCTCTCCACATGCTTAAATAATTTGAATTCACTACGGACGCCACTGATCTCGTTAATGATTGATCTAAAATTTGTCCCGCATTTCTTTCTATTTGATCACCCTCTCCATTTACTTTTAGCTTAGCAAAGGATTCTTTTAACCCTGATACATTATCATTCAACTTTAAAATACTCTCAGTCATACTTTTGCTCATTATCTGCATGTATTCTGTTAGTTTTACAATATTTGAGTTTAACTGGGTATTATCATCTCGATCCTCTATATCGCTATCGTACAACACTTTTTTCCCCTTCTTTTTCCTTTTACCGTCCGCCATTTTAATTTATAATTATAAAAAAAAACTTATAAGTTTGTATGCTTATAATTAACCACAAAACCAAAGTACAGTTGCCGGGAAGTAAATAAATGAAACGATCTCACCCAATTGTATTTTATGTTCGTCGTTGCTCCTGCTTCCTAGTCGCTCAGCATGTGCGATGAACAGCCAATACCATACTTTTATTTCCATTAACTTCGTGGAATTTGCACTTTTTTACCTCCTGCCTCTAGTTGGGTGCCAATGAACAGGGCCCTATTATAGGGAGTAGGTCCTCAGGAGCGTAAATAACACAACATCCAAACTAAACCACTTTTAATGGTAACAGAACAAACAATAATTATATAACCGCCAAGCGGAAAAAAACAAAGCATAAAATTACAACATCGTCAACCCCTTCTCAAGGTTAGTGGCCGACTACTGTTCCTGCCGCTTTTCACACCTCGTCTCGCGCACCCCGCACTGAACCGAACTCCGATAGAGGATCACAGGGCCGGCCTGGTACAGGCTTAATCCTCCTTTAAAGTTGTATTATGGTACGGGTTTTACAGGTAAAAGGGACCTTTTACCCTTAAAGTATACTTTATATTAATTATGGTACTGGCTGTAATAGTTTTTGATAAAGTCAAAAATAAAAGTACTTTACTCTTGTCACAATTCACATTTTTCGAAACACCTTGTATACGACTAAAAAAATTAGATGTCTAATGGCTGTTTTCTGTGTTTTAGACCATGCAGAACTTTTTCTGAAGAAAACTTTTCCATAAAATTCATAATAAAAAAAGTTTTCCATATTTCCATATGCTACAAACTTAAGTGGACACACTATGGTTTAGCTGAAAAATTTTTTAAAAATATTTTTTAAAATTTCTTTGTTAATGTAACGTTAAAAACAAACAGAGTACAACTCAGCACAGATCGATTTTTTTTTAAATCTGAGGCAATGGCAGCGCGAACTTATCAATCAAGAATTAAAAAAATTAAAAAAGTAGAAAAAAATGACCTATAAAATTTTTATTTACAGTACAACCCAGTACAAACATAGCACAATACAGCACAATTTCATTTACATTAAAATTCGAAAAAGGTAGGGCTAACTTCACACATCAGTGCATAATGCAGTTAAAAAGGGATGGAATGTGTTCGTCATAAATTGGTTTTATATGAGTGGTCAATTAATTTTAAAGTTGATCAAATGTGGTTAATCGATTGATTTATAATTAGAGTCAATAAACTACTGTGAAGTTAATATTTTTTTAAATGTCGTCAAACAAAGTTAATTTTTGAGGTAGTAAAACTCTAATCCACATGTCATATATTTAAAAAAAAATCCATTGTTACATTGAAGGGTAGAGAACGGCAACTAGTTTCGGTAATTATGCCATCACCAGGCCTATAATACATAGTGTAAGAAAGAAAAAGTTTTACAAAATGTGAACTTATTAAATTATTTATAAAGAGAGAAGAAAATTAAATACCAAAATAAATGGTTTAAACGAAATTTTGCGCACAGAGGTACAAGAAGGTAAAATATGTCATAAAATGTTTAAAATGGTAAAAGGGATATTAGGTGGTCCTAGGATAAATAAATGATAAATTTATGAAATCAAAATTATATGAGGGAGAAGACCGTAGTCTCAGCCCCATGTTTGCAAATGAAGCCCAAACGGGAGGGTTAAACAGGAGTAAAAAAGATAAAGGATTCCGTACCAAATTACAACTTCTCTCTCTGACGCCTACATCTATACAGTACCATATCTCAGGATATATAAATGGAAAGAATTGTAATTGGGTAAAAAACCGATCCCAAGACTTTTCTTTACGTTTTCAGGTCTCCTGTGTCCAAAAAACCATTTTCTAAAAGATAAAAACAACTTTTTTCTCATTTAACCTACCTCGTAGCTCTAACCGTTTAAGATATCACAATAGTATTCTATCAATAATGCATTACCTTGTATATGGTATACGTAGCAGGAAACTAAAAAGTAGTCAATCGAATCAAATATTTAGATGATCTATTTGCGAGGGCTAAATATTCACACCCTTCTTTAACTTTTGTTTCGAGAAATTCTATAATTCAACAAATTGAATACTCTACAGATGCTTTTCTCTATCTGGTCGAGTGTTTTATTCTTTAAGAGAACTTCATGAGGTTATTAACATTTAATGACTTATATTTATACAGGGGGTCCAGAAATGCATTTCAATGAAAATTTTTTGCCAGTTCTAACAACCAATCAAATTTTGTCATTTTGTGTCATGTGAATCAATTTCACCCAATCATGTCAACATTACACTGATAACAGTGCAATTATCAATCACTATGACAATACTATTGAGTTTGACAACTTCACTTCAAATTAATTTCAAAATGTCACGTTTTGGCAATGAGAATGTTGAAAATATAAATGCGCTAATAAAAGAAAAAAATCCAAGAAATACGACATACAGTCACAAATATATTTGGGGAATATTTATGGAATTTTGCTGTGAACGAAATTATGAATTAAAGTTATAAATTTTTCTGTCAAAAAATTTTCCGCCGAATATCCTTCGGACACTGACAAATGCCTCATAATTTTATGACAAATTTAATTTTATGACAAATTTCTCAAGCTCGTTGCTTGGTAACAGCCCTCAACCTTCGGCTTCGAGCTGTTACCAAGGAACGGGCTTTTGATTGTCATAAAATTATCTCGTCTATTATCAATGTCCTAGGAATATTAAGTACTACTGAAAATAACTGGAGAATCTAGAGGTTATTTTATGTCGATTTGATTTAAATTACCCTATTAAAAGTATTTTTCGCCTACCTTATGTGAAAGTGAATCATATGAACCATTAAAATATGGCCGAAAGTAATGTTTATCGTCCCATGGGATGCAAAAGTCATAACAACATGATTTTGTAGTTTTTCACTATATCTAGACACCTTTAACAGTTGTGTGTCACACTTGCAAAAAACGCTTTAGCAGCCCTTAGCTATTATCTGCCCTCGCTTGGCTACGCTTGCTCGTGCATCTAATTACAGCATACCTAACAATCAGCATTGACAGTCTCCTTGGCGCGCAAAGTTCGCGCAGATCTTTGCGTTGATGAGTCCCCCATTTTGGGAAGTGTCAGACTTTTTTATGGTGCTTTTGTTGTTGCTGAAGATAAGAAGTATTTCCATGTATTAAAGTGGTACCTATCGTATCGTGGATTTTGAAATAATCTCTGTATTGTTACTTCAGAGCATATCAAAATCGAACTCTTGACTTCTTTGGCAACTTACGAATGCCCAAAAATTATTTTGTATTTTTCATTTCCTCCTTGGAAATTAGCTTTCACAGCAATTTCAAAATTGTATTATAGGAACAAACGTCATTGTAGAATATGTATCATTGTCTGAACAATTTATTTATACCCACCCATGTGAAAATTACCCAATATAGCACCTTTACAGTTATATGGTAGAGTAAGATTATTTTATTGAAAAAATATATAAATAGGAATTTCAAATGTCTGAAAAAAATTGCAAAAAAAAGAAGAAAGGCAAAATTATAAATTGGAGACATGAAAAAATGTTTGCAAACGGACTATTTGTAATTATAATATTTTACTTTAATATTTACCATATCATACAACCACGTTATTTTGAGGTAAGGGGTACTGTTACCTCAAAAGTTTTTGTAAATCGCTTGTAAAAATGAGTAAAAAAAACCATGAAATAACAAAAGTAAACAAATATTTGAATATAACAGTTAATTTTTCGGAACAAAATAAATGATATTTATATTCAAAAGGAGTTAACTTCTTAAATGCAAGGAGAACGTCAATTCGCGCTTAATAAAGAACAAATAGAAATATAAAAATTTACATGTGTTGTTTTTTTTTTAATTGATTTTAAATCTGTAATTCCCAATAGGTGCTAGATTATAAATTTTATTCCAAAAAATTGATTGTTAGCTAATTTCTCCTCTCTTACTTTCTAATTTTTAGAGTCTAGTTAATTAAATTCCTACTGGTAATTTTAGAAATCGAATTCGGCTGTTTCGATATTGAAAATGGAAAAAAAAACCTTTTGCTCAGGTATATTGTCGACACAAGAATTAATATCAAATTGATTTTCAATCCATTTTTATATTCAGTGAGGTTTATCAAAATTATTTGAGCAATTTATTAATTTGGATGTAAAAAATTTTAAGTACGAATGTATCCAAAATCATTTTGCGAGTCCTGTCCTCTTATCGCCACCTTCCAAAATGGCGTAACATAACATCGGTTTAATCTAAATAATTTCAAAACGTATTCTTAGAATGTGCCCAATCAAATAAAGCGAATACATTGTAACCAAAGCTTCTCTTTCATTGGAAGTTATGATACCAACTTGTTTTTGGCCTTTTCTTGCTGAAATTTGACCTGCATCCTGTACAGTAGTGAGGGCTATTTCATCAACAACATTATAGACTTGCTCTGGACCCAAATTATATTTTTCATAGATCTGTCGAAGGTTGTTAAAAAATTGTTGCACTACTGGTTTGTTGAACCCCATTGCTTTACCCAAAGATGTAGCTTCTGCTACTCTAATGGACAACTCCTGTCGTCGTTTCATAAAACCATTAAACCATAAACTTCCAGCAGTACAGTTTTCTTTCACATTTAGGATTCATACCATGGTGTAGATTTGCCATGGTTTGAAAGTAATCACTAAGCATGTCCTCTTGTATTGTACGGCCCATAGTTTCTGAAGGATTTTTTCCTATCTCAACATTCTTGATTTTTCGACGTGGCATTTTCGATATTATCTGAAATCGATAAATAAATAAAAATTCTGAACTCAAAGTAGTGGCCACCGTACCAATTTTTAAAATAACCACTGTACCACGAACCACATGTTTAAATAAAATATAAGCAACAACAAAAACTTCCCTATGTAATCAGTTGATCATTATTAAGAATCGATATAAGTTTTTAATAATTTACTACGGCAGTCGACGTGTTAACATCGACCAATTATCGAAGGACCAGATCAGTTAGCAAACTGATCAATTATTATTTTAAATAACTTCTAACTGCTTTTCAATTAGTTACATGAACTTGAATAAAACAAGCAAAATTAACTTGGACTGTAAGGGCTATTTCTTCACCCATTTATTTATAGTAAAACAGAAAGTATTACCGGCAAATCATTTTTTACCAATGAAAACACTTAATAAATGATTAGAAAATTACTGCCCTATTCACTTTTTATCCTAATTATGTGAAATCTCAGAAACATGCTATTTTATTTGTTAAATAGGCGCGGTCAAAACACTATTTCTAATGAACAACTTTTTGTAATGGAATAACCCAATCTTAACGGCTAAAATGTGACTGTCTAATCTAATATTTGGCGGTTAGGTTATATTTTTCAACCCAGCCACTTCATACGCAAGTGATCGGATGGGAATTTAAATGAATCTCATTAATATTATATTTACAGAGTAACATGAAAGTGGCCACTGTTCCTGTATGGCTACTGTTCCATACTCTCCCCTATATTTTTAGACCTTAAAATAATATCACCAAGGTTGGGTCGTCGTTAACATGTACTCTCTTAATTTATTTTTAAACGTATTAAATGAGGCGGCATTTTTTATTTCTATTGGTCCTCATTGAAGTCCCTTGAAAAACACTGAATTTTGGGAATGTTCACTTGTTTCATGTGAGATATGAAAATTAGATCCCCTTTATTGTTTTATAGTTGTTTTAGTTGAAATAACAATTTATTATATCAAATAAGTAAGAAGGGACCAATTTATTTTTAATTTTATATATAAAGATAAAGTATTGTAATCAAGTAAAAACTGATATCCAGATTTTTACTTTTCTTTACGGTTTTTAGCTCAATAAAATATTTTCCATAAAATGTACGTATGCGTCTGTTTACGGATATTTTGTCAACGATTTATTTGCAAAACTACTAAACCGACTTTATCCAAATTTTTACCAAAAAATCTTTTTCCTAACTTCGAACTGATTAGTTTGTGGTAGTCATCGAGAAACGAATAAGATGTTTTAAATGGATGTTGGAATAATTTGTTTCGGAATCAATATAAAATTGACAAACACTAGATATTTTTTATAAAAACTATTTTACATAACAGATTTTATAATAAATCTTTCTTAAAATAAAATAAAATACCACACATAAATAGCAGGAAAGTGTTGTGTTGGCTTCAATCTATATATCTATTTCTGTTTCGCAGGTGTTTCTAAATCGTGACATAACTTTAACAATGTCCCCGACGTATAAAAATAAAGTAACAAATTTTCATTGACACGATAAAGCAATTTATTCGCTTTTTTATACAGTTGCATTTCTGTTTCTTTCTATTTAGCCGATAGCAAAATATATACGATTTCCTTTATCATAATTTTAATTCTTTTGTATATGAATGGAATTGAATTCGTTCATAATCCTGCAAATTTACAAAAGATCTGAAAAAGTTTATATGTTATTAATTTAATGGGGAATCTCGTAAAAATGTCGTTCCTGCTCAAAATTTATATCTAGAATCCCGATCGACAATACCCAACAAAAAACTATTGGGGCCGTCTCGAAACTTAATTTGGGAGAGATCCCAATAACGATTCAAAGAAAATGCAATTAATATAGTGAAGACACTGCTATGTTTATAACAAAAATAGAAATTGACAAAACCGTTTCTCTCAGAGAAATTTCTTCTGAACTTAATATCAGTCATGAAACTGTCACCCGAATATTAAGATACATTTAAGTATAATTTACATCAAAATTTATACGAAAATTCTTATCAAAGAGAAATGGCATATTGTAACTAAATTTTATAAAAAAAAATTATAGCATTTTATTTTTCAACTAATCCAAATATGGGTCAGATTACAAAATGGTGAAAACTGAAAAATAATTAATTATTCAGACAGGGTCGGAGTAAAGAAAATGTTTGGTTTAATATATGGTTGGAGATTATAGAAACGCACCTAATAGTTCCTATAATAATTTTTGAATCGGGGTTAGATAATGGATAAAAACAAACGGTCCATTCAGGTAATCTGCATGAACAACTGACTTGACACCTCAAGACTTTTTAATTTGGGGTCATATGAAAAACTGTCCACGCAAATGAACGTATATTCAGCAAACGAAGCGTTTTTTGGGCATAAGTACTAGAGGAAAAGGTTTGAAACTTGGGTCACATTTTCAAAAAATAGTCAATATATACACTGACTAATTTTCGCCCGTCCCGCATTTTCTAACGCTTTCCCGGAGTGCTGAGAGGACGTTTCCGGCGGTAACTCCCAGCAAAAACTACGGGCCAGCACGTACAATTTTTTTGCATCGCAGAAATTATTAAAACGGGCACATACTAGACTGAATATTCAATGTTATTGAATCATGTGACAAATATATCAAAACCGCGACATCAATAATCATATTAGTACCGTTTTCTAAAATTCTAAGTGATCTATTTTATGAACAGCCCCTGTGGGACCTGCAAACATTCAAAAGATTATAAACTAGTGATTTTTTGTTGCTATTAAACCAGTCACTATTTTTATGTATTAAAAAAAGACTAGACTGCGCCAAATGCAAACCAGTCACTATATTTTAGTTATTTAAAAAAAGGACTACACTGTGCCAAATGCAAAACAGCTACTATTTTTAAGTTATTAAAAGAAGCACTAGACTGAGCCAAATGCAAACCAGTCACTAGTGTTTAGTTGTGTTTATTAGGTACTTGACTGTTTTCGTAAAATTATGAGTATTTTGTTGCCTGTTGTTAATTGCCTATATGCCGAAATGTTACTAAATAATAAAGGGCCCTATCAACTTTGTGTCGGTTAGAATTTTTTAAAGTTTAAGTTATTACTAATAAATGTTAAATCTTTCACTGCTCTATTAAAATACAAAAATAAACCTCACATAAATGACCCCGCACGGAACATACAGAAAATGGTATTCGGTTAAAATGTTCGATAATCGGAGATATTACCCCAAAATCAATACTGATAAAAACCCTCTACGGCGCGCAGTCCGAAACTGCAACCACCAACACAATTCAAAATCGCGTTTTTTTCAAATTTAAGTAATTGCTACAGCCGAACCACATAAAATCGGATAAAACGGCTTACGTGTCCCCATCATAACTTTTTGAGTTAATTCAAAATCGCGTTTTTTCAACTTTAGGTGATTGCTTCAGCCAAACGACATAAAATCGGATAAAACGGCTTAAATGTCCGCAACTTAACTTTTTGAGTGTCATAAGAACAAAATCTATACAGGGTGATCAAAGCTTATGACTTCTAAAATATTTAATTTATAAGATAGGTGTAATAGGTTTCTGAAATCAGCTTCTAAGGATGAATCTAAAAATATGAAAAATACAAGGTGCTCCATTAAAAAAAAACATAACTCTCATATGTAACACTTTCCTGGAGGACCCTGTATAATTAGAATTATTTTTAGCCTGTTGTCTTTTCTGATATAAATCTCGCTGTGAAAACAGATTTAAAAATAATGTTTAGGCTTACCCTGTACATATAATATAGATGATAAATATAATATTGACATAAATATAATGGATTATTATAAGGGGAGGTTATGAGAATTCGTATATATATGCTCCTTTTCACTTTTCAGCTTTCGGCCAAAGTAACTCAGTATGGCCGCGTTTTTGGACTTCCCACCCGTGGAGACTTTTATCAGCATCGATATTGGGATAATATCTCCGAGTATCTAACATTTTAACCGAGGGCCATTTTCCGTATGTTCGGTTCGAGGTTCTTCAACTTAATAAAAAATTACCTGTATAACACCGTTTGCAAACTTCATCATTTTTTCATTTATTTGTGTTCCAATAAATTGTTAGATAAAAGCTGAATAAAATTATTTAAAATATTTAATTTCACTATCATTTATGTTCCATCCTGCTCGTATTTAAATCAGACAGGCCAAATGTAAATATCGTGATCATCGTCGAAATCGTTTCTTATTGGCTATAAGCCATTTGTATCATTGAGAGGAATGTAGAGATGGGCCGGCTTTATGTTTTTGCAAATCGTGTGCTGTGAGTTTTAAAAACATCCCCTTACCAGTGGACCCTAGAAGCCAAAGCTTGTTCGGCGAAGGGACGGCTATTATTTTTATTTGCCGTAGCGCTTCAGGAAGTCCTAATTATTTATAACGCCCTTTGGGTGTGGGAAAATCGAGACAACCTCATCACCAACATTGGCATAGTGACACAGGTGGATTGAAAATTTAGGCACCCCATTTAACATTATTTAAATTAATATCCATAAATGAATATGACCCTTAGTCAATGATTTACGCCCCCACCGAGGCCAACAATACTTTTGAGTTAGATTTTTGTGTAATAAATACATTTTTATCTTTTGTAAACGATTATATTATGTCAAGCACTGGCACGGCAAATGAAGTCGCCACATATCAAAAATATTTCACCTGGGTTATTATCAGTAGTAATATCCCTAAGACATTGATAATAGACGAGATAATTTTATGACAATCTAAAATTATGAGGCATTTGTCAATGTCCGAAGGTTATTCGGCGGAAAAAATTTTGACAGAAAAATTTATAACTTTAATTCATATTTTCGTTCACAGCAAAATTCCATAAATATTCCCCAAATATATCTGTGACTGTATGTCGTATTTCGTGACATTTTGAAATTAATTTGAAGTGAAGTTGTCAAACTCAATAGTATTGTCATAGTGATTGATAATTGCACTGAATGCTGTTATCAGTGTAATGTTGACATGATTGGGTGAAATTGATTCACATGACACAAAATGACAAAATTTGATTGGTTGTTAGAACTGGCAAAAAATTTTCAATAATATTTCACCTGGGTTATCAACAATTTCATTATGGCTGGAGAAAAATACATTTGAAGAAAGACATAGAAAGATAAACACATCATAGATGAAATTTAAACGATTGACAATCATCAGATCCTCAGTGTCGGACATCCACTCACTCGATATTTATAAAATTATTATTTATTTTTTTAGTCCTAGTTCTAAATCCTCTAAATTTAAATAAAAAAACTTGTGTATGCAAAAATTGATCCTACCCTAGAAGCTTTAGCTTTTTGGGTTCATACGTACGGTAAAATATTATTATTATTTGTTGAATTACTTTCATCTAATATGATTCGGCTGTACTATAAATACGTGAAGTTATGTGGCATATGTGAAGTTATGTGGCGTTCCTGCAATGTTCGATATTTGTTTTTCTAGCTTTGTCGGTAGGGCCCTATCGAACAATGTTGTTTTTTTCACTGGCAAATTGGGTCTATGGAATTTCATTATCGGATATCAGCCATTGTGACCTCCATCAGGGTAGAAATAGATAGAAATGGATTGCCGGCGATTTATATTGTTAGTTGACATACCGTGTAACGAGTATATTAACGGTTATTAATAAGTATAATTTTATTATTTATTCAATAATCACAAAAAGTGACGTTTATTTAATAAAACGCATTTATTTACCATAAAATCACAAATAAAAACTAAATTGAAACATATAGGTATTCAAAAGTAAATATAAATAAAAATCTTAACATTTTAACAATTTGTTACCTGTTACTTTTCAGCAAAACTTTTATTTCAATAACTACCATTAATCATGAACATGTACAAATTATAAAGTTCTTTTTAGCGATCTTGACGTATATATGCCATCACTCTCATATGAAATAAGTAAATAGACTGACCTATATTTTTTTATCACTAATATCAAATACAAGAGGTATATTTTAAATTTTTTTTAACATACACTATTTCATACAGCTTACACAAATTGTACAATCTTTACCATTAATTTCAGATTACAGCAGACGTTTTTAAAATTTTGACTTATTATTAACTATGATGAAATTAATGGCTTTCTCCGTAGGCTTTCTAGGTCGAGGCCAAAAATTCAATTGAATGTATCGTAAAACTGATCCATAAAATCAATTTTTATCCAATTGTACAACCAATAATGTCAATAAGTATAATTTGGTTATATTTCGATCTATTGCAGCAAGAATGAAATACGTGTCAGAATACATACATAATATGAATCGACATTTGTTTGTGTGCGTCAGATCTTTTTCAGGTGGATTAACTTAATAAAAGACAAAGTTGGTGCTTGGACAGTGGTGCTACGTCATATTTATGCAAAACTATAAATTCTGGCATTGCCGAACTCGAACGCGGTAAACGGAATTTAGTGAATGAAATTGTTACTAAACATTATGTTTCCTTCACTGTAGATGTTTTCGTTAAATTTACGGACTGCAGTGGGATTCAGAACATTCGATACGAGAGACGATATCGAAACGAGACCAAATTCGATACCGTTTTTGAAAATGGGATTCAGAGCAGCTGTCGTAACGACGATATACTTCTTCGGCTTAAGTCGGAAATTTAGTACATTTGAACTACAATTTTTCACGTAATTGATATCTTTCTTGGAATTTGTTTCTGTTTCATGATTTGTTTATGACCTACACCTGTGATTTTGATTATCTGAAATAAAGTGTTTGTTGCTGTTTTTGTTTAATTAGTTATAAAAATTAATTTTTGTTTTTTATATTGAAATTGTCATTTTAATACATGGTGTATATGCTGAAAAACCTTTTGACCTCGATGAATTTCAATGAATTTTACCAAATTTTCCCACAAAACACTTTTATTAATGGTATTAGCCATAATTTTAATCGAAAAAACAAATTATTTAAGATGAATAAATTGGATTTTTGTAGATTATTTAATATACTGAAATATACCACTAACTAACGCGCTATGAAAAAATTAAAAACGTATGCATTTCACATGTTGCATTTTTGGCTGTTTGATGTTCGATCCTTTTTATTTGCTACTCTAAAAAAAAGGATAGATATTTCGAAAGGCTCTTTTCGACACCTCGAGAGCTATCGAATTATTTGGTCTTGAATAGACGTGAGTCAGACGATATCTCAACGATATCGAATTGTTCCGAATTGCAAAAAAGACTTTTATGTTTCGTATCGTTGTCGTATCGAGTTGTTCTGAATTCCGCTGCTGATCTTTTATCAGTGAGCAAATAAAATTGGTTATGAAGGATTATTTAAAAAAACATTTGCGTTAGTTATTGCTCGTAAAGGAAATGTTAAATTATGTTTTTAGGAAATAAAGTCAGGTACCACAAGAATATAATTATATAAGATAAGCTGGCAACTAGTTTCGGTTACTAACCATCATCAAGCCTGGGTACAAACGTTAGCTAATTAGTAATTAATACAATATACAATTTAAAGAAAATTATGTATTTATTTTATAAACTTGGCAACCTCGAAAAACTTGTCAAGTAGACCATATTCCTTTTTTGTTCCTGTTATGTATTATTATATTTTAAACTCTCAACCAGAGTATTTCTTTTATATCCTCATTTTTATTTGAACCAGTATACAGTCCACCCAGTGAGAAATTAAAAGCACCAACAGAAACTTACCATTATTTTGTACTATACAAGGAGCAAAAGTGACACTCATTAAGGGTAGTATGTTAAACAATTAATAAATCACTATAAAATGTGTTTGAAATTTTTTAGAGATACATAAAAGTATACAAATTAATAGGAAATAGGTTGCTCCCAAGGGGCTGGCATTAATAACCCGCACCTAGGGACAGCACCTGCTCAGGACCAGCCAATGAAAGTAGCAACCTTAAACGGGGGTGAAGCGATAAAGACCACCATGTCATCACTATTGGAACAGTAAGTATTTAATGTATTTTTGAACCCAAACCGTAATGTCTACACGGAAAATCGCGAAAATTGACATGACACGTGATAAGCGACTTTAAACTTCTTCACGACTGCGACAAAGGCATATATATAATACTCCTATATCGCCAGCTTGAGAGAGAAGTGTGTCGCCAATAGTAGAGTGTAGACGATCGTTTCTCTCTCACACAGCCTCGGATAGTCATAGGCGTCACAGCTGTAAAATCGCCTACATTTGATTAACTTTCCTTTTCTCTACGTTCCTTTTTCACCACGGGACACGACGCCAATGCAATTTATGTATATGGGCATGCGCATTGGCACCCAAGTCCGATCGTGCATCTCCTTCTGTCGGAACGCTTTGTTTCTACAGGCAAAGATAGGGCATTGGCGATATAGGAGTATTACATATATGTAAGAGAACCATATTTTCTTATCAGACCGTTTCAGAGTCTTCATTTGAATTTGATTTCCTTTTTAACGTACCTTCTAATCTTCGTAATCCTGCCCAGGCAGCAATGTGACGTTATATTCACGTGATTTACACGTCACCTATTACGTCGAAGTGACCAAAATTTCAACGTAGAAGTGACGTGTTTATGACGTTAATTTGTCACAGCGAATCAACGTCAATTATGACGTAATATTACTTCAATTAAGACGTACAATTACGTCAAATACGACGTACAATTACGTCAATTACGACGTAAAAGTACGTCAATTACGACGTAAAAGTACGTTTTTTACTACTTAAAATTACGTCATTTGGGACATTTTAATATCCGGAAAATATGGTGTGATAAGTAGCTGTACTTACAGATTTAAAGTCCCAATTTTAATTTTGTGAATATGGTACCTATGGGACACAAAAATGGTCTTAAAAAATGTATTTATCATTAAATATAAATATATTAAACATACAAAAATACATTTATCAATTTTTTTGATGTTCGTAACAACTTGAGTCTAAGTCTAATATATGGGTGATTACGAAAAAGAATAGAGAAAAAAACTTACGTATTTATTGAAAACTTAAAAATAAAAAAAGAAAAATTACAGTTTCTCTCGTTAGCTCCTGTTTCGTTTACCATTTACATTCTATTCCAAAGTATGTAATAAGGGTATAGCAACCCAATTTTTACCTTCCTCGTCACTGCTTTCAACAAACCTCCTCGGTTTTAGTATTATACGTCTAAGCGGACCTTCATCCTCATTATCTGTAGAATTGATGTCTGACGTTATTTCCAACTTTTTGATTTTAATTTAGCTTTTATGGTAATCCTCTAAAAATGTAAATTTTCGTTTCTAACATCTAACAAAATCTTAATTAAATAAAAACCAGCAAAATTGTATTATACAGGTAAAAATATTTTTAAATACATGGAATAGTGCAGTAAGACTAACCTTCACAAAAGAATTTTCTGGAAATTTTATACAGCTTCCACTTCTCTTCGTTTGGACTTTCTCCCTTTTTCAAAGAATCAATAAATTGATTCTGTTTTTTATAAGGAGGCCACCAACAATCTGATTTTCTAGGCGAAAGCCAATTTTCGTGAACTACTGCCACGTTAGCGCCTTCTGCTTCATCAAATTGAACCCCTATAAACATCTGAAAATGAATTTTTGACGTTCATACTCACATATTCTCACTGTACTCACCGTAAAATTTCTAAAAACAGTACAACGGTACAACCTCGGGTACGTACAACAAAAAAAGCGCCAATTGTTGCACGTTGTGCACACAACATAACCTAAAACTCTTCTTCTTTTCTGTAACGCTTCTTCTACCTTTTACGACTTTGATTATTTGGTCGAATTTTCACGTCAAAATAACGTTACAATTCAACTTGTAATTTTACTCATTTATAAAATAAAATCCATTAAATAATTGAAAATATGTCAAAAAATTGCGCGGACTAATAATATGTTATTGTTTCGTAAACTATAAAAAATCCATCATGTTAACTACTTTCGCAACATCTTGTTAAAAAGACACGTGAAAATGTCGTGGTATTTTTGGTCGATAAGTAACTTCGACCAGTACTCACCACAATTCTACGTGACTATGACGTCACCTTGCTGCCTGGGTGCTCCGCTAAAATTCCTGTAGCTCCTTTGTTTTTATTTTTAACTACACATTTGATTCTTCACCCCACATTTTCTTCCCACTTGTCACCTGTCACTTGTCAACCTATTTTTATTTTCTTCCTTCTTATCTCCTTCAGCGTTTTTGTCCCTGTTGAAGATGCCTACTTTCATTGGTTGAGTCCTTCCGCGGCTCTGAGTAGGTGCTGCCCCTAAGTGCGGGTTATTACTTGAGAGCAATCTTTTGTTTCCTATTAATTTTTATATTTTTAATTATCTCCAAAAATTTTTCAAGTACCTTTTATAATGATTTATTAATTGTTTAACATACTATCCTTAATGGGTGTCACTTTTACTCCTTGTATAGTACTAAATAATGGTAAGTTTCTATATTGTACTAATTAGAGAAAGTTTGTACCTAGGCCTGATGATGAGTAACCGAAACTAGTTGCCTGCTTTTATTATACAATTAAATTCTTGCGATACCTGACTTTGTGTTTTATTTCTTAAAAACTTGGATCGCATTTAAGATATGGATAATCTTTAGGATTTAATGTTAAATTAGTTGATAGAAAAGTATTCCCAGAGATAATTGTACGTAAAATTAAAAAAAATCAAATTCTAAATAGTTCCGCTTGATATTTCAACTCTTAACAAAGAAATAGAGCTTTTTTTACAAAAATCAAAATTTAACGAAAAATTTTCAAAATTTCGCGCCAAAACAAATTAATTTTCAGAAAGACAAAACCAACATTTTTACCAATTAATAAGTTTGTTGGTTGCTTTAATGAATGAAAAACGCGATTTTTAATGGTTTTTTGCGTTTTTCTGTGTGTACCTATTGTATAATACATCAATCGAAAAATAATTAATTTTAATGCCTACACCTATTTCATTTAACTTTTATCGATTCGAGCTCAACTTTTTCTCGTATTATCGAAAAACAGTATTTTCAATTTTCGACAAATTTTTAGGTTAGGTTCGTCATTAAAAATCCTAAAAAAATCACTATTTTTCTTAGAATATATTTTTTTACGCGATCGTATTTTTTTCCAGCCTTCATTTGTCTGGAAGTTAATATTATGAATCCGTACATATTACGACTGATTCCTATAAAACTAAACGTAAATGTCATATTGTTACTTTATACTAGTTTTAAATACCTTATATTTGCAACAAAAGGTATTATGTATACTATTGGTGCTTTCTTTCTTTCTAAATACCAATATTATTACTACAAAATATCTCTTGTTAGGCCGAGCGAACCTAGACGCGCGTGAATTACAATAAAATGATTATTGATATATTTAATTATAAAAGTCTATGTTATCAACAGTGATTGAAGTGATATCCCATCCGGGGGGAAGTCAATAAATTTTTACGTACCTTTTTCGTTGATAGGGGAAACATCACACATTTTCATTGATTACTAATGAGTAAAATTGATTACTGAAATGGTGCCAGAAACTTTTTTAACAAGTTCCTGTAGGATTTTTTTCCGTAGATTTCGAATCTGAGCTCAGATTTTTGATAATCATTATACAGAATATTCCGGTCCTGATATTGGTTTTGTTCAAAGGGCTACTTATTAAGGCCATTTAGTTTAATTCATGTACCAAATTTAAATCAAATCGGGTTATCCCTGTATTTAATATGGCGGATTGAATTTTTTGTCTAAATTCACAAATATCAGTAACGAAGCGGTTTTGGACATTTGTATATGGCTTTTTGCAATCATATTGGCAGTCCCTATAACCCCCTAAGTTTTGTCGGTTTCATCTCTGGACACCGTGTATATCCCTGCAAAAATTTAAAATTGTTCTTATAGAAGTACTGTCATTTTTCCATATGTTTGGCCAATTTGCAGTATCTAACCCATGTTTTAGGCGTTGATCGTAATATAAAACGCAATCACTAAAAATGTGTTTGATCGACAGCGAGACTTCGTTTATTATTATTATGGTTGTAAAATAAACTTGGTACTTTTTCTAAATAATTTTTTTTTCGATTGTTAAATATTTATAAAGGTAAAAACAACATGAATACAAATAATACACGAAATTATAAAAATGATTGATTAATTCTTAGGAAACCTTGCTGTCCGACAGAAACTCAAAGATGCTTAGACAGGTCTTTACCCAACGAAACACAAAAATTAACTGACCATTCTCGGATTTCTAACCTTAGCCAAAGTGACCATTTACTGAAAAGGTTTTAACTTATAAATTCTTGGAAAATATTGACAGTGACAAAAATGAATAAATCTTTGCATTTGCCTGTGACAGGCGACATGTTAAAAACTCTCTTGAACAAGCACGACTCGGCAAGTCAGGTCACATGATTTCCTACGGGGTCTCAATGTTTATGATAGAAAACTCCCCTAAAAAATGTTAAAGCCCCGCTGGGAACCATCTTGTATCGCCAATAGAACTTAAAATATATAACATATGCTTTTCTTACTTAACAGATTCTTGTTCTTTGTTCGGGCGAGCCAATTGTATTTGCAATATATTTTACTGGGTGTTTTCCCATTCTGTTACATATTTAATTCTTTTTGTTTAATTACAGGGGACCATTTAGCATTGTACGGAGATGTATTCATCGTCAAACTGGCCAACAATTTGCCGCCAAAGTTGTAGATGTAGCAAAATTTACATCGAGTCCTGGACTCAGCACAAATGGTAAGTTTGAATATTCATCAAACAATTCTGAAGTGTAAGTATTTTAATTCCAATTTCGGTTATAAGCATCTTGTCTTGCCGAAACAATGAGAGAAAAGCCAGTTAAATGGGAAAAGTTTTGGGGAAATTAATAATCAAGTTTAGAGACTTAGTAAAGACAAATATAAACATACTGTGTTAAAAATATAAAATGTTTAATGCAAATAATATATATTGTTCAAGATTTAAATATATAATTAATTTATATTTTTTAAATTTTGTTGAAAATGATTTCAGAGAGTTTATTTCACGTGGAAGTTGATTATAATATATTATTTTGTTCCTTTTAAAAATATCGACCTGTATTATTATTTGGGTTGGTTCGTTTTAACAATATATTATTAGAGTATTAATTTAAATTTCAAACAATATAATAAGGATGTGCTGTATTCGAAATCGATAGATAAACGGGTGATAAAAATAACCAGTTTTAACTATTATTGCTATATTCCAATTAAAGAATAAATTTTATAAATTTTTATTCTACGTTTAGACAGGACGTGAATTAATTACCGTCGTTGAAGATTCAGTACAAGCATTTCACTTGAAAACTGTGAGTACAATTATTAATTAATCAGCGGGTTGGTTATCTGATCGATGAGCGATTTTCTGAATATTCGACAGGGTCGCATTTAGCCCAACTGTAAAAATTAAAATAATCAATAATAACACCTGCTAATAAGTTTAAGATGGAGGGCACTTCTGACTTCTAACTGCTGACTACAGGATTTTTCCAGTAAGCGAACCCAGCTAATCTACGTCCTGCTCAAATGTTGTTTCTCAAAATGTACAAAAATTTCCTTCTAAGGAACCAGCCGATATGCTTCTTGTTGTTGATGCAATTAAAAAAGATACTACTTGCTTTGGGCAACGAACTTCATTATAAATATATTATTATGATCTGCCTTATATCATTATAAAATTATGATACTTTATCTCAATTTGGGGTGGGTTATGTTCTAAATAAAAAAAAAACATAAAAGGCCCCCGCACTTTTCTTATGCAAACGAGCGCACCGTCAAATTGTCTGAATTTTTTATATGATATAGTACTTGATATTCTGATAAAAAATATCCATGGGCGCAACCTTATCCTATGGCTAGATTTCGAGATACAGGGCGTTGAAGTTACAAATCTGGAATTTTTTATATTCAACACAAAAAAGTTCCTCTTAAATATTTTTGGAAGTTACTGACTAATATTTACATACTTAATTATCAACATCAAAATATTTTGACTTAGAGGGTAATTCATACTTTAACAGGCCTGTTTTGGTCAAAGTATGTATTTTTACCGTACCAAAAATACAGCATAAAATATCAAAAAAAAAAAAAATATTATGAATGCGGATAAATTAAGTTATATGGATAAGACTATAATATACACTAAAACACGGCTAATTTTGCAGTACTAATGACATTATGTTTAATATCTTCCAAAAAACTAACCAAAAATTTGTCGCTTTAAATATATTTTGTTGGTATTTCTAACCCGATAAATATTATGGACCATTTAATAACCGATAAATAACGATATGATCTAATGCCGTGAGGCACTACACGAATCACCAAGAAAGATAGATTTTTTTTATACCGAAATATAAAAGGATCGACCGTCTTTCAGTGTTCATAGGTTTTTGTAAACAAAAACATTTTGGCGTCGAATTTCGCTATGTACCGATCGCCTACAGACATAAAGACTGCACGACACATGTGACTGATCCTTATTTAGTCAAAAATTAATAAAATTAACGGTAATTGCCAAATTTTAAAATTTCGACTACGGTTCCATAATATTTAAATCCATTTAGATTGTAAGTTGTTTAAAATCAAAGGCTGATAGTACTAAATAAAGTTAAAGGAGTAATACAAAAGAGCTAAAAATTTTACAAAAGTATTTAGATTCTTCTAAATTCTTCGTCATTGGTGGAATCATCATTTTATAATTAGTTTTCAATTTTTCAATATTTTTGTCATTTTTTCATAATCATAATTACAGGATATTTGTAATGGAAAATACGGCAGAATATTCAGGGTAGTTTTCTTTTATTTTATACGAAAAAACGTTAATAATATATTAAAAGTTTTCTGCAATTATTCTATTATTATTATATTAAAAAAACACTTTGTACATATTGTTGGACATTGGTAGATTTTATTATATTTACCACATACTTTAATTTTATAGCAGAGAAAAATTCCATTCTGTATTTCTTTAGACTAATTTAACAATAATTTTTTTTTTAAACAATAATAGTATATTACAATAATTGCCCCCTAACCTCTACCACTGTATTGCTTTAGTCAACTTATTATGGGGCTTTTCCATAATACTTTTAGTAAGTAAATAAAAATATTTCCCCCACTTTTTTTACAACCAAAAAAATAATAATAGAAGTTAATTATTAAGTTTTAACTTACCAGAGAAGATCAGGTACTAAAAATATATTTTCACTTTTTCTTTTTACCTCTCGCCCTTCAGATAAGAGAGGTATAGAAATCATGCTAAAAATTGGGTAGTGAGTTTTCAATTGATAAACACGTTTTGGGGTCCCTAGAATACGATTTTAATATTTTCGCGATGATGTCTGTGTGTGTGTGTTAGTGTGTGTGTGTGTGTGTGTGTGTGTGTGTGTGTGTGTGGACTTTTGAGACCTTACGGGAACAATTTCCGAAAAACGCTTATGGTTGTGAGGACCGTTTTTCTTATTGGGACATCAAGCCGGTCTTCATAAGAAATTAACCTGATTTTTGTAATCTACGTCATTTTTGGTCTCAAATGGTACCTATAACATTAATAAAATATTTGGTCCCCATAAGTAATGTGTCAGGTGGATGAGGTTCTTATAACATACCTGAAGGGGGCGCCGTCATCTATACACTTTGTGTGTATTAGGCAATGATATTGCATTGGTTGTAAAGACCATGTATTCACAATGTGTTTAATTTTTGCTTAGATTTTGACTTCACATACTGTTGATCTCAGTGTCTTCAACGATCAATATTGGTGTGTACGAAATTAGCCCCATTTTTCGAATTTTGGCATTTTGAATGTTGTTAAAATTGTTGTAGGTTTATAACAAAGTGTTACAGAAAATTATTTCTTAAACTAAGTAATACCATTATTTTTTTTTCGAAATATTTTTGTTGTACTAGATTGTTCTAGTTGTTCTTAACATTGTTCCAAAATTTCATGTCTTAAAAAAATATTTCAAGTTCAAAATCAATTACAGCCATTTAGAGCTAGCCCTCCATTATTTTGTTTCGTAAATTTTTTTGTTATATCAGATTGTTTCAGTTGTTCTTAACATTGTTTCAAATTTTTGTGTTTCAAAAAAAATATTTCAAGCTCATAATCAATTAAAACCGTTTAAAGCTAGCTCGCCATTATTTTTTTTCGAAATTTTTTTTGGTGTACTAGATTGTTTTAGTTGTTCTTAAGAGAAATTGCTTCGTGCACTGTATCTCAGATAAAGGGGAAATTTCTCCTGTGAGGCCCCCACCACAAATTTTTAAGCGACCGAGGCGATTCACGAAAACGGTGACCGGACACTTCCCCACTAGAATAATCCCCACATGATAATTCTCCACAGAAAATTACCCACAAGTAGAAATACCCACACGAAATTTGCCCACATAGAAATTTGCTTACACAGATAATTCCTCACAATAGATTTGCTCACAATGATATTTGCTCACAATGATATTTGCTCACAGTAAAAATTTATTGATAATTATTCAATAGTTATTGAGTTTAAATAAAAAATAATTAATTGATAATTATAATCTTCTGATGAAATTTGTGTTGATCGGTGTATATCGATTAAGCATAACTTAATAATTAGGCAACGAAAGTATTAAAATAATACAATTTCATAAATAGAATTCTCAAAACTTGCTAATGAATTTTCACAATGTAATTATTAAAATATATTTAATATTTTATTGTACTCATTCAAATATCTTTGTAATTTTTAAACAAATTAAAGTGTCCGAACGCATACATATAAGTATATAAAATTTGTGCTCAATTTGAAAAAAAAAAAAAATAGAAATATAAGAAACGTTTAGTAGAAATTTGATTAAACTTTGTAAAAAAAATATTTCTATAATTGCTTTTGTATAAACTCAATAACTGTTGAATAATGACCAATAAATTTTCTCTGTGAGCAAATATCATTGTGAGCAAATATCATTGTGCGCAAATTTATTGTGAGGAATTATTCATGTGTGCAAATTTCTATGTGGGCAAATTTCGTGTGGGCCTTTCTACTTGTGGGAAATTGTCTGTAGGGAATTATCATGTGCGGATTATTCTAGTGGGCAACTGTCATGGAACCCACGAAAACATTTTATTTAACAGCCCTTCAACCACGGCGTTTTGTGTTGACTTTTAAAATACGGACTCAAGAAATTTTCAAGCCCAGTATTGTTGAGATTATTTTTAGTGCCGTTAGTTTCGCGGTGTTATTTGTGGATTTTTTAAAATTTTTCTTTTTATTGGAAAGTATGGGGCTAAGGAGTAAACGATATTTTCTTAAGAAAAGAAAGAAGAATATAAATGACGAATAAAAATCGAACAATTTTCAATTTTTTGTGGCATACTGTATACAACTTGCAAGAATTTTCATTTTTTGAGACATACTGTATACATTTGACAATACTTTTTTTGGGACGTAGTGTAGGTAAAAACATTAAAAGATTTTTGAAAGGGAAAAATCTTTAACGATAAATAATATATACCTACTATTTAGAAAATGCATTCCCCAAAAAACTCAACTTCAGACACACTGTGTAGATCTTACAAGACTTTTTATTTTTAGGACCTGCTGTATATAAGAATTTTCATTTTTATACTATACTTTATAAAACTTATATTTTCATTTTTGGGACATACTGTATATATCCTACAAGAATTTTTATTTTTGGGACATGCTGTTATAAGAATTTTCATTTTTGTGGCATACTGTATACAACCTACCAGGATTTTCATTTTTGGGACATACTGTATACATCTTACACAAATTGTAATTTTTGGGAGATGCTGTTATAAGAATTTTCATTTTTGTGGTATACTGTATACAACTTACAATAATTTTCATTTTCAGGACATACTATATACATCTTACAAGAATTTGTATTTTTGGGACATGCTGTTATAAGAATTTGCATTTTTGTGGAATACTGTATACAACTTACAAGAATTTTCATTTTTGGGACATACTGTATATACCTTACAAGAAGTTTTTTTTGGGACATTTACTGGTATAAACTAAGAGATTTTCTGAAAAGGAAAAATATTTTAAAGACAAATATTATATACCAACTATTTAGAAAAAGTATTCCTAAAAAACCCAGCTTGAGACATACCGTATACAGCTTACAAGAATTTTATTTTTGGGACACACTGTATACATTTCAAAAACTACAACTAATTCTAAAAATTACTTCATTTGGTTTGAATTAAAATTTGCTATTTCATTTAACTCTTGGAGTCCGACCTTGTTCTTTAAATACCGTCCCCGACAAACCGATCGAAACCGATACTCTACGAACCTCGGCCAACGAAAGAATGACATTTTAAGTAGTAGGGACAATATTTGTCTTATTTATAATTATTTTAAGAACATAACGATATCTAGTATTTTAGTGATTAGAAGCTCATATCGAATTGAATATTTAATTTGTTTCTTGTATTATATTAAGGAAAGATGAATCTGCAGATTGCTCGAATTCTTTTTTTTTAATAATACGTTTTTAATATTTTAATAATACATTTTTAATACAGTAATTGTAAGGAAAAGTTTTATTATTTTTAAAAATTTCACCAAGCTTACATTTTTTTCCAGGCGGAATGGTCGGTTTTTTCAAAAAAAATTCGACGAAATTGTATATTAATCCTTTTTCTTTGTTACAAAACAAAAAGTGGTGAAATTTATTCAGTATTGTGTTCTCTATCACTAAAACTAAATGCATGAAATTTAAACGTTTTGACGGTGTTGGAGCGCGAAGAAATTGCTCTTAACATTATTTCAAATTTTCGTGTTAAAAAAAACCATTTAAAGCTTTAAAAAAGTAAGCAAAGTACAAAATAAAAAGTGTCTGCGAAAAGATTTTAATAAAACCAGTAATATGTATCTATATTAGTCAATAAAAAGTTTTCTTTTCCTTTATTTGAAATTTTGTATAGCAGTCTTACCTTAAAATTTTTGACAATTTGATAAATTCATATGATAAAAAAAATAGTCAGCCATTACAAATGAGGATCGTGATCATTTTTTTTTCCTTACACGTACCTAATTAATACGATTATATAAGTCATAATGTAATAATGTCCTATATTGTTACTTGATTAATAATCGATAATCATTCACCATATACTGAGTAATAACTGATAATCACACTTTGGTACTTTTAATGCTGTTATCTTTGTCATTGCTTTTGTACTGTAAATGTAAATTATTGAGCTGTCAAATTTTTAAAATGCCATTAATTCGTGATATAATCTATTGAATACAACTCGTTGGATCGTGTCTATTGATAATCCTATAAGTTAATGCATTACCTTATGGGATTATCGATAATCAAGATGCCACTCGTTGTATTATATATGATAATATTCTCCTTAGGATTAAAACTATAAGGAACAATATTCAAAATAATGGAATAATCTGATAGAAATGGAGCAATGCTAAGAACAACTAGTAAAACAATCTTGTAATATAAATAAAAAATTATGGGGGTCAGCTCTAAATGGTTTTAATTGATTTTGGGCTTGAAATATGTTTTTAAGACATAAAAAATGCTAAGGACAACTAGAACAATAAAAAAAATCGGTTGTGTCGCCCCAAAACTTTCCCGACGAGCATCCACGAATACTTTTTCAGATATTAATTGTTAAAGTTTCAAAATTTGACATTTTTTTATTTTTGACAGGTGGTACTTATTGAAATAATTTTGACTGTCCTGAATAGAGTTTTTCAAGGGCTTTCAAATGATCTACTGCAAGTCAAATTCCCTGACATATTGCATCTGTTATTTTTTGATAGTGACATTTACACTTGACAGATGTCATACAAAAACTAATGGATTCTTCAGACAGGTAACCCAAACCCATATACCAAATATCAGCTCAATCAGATTAAACGTGTGATCATGGAAGAATACACACAGATAGACATACAAACAGACAGACAGACTTCCATCTGGAAATGGTCTTAATCATCTCAGGTCACTTTAAAACGGATATTTACATCTTTATCTCGACAATTTTTTTCAACTCGTTCACAATACTTTCCTTTCTCAGAGAGGTGGCTCGGGAAAGTAAAATTTCAAAAAAAAAAAAAATTAGGGGCTAGCTCTAAAAGGTTTTAATTAATTTTGAGCTTGAAATAATTTTTTAAGGCATGGAAATTTGGAACGATGTTATAAATAACTAGAAAAATCTAGAACAACAAAAAAAAACTTTGAAAAAAAATAAGTTGGGGCTATACTGAAAGATGACTAAGAATTTGGAACTGTTATGATTTATGAAGGTAGTATTGACTAACTAAAGAAATTTTTGTCTATTATAGGCCTATATTGCTTTTCTTTTTCTGAGATGCAAATTCTGCGGTCCCAGTAAAAGCTTTTATCTCCGATAAATGTGTGAACGCATATATATCCATTTGTCTTTTTCTACCTTTTCAAAAGGAATAAACATTTTTGTATTTTTATATAGTTATAATCTCTTTCCTGCATTAAAGAGTGTCCAGCTGATCATTGTAGATTTGTAAGTGGTCGCTTAATATCTCTGGAACCGTTTAACTTAGAAAATCTATATATGGTACATTATTTAGGATTTAGGCGCTTCATAAGTCTTAAATTGGGGGTGAATAATAATTAATTAAATCATTTTAAGGAGTTGTTTGGAGGTAACCCACCCTTATCACCATTAAGAGCTTTTTTGTCCATCGGCCGATTTTTAAAATTTTTGTTTCATTTTAAAACTTTTTTTACTCTTTTATTTTTAGAAATACTAAATATTTTTCGAAAAATGTTAAAACAAAAATAACTTTAGTTGACCATGCATTTGTCAATTAAATTTAACAACCAGCAAATAATTTTTGATAAAATCGATTTAAATCAGAAAACATAATAACAAAAATTAAGCAAACACATTTCAACAAATTTCATTAAAGAATTTTGTCGAAAATGATCTCCATTCTCTCATTTTGGGCTGCTATTATTGGTAATGAATCATTGGTTCATGCATAATGGAACACCACCTCATTTTAGTCATACCGTTAGAGACTTTTTAAATTTCCAGTACCCAAATAAATGCACTTAAATAATATACGAAATATAGATTTTTTAAGTTAAACGGTTGCAGAGATATTAATTTTTTTTTCGAAATTTATCTCCCTACTTTTGGTCTCCGTAACTCCTTAAGGGTACAACTTGGTATAGAGGTAAGTTGCGTTAAAACATCATATTTTGGGGTTCCCAACATGTACCTATTCTGTGTCGGTACTTAAGCGAAACACACCCTGATTGATAAATTGGTGTTGTTCATTTGGTCCCAGTGGTCAATTTTGTCAAGGGGTTTCCGTAATCCTACCGGTCTTTGGGCTTCAAAGTTTTAAACTGAGGTGGTCCTTTTGGGCACAATGGTTATCAACTATAAAGTAACTAATCCTTTTTAGGGTTCCGTACCCCAAAGGGTCGAAACGGAATCCTAGTGCTCTCACTCGCGTGTCCGTCCGTCCGTTTGTCACACCGGTCTAGCAGCTAAACCGTTGGAGCTAGAGTCTTCAAATTTTCACAGTATATGCGTCTTGTTGACTCAAAGCCATAGAAATTATATTAAATTTTTTTAAATGTTTTCAACGGAGGCTCCCATACAGCCAAAGTGGGGCGCAAAATTTGGCCTACCCCATCAAGTGAGGTATCGTTGTTTAGAGCTCATTCAGTAGATGTTTCAAAAAGTTTGAAAAACGTAGGCATGAGAAGCCGCCAAAGTCAGCATTTTTTACAAAATTTTGTTCCGAAGTATTTTTAACTTTCCATTGACCTATGAACTTAAAATTTGGTGATAATGTTTATTATTATTTTTATTTTACCAACAAATACCAATATATTACTAAATATAATTTTTTCATTAACATTCCCTTATTTTTAGGTTTCCGTACCTTTGTATTTATGCCAATTGTGATATTCGATATTTTATTATTTTTATCTGTGCAGTCGTATAAGTTCTATTAAAAAACGCATTTTTCATCTTATAATTTTTTTTCTATCTTTGTCGGATACGCTGATATTAACAAATTTGTTCGTTGTATTTCAAAATTTGCTAATATATCTAAGTATATATGCTGATTGTGTCGGACTTCAATGAAAACCATTAGCCTAACCGTGAATAATTTTATTTAAACTGTATCTAGGAATTAACCTACAATTCAAGAGATTACAAAAATATTATTTAAAATTTAAATAATCCTACTTCATTTTTCTAGAACCCTTAATACCGCTCTCGTGTCCAGAAAGGCTACATCTTTAGAAGAACAAAAGATTAAATTCGGTTAAAACTGACCGTTGTGCCGAAAAGGGCTCCACCCTAATAAATATATCGAAAAGAATAAATGAAATAAAAGCAGTAAAAAAATTCAAAGCATAAATTCACAATTAAAATTATTTATTTATTTTGTAATGGACTAATCCAGTGATTTTTTTATATTTTTATTTTATAATTTTGGCCTACCATAATACATTGCACCGGGTCCAGCACTTCTGAGACCGATCCTGCGGCTGTAATTAATTCTTAAAATTTGAAAATTGGGGCTATAGTGGCTTGTGACGTGGCCCAATTGAAACAGATTATATTTGGCTATGTTGTCATATCGATTAAATTGGCAACTCTCGTTCTCATTTGTTATGATTAAAAGAAGGAAAGAAGTATGTTAAATTTGTCTACAAACGAACAAAGCTAGAATCTTGGCAATGCTGTAGAAAGTAAAACGTTAATTATTGGTCAGGAAGCAGCGCCAATTTCAAAATATATGAATTGTTTTTTATTAATTTTTATTAATTAATGAATATTATTAGAACATTGAAAATCAACATAAGCAACTATGATCTTTAAGCTTTTCATTCATTAATATAAAACCAATAAATTCGTTCCTACTGGATAAGTTCATTGACATTTTGTTACATATATTATGTAAGTTAATTGATTTGTTATATTTAATTACTATTCGTTTTTATTTAAAGATTTTTTATTTCTAGTTAATTTTATTATTTATACTTTTTTTACTAATTTCTCCTATAAACAATGTACATTTCTATGGTATATTAATAAATCTATCTTTTCTAGATAAAACTTTCTTATTATGTTGTGGCTATAAGTACCTTGAATAGGCAGATTCTACATTTTTCTTATTTTTTTTATTTTAACTGAAATCGAGAGGTTTTATTATTTAAAAACGATCAAAAAAAATTGAGCGCAAAATATTAATATTTACGTCCGCTGTAAGCATTTTAAAATTAAGGATCGGCGAGAGGCTGGAAAACGTACCGCACGAGACTAGACCGTGTGACGTTAGTAGCCATTAACGCTTCGCCCCTTGCCCGCTGCTGCGCTGTATTCACGATACAAACACATCTACTGTTTTTAGTAGATTTTTAAGAAAAAGGAGGGTGTTTAATAGAATTTTAGTAGATTTGATAATAGGCAGGTTTTTTTAACTGAAATCGATATATTTTTTTATTAAAAAACGATAAAAAAAATGAGCGCAAAATATTAATATTTAAGTCCTCTGTAAAATTTAGTAGATTTTTTAGATTTTAGTTTAAAACTATATTTTATCGCTATCTATCTATGGTATATATAAGACGAGTGTCTCATTGCAGTAACAATATTTTGTATCATCCAAATATGACACGTGATTCGCTTAAATAATAAGTAATACACAGGCTAGTTTAGATAGACTTCTTTTAATAAAAATAATACCTTTTTTTGCTTTTTATCATTATATTTTACTTTTCAACGTTATTAAATATTTTTTTTAATGTTTTCTTAATACACAGGCTAGTTTAGGTTGTCAAGACTTCTTTTAATAAAAAAATACATATCCCCGGGTAGGTAAAAAGTATGTACAAAATATTTTTACTGCGATGAGACAGTCGTGATTTTGGTAGTTTATTATTGAAATGTTGGTAGAATACGGTTTATTGAAAAATATTTAATCAGGTTGAAAAGCAAAATATAACGATAAAAAGCAAAAAAAAAAGATTTCCTGTGTGCGGGATTCGATCCCGGACCTATTGCACCAGTAAAAAGCACTATTCCACGCTTCTACTAGAGCCCATACTTACGTTTGTTCAAACAACTTATTTAAGCGAATCACGTGTGACGTTTGGATGATACAAAATATTTTTTCTGCAATGATACACTCGTCTTAAATATACCATAGATAGATAGCGATAAAATATAGTTTTAAATTCAAATCTGAAAAATCTACTGAATTTTACAGCTGACGTAAATATTAACATTTTGTGCTCAATTTAATAAAAAAAAATATTGATTTCAGTTCAACAAAAATGTCGAACGTACTTAGTATCAATTCTACTAAAATTCTACCATACACCCTCATTTTCCTTAAAAATCTACTAATTAAGTAGGAAATTTACTAAAAACGGTAACCCTGTAAAATGTGTGTGAATACAGCGCAGCAGCGAACCAGGGGCCATGGCTAATGACGTCACACGGTCGCGCACAGGTACCGTTTTCCAGCCTCTCGCCGATCGTAGATTTTAAACTGCTTACAGCGGACGTAAATTTTAATATTTTGGGCTCAAATTTTTTTCGATCGTTTTTAAATAACAAAATCTCTCGATTTCAGTTAAAAACAAAAATGTCGCACCTGCCTGTTATTATAATTCTTATGGGAACAAATACACACTAAAGAATAAACTGTCTGAGTATACCGTTCATATACGGACCGTGCAATAATATAATACTTTTGGGAAAAATACACACAAAAAATAGTATCTACGCACACGGTCCCTATGAGGACCATGTAAGAATATAATACTTTAAGGTACCAAACACGTACATAAATAATCAGCAAGCTAGATCTAATATTATTTAAAGAACCTGGTACAAAATTTAAACCAGATTAATTAAAATTCGTTAGTCGGAGTTTAAAAAACAAATTTATGCTCTCCGCGTCAAAAAGCGCGTTTTGAAGTTATTTAAATTAAACCGATCTTTAAAGAGCTCCAGTTCCCTGCATTTTTCGATAAGGTGATTTAAGTCAAATCGACATAAAATTTGCTCTAGATTTTGCAGTTTTCTTTGAAAAGCATTTCTGGACACTCTGTATACCTACATAATCACGCCGTGGACGCATTTAAGTCAGTTACTCAAATCACAACTTTGAACAAATTTGAATATTTTTAAAACATAAAATGCTAGTAGTGAAAAAAATGCTATATATGAGCCTTGGTAGAAAATTGTGTTCCACTAAAGACCTCGAAACGCCGAGAAACGGAGTTGGCGCATAATTACTATTGAAAGTTAAAAATGTCACTGTGAAATTAGCCATCCATTATTTAATAAAAACGTTAAAAATATAGACCATAGAATAAGAGTCATATTTTTGCCATAATTAATTAAAAAGAAAATCGTTATATAGGAGATACAAGTTAATTAGGTCCTCATAACAAGAAATCTTCAAGTCCTAATACGTATGGGCTTGTGTGGAGACCTCATAGGACATGTTACATAAACTATTGTGTGTATGTTTGATGTACATATATCTTAATATCTTACGAAATATGGAGTGTATATTAAAATTAGATTAACTGACGCTTACTTGATTGCAATGGAAAAGATTCTAATATTAATTAAGCTTCTAATAACTTTAGAAATGGTGGTCCTCGTAACGCAGATGTAGAACCGGAAATCGGGCTCGATCGGGCTCGGTCCTCGTATTAGTACAAAAGTCCGTATAGGTGTGTGTGTGTGTGTGTGTGTGTGTGTGTGTGTGTGTGTGTGTGTGTGTGTGTGTGTGTGTGTTAGTGTGTGTGTGTGTGTGTGTTTGGATGGATGTTGTAGTAACGATAACTCAAAAACTACTGAATAAAAAAATTTGAAATTTTGCAAACAGGATTCTGATACCCTAGATTAGATCTGATTAGATTTTGGTGCCAATCGCACAACCGGAAGTGGCAGTTGCTATGGGTAATGACTCCATTATTATACAAAACGGCAATAAAGTTTTACACATATATTTTGTATACCCTATAGTTTATTTTCATCTAATTAAAATTTTCGAAACTTTTGCCATTGTTGCCAGATTTACAAAAAAATAATTTTTTTTCATACTTTTTTGTGTCAACCTGTAAATTTTTGATTCAAAAATGGCGAGAGGTCATGTGCTGGCCACATCAGATTTTTTAAAAATATAGAGGAGAACACCCTCATTCGCTTATCGACAAACTAACACTAATTCATATCTAAATTTTTATTATATAAGCGAAATGAATCATGTTAATATAAATAAATAATTTCCATATACGGGTTGTGGTTCGAAAGTATAAAATGTTTTATTAAAATTTATTGATTAATGTCAAAAATGTTATTTATTTACGTCAAAAGGTTTATATTTATTTATAGAATCCAATAAATAATTCATATCTCAAATGTGGTTCGTTTTTTCAACAATAGAAATAAAACAAAGTCGTGTATATAGAAAAATTTTTTAGGCAACTAGTTTCGGTTGAAAAACCATCATCAGGAATGTATTAAAAATAAAAGAGGATAGAAAAGTGTCATAATGGATTTCAATTTTTGACAATTTGTGTTTTTAAAGTTGGGTGGGATTGCCCCTTCTTTATTTTATTCTGGTAAAGCGATTAATTCTACTAAGAGCTTGTTTAAGATAACATAATATAAAAACTATTTGACAAAAATAATTTTTGATTTCACACATAATTTGCATATAAAACGTATAAAATTATGGTGCTAATTTTAAAAAAAATCGCATCATAATTAACAAAAAGTTGTACTAGCTTTCAATTAAGCTGGCTCAACTTTTAATACAACAAAAAGTAGAAATGCACAAAAATCGAGAGTAGCGCACAAAAATTGCACATAAAACGCACAAAAGAACATTTTCGTGTATTGAAAATAATCGGCGCTAAAACGCTGTGTTCCCAGTGCGCATACTCATCAAGTTCAAAATACCGTGCTGGAACAAACCTGCTATAATTGTTATGCCAACTTTATATAACTCATCCAATATCGTTTCAACCCCAAACGATGTGAAAGAATTGAGACATAATGGCAAAAGTTATTTAATCACATCGAATAATTGTAGAATAAAACACACATTCATCTAAGTAAGCATGCTACAGAATTGGGTTATACATTACTTACTTTTTTCTCCTAACTGCATTTATCCATTTCTTTCTTTTTTCTAATTTCCAACTAGCTCTTGAAAATGTGTAAACTTTGCACTTACTATTTCTCCCTATATTTTTGCAATTACAACTCAACAACTATGATTAACGATTTTTATATTTAATTTTGACGTGTTTATATATGACAAGAGCATGATTTCACGAAATTTTGACCACTACGAGCGCTGGGATCGTTTCAGTTGTCCCCACCATGCACTCCGCACCCAGCGAATAAATAAATAAAAATAAAAAACAAGAGAAAAAATTACTATAAAGTAATAGAAGTCTTCTATTACTTTGTAGTAATTTTTTCTCTTTTTTTTTTGCGAGCGCGATGCAGTTTGAAGTTTTAAATACGAGTCACAACAAAGAAAGCTCACCTACAGTTCTCTTTCAATGTACCGCTGTTATAGGCTTTGATAAATAAGACATTTTTTTTGTTGAAAAATATTCTTTATCTCAAAATATTCTCATCTTACTCCCGATTGATCAGTTTTATCTTTATTCTTCCGGTAAGTTTGCAACAGGTTACGATATTTATTGCAGAAACTTTTATTTATCTATGGCAGAAACTAATTCTAGTAAAATGGTAACACAATCCATTCATACGAGTGACTAGTTATCCACAATTTTGTTTTTTTTTACACAACGGTACTTAAAGATGTATGTATTTGCTTCAGTGGATTATGGTACTCACATAAATCAACACTTTTGTCGGTTTAAAAAAATCAACACGATATGTTAAAATTACAAAAATATATTTAAAAATATTATTATAATGAAGTTGGAAAGTTCAATAATGAAAAAATGAAAATTATAAAAATAAACATTTATGCTATCACAAAGTTTATAAAAAACACTATTGAGATCACTCGGTTAACGTTTAAATTTAGACCAGTAATCAGAAAAATTTGAATCAACGGTCAAAGGAATGAATCCAACATCGGTTTTCAAAAAACTCAATTGTGGACAATCTTCTGCTATTGAATTAAAATCATCGCAAAAGTTTATTCTTGACGCATAAGGAAAACAAATTCCATCTTCTGCTCTAAGGTTGTGAATTTCAAACTCTGGAAGACTATGAAAGTATTTTGCGATGTACTCTCTCTGGTACTCTAAATTATTGGTATATAAATCTGGAGACGCACAAAAATCTGTACATGATAAAGGTAAGTAGAGTGTATTTTTGCAAGATATATCTTTCTGGCAAATACAATATGGAACTTTTTGAGCTTTATTATCCTCCACTTGTTCAAATTGCTGGTGACTAATGATCCGATTTGGTGCATTAGTGTATTTATTTTGAAATTGAACATTGTTCTCCATAACTAGTTGTGTTGCATCTACCGAACGTTTCAATTCACCATTTTCAGACATATTTTCTTTCAGCTGTAGTGATTCATCTGGTAAAGTATTTTCATTGGAATGCTTCGGAGTCATCGCCATAATAGAGTTAGAGTAAGTAGGGGTTATAGAAATGGGATTAATAAGATTAATAGTTTGAATTGGATAGCTTGCTTGGCGATGCTGATCGATTACCATTGTATTAGATATATTGAGCGGCGGAGATCGCTGATGTTGGTGATAAGGAGATTGAATTTCTTGTATCATATAAGAGTTACCTGATGATCTTGTTCTTAAATCTTCTTGATAACTATGCCACATTTCGGAATGTTGTTGAAGCTGTTGGGTTAGAGGATTCGGCATAACAAGCGGTTCTTCGTGAGATCCATGTGATACTGGATTGATGCTTCCAGCAGTTCTACATTCGGTCCCAGTATGTGTTCCCCAGGCAGAACCTATTTTGCGCGCATTTGGACGTGGAAGCATCGGGGAAGCCCCGATTGACCGATCTCGACTTGCCGCTTCTCTCATCGCTTTTCGTATTCGGGCCTCCTTTGGGTTATAGACGTAATGTGGATACTTTGCCTTATGTTCAATGGCAACGAGACGGGCTTTTTCAAAGTACTTACCTTTTTCTTCGGTGTCCAAACTTTTCCAATTGCTACCCAATTTCTTACTGATCACTTTATTGGAATCGGCAGGGTATTTGTGGGACATCACTTTTCGGTTCTCTGTAGCATATAGCATAAATGCGTTTGGTGGTCGAGGTATTTTGGCCAATGAGCAAACCTTTGGATTTTCCAGACATTCCACATTTTCCTGCTTTATACAATAGTTTAACAAGTTACTTGTCATATATGTGATGTATAAATTATGTGAAATTATTAGCAGAAGTGACTTTGACAATAATATTGATTCCCACGCTATTCAATATTTATATAGTATACCAGATTTTCTGGTTGTTCTTTTGTTCTTCTAATTGTTATTTTTCTTTTCATTTATTTTCGAAAATGCTATGTGACCTACAGTATAAATGAAATGAAATTGTTATATTAACTTTTAAGTTGACCTAAATTTAATGTTTTTTCTACGCAAGAGGGCTGTTTAACTTTTAGTCATACAGAATACTGTTGACATAACTTCTAGATCCGACCATCTTTCGGTAATGCTCACTAGATGGTGTGCTCAAAGACAAATTCTCATTATCCGGCATTGCCACGTTTGAATTTTATATGATTAGAAATTTTGTTTGTTTGTGTTACTGCCTAATAGTGTTGTTTTTGTGAGTTGTTACCTTTAAAATGTCATCTGTCCAGAAAAAAAGTCAAAAAGAGGATTACATCTTAAAACGTAAGTACTTACCTTTCCGAAATAACACTTTTGCTTCCCATTATCAATTTAATGTTTTTCAGGTGCAATACACATACAAATGCACAAGTAGTGTTAAACTAATAATTTTATATTACAGACTCGTAGCGGATAAGTAATAGCATCGAACCGGCAACCTCGAACAGTCCGTTGACTAAACATTAGTGGCATTTGTGTTTACGTAGCCGAAGTGTTTTAAAAAGTTCCTGTGTCTCAAGTAGAAGGCACTCCGTAGACAAATAAATCTAACCCGGGAATTTGAAATAATATTACTTTTTTATTCGATTTTTTTTAAACGAACCTGACTGAGTCGTATATTTTTTATTAAATACATGTAAATTGATTCTTTCAAATATATTTCAATATGGACCACAACCGTAAATTAAAAAAATTAAAAAAAATTGGGTGTGTTTATTTCAGCAAAATAAATTATTGATATCGATAGAGTACTTCTTTTGCTTTATACGGAAAAGTGTTTTTCTGAATTTTTTTGAAAACCACATTGGCGATTTTGCTGAAAATTATGAAAATGCTAGTCTACATATCATATATATTCGTGATCTTTTTTTTGTAATTTTTGAATTTGTATTTAATTTTTTTTTCAGGGGGTGAATAAAGTTTTGGTATTCAGTAGCTTATGAGTTATGAATGGAAAATTTTACGCATTACTGCAAAACTAAAAAAAAACAGATTCCATGCGTGGATGCTTCCACAAAGAGGCGTAGAAAATGAATGCATCTTTAAGATTAGGAACTGGTGCTGATGACATCTATGTCTCGGTATTTATGGTACTACGTGTACAAATTTTAATCAAATTTCAACCGTGATTGTTTTATAAAATTTACTCCCAAATTAAATTAAAAGATTTATCCGCCAAAATTCATCGGGAGTATCCGATGCATCCTGAACCGCCTCCAGACTCAATTAAATTATGTAATCTTATGTTATGCTTATGCAATATTTCTCGTGATACGCCTATGGTCGGTTATAAATCATCAAAATTATTTGCGCAAATGGGTGTTTTCACACTGGCTGACACCGACACGATATCAGCACAGCATCGATAGCGTCACGATACCGCCAATGCAAATATGCCCATCTTTTTACCTCTCGTTTTCATTATTAACACAACATTCCTTGTCACACTGAAAATAATGTCTGATAGGGAGCATATACTATAATCTGACATCACGACGAAATATACTCAAGTGGCACGGAAATGGGGGAAAAGGTCATTTGATTTTTTTTCGGCCCTTCCATGAAAAAAGCAATGCAGTTAGCCCTACTGGAGTGGGACCCTCAGTTGGTACATTGAAAAGTTGCCCGACAACATGGGGCGGGGCCAGACCCACAGAGGGGTAAAGATTTCGAATTTAGTGGCCAAAAATTAAATTTGCTTAAAAATCTTGGTCGGCGTCGCTAAAAAATGAAGGATTTAAAATTTGGCTACTTGTTAATATAAACTAACAAAAATCTCTTTTTCTGCATTAAAGAGCCTATCTTATCTACCACCACTTTTGTTCCCATCTTCAAACGTATTTTTCGTCACGATCATGCAGTATTCGATTCAAATTTGTAGGGGATAAGGGGCTATTTTTCACACAGTAAAAGAAATTTTTGTCAGTTTTGAGTCTGAGTACAAAAATGGCAAAATTTTAAATCCTTCATTTTCCAGCGACGAGCCAAGTTTTGAAAATTTTCACCGCTCATTTTTTGCCCACCTCGTTAGCCCGTGCACCATTATATGAGGTTAAATATATGAATGGGTTTAAATTTAAAGAACTAAAATTATTGTTTTAATTACACTGTAAATTGTAATTTAAATTTGGATAAACTAAATAAAACTAAAAAAATAATAATTATGAAACAAAAATAATAATTATGAAATAGCATGTTTTACAACGAGTTCTGCCACATTAATGATTTCGATTTGAGAACGATTTTCAGTTGTTTTTTTTTATGGTGTTTGTTGAAAGGAATATCATTTGTCGGTGCATGGTGAACAGATCCACATTTATTTTTTATTTTTAAAATGTCTGTCTGTTGAATGAGATTATTTGTGCTACTTTTGCTGAAGATATGTTCTTTAATGCCAACTTATTCCAGTTAACAAGATATTTTACGATAAATCAGGAAACTAGGTATTTTATCCTAAAGGAAATTGATCAAAGACAGAAAGTTGATTACCATTTCTGGATCTACAAATACAATGAAGTAGTATTTTTCCAATTATTTGAATGAATACTACAACTGAAGGTCATTATGGAATTGGACATGTGTAAGATTATTAAAAAAATGTGTAGAGGCGGAATACGTCCTATAGAACCAGAAGGAGCATTATTGGTGTTTATAATGTTTTCGTTACTTACCCATCAACAAAACATTTGCAACATGAAGAGGAACAATTACTGTATAATCACTCCCTTCGTAATTTAATGATCGTTCGGTTAATTCGACCATTTATTTCTAATTTGTAATATTTTTCTCTGCGAATAAATAAAAAACAAAAGAATTATGTTAATTATATAAAATTTCTATTATCACCTGTCGTGTGTAATCGACAGTAAGCCTACTCACGACTTGGGTTACTGACATTTATATCGTCTTATAAAATTATAATATTGCTGTTGACGTCATTACCCTATTACCCGTTTCCTCGCAAAAATGGACCGGTTAGTGATTTTTAGTAACCGTATATAACAACAAAAATCATGATTGTGTTTAGATATATCAGTCCTACTGTCAGTAGATAGAACGTCCTTTAACTTTAACGGTTCGGTAACTAACGACAATGACGTTTAGATTGTGACAATTGTATAAGAAATCTACTTGTTAAATTTTATTCTAAACGTCATCGCCTTTAGTTATTGAGTCTTTAAAGTTAAAGGACGTTCTATCTACTGACAACTAGTGTTTAATAGCACTTATAAACTGTCTTATGCATGATACTTTCTCTAGCGCGGTTCTACTATCGCTAGATGTATTTGTTTCATTCTTGATGTTAAGTTAAAGAACTGAGATTGCACTGTGCATATTATCCGTTATCTTAGTTTAAAATAATGTTGGTAAAATACCTAGTAAAATATTTTTGGACAGGAGGTTTTTACAGAAAATGCCTATGTCTGTTTCTTTATCTATTTATGACCTATCGAATATGTAAACATTCTGTAAGATAATGCTGTTTAAATTGATCCGGATATGCTATTGGTTACTTGGCTATCACTGTTTAAGATTAATTTAATTATAACTTTAGAGTAACTGATTTCTGTAATATACCTGTGAATAAATTAACCTTATTTTATTTTAATCAATTAATAATATTACTGATTCTGTCATGTTTTTTTTCGTTAATAGTAGGTACAAATAATCCAGAATTTAATGCTTTTAAGAAAGACACACACACTTATTAAACAAAAAACTCGTCACAATGTGTTTCATTGTTTTAACTGGAGCATTGTACAAAGTCGTTTGTAATGTCCTGAAATTTTGATATGGTAGTTTGCAAACCGGTATTACGTATGCATAAGATCCTGGTTCCCGGATGCAACAACAATTTCATCAAATATTCAAACACTCACAATTCGCGGTGATGGGTGATCTCCCGAGATTCTCTATGCGAAAAGGACGTGTTATAAAGTAGACTAAATAGAAGAAATATTTTATAAATAAAACATAAATATTTGGTTTCTTCATTTTAGCTATAAAAAATAAACCCACTATAAAATAATATTTCAAAAACGTTTTCATTGTTTTACGAAATATATAATTCTAAAATATCACGTCACAAAAAGACAATTAGTTGTTTTGGTGAATATTACACTAATTCCAATTTATTTGCAAGTAAAAATTACTACATTGATAATTTTTTTGAGTGTGCGCTTTTCACAAAAATCTACAATAGTGAATAATTTATTATAGTCTAGTCAAGAAGTGAGTTTTCTGCGAAAAATAGTTAGAAGGGTACGAAAAATATTAGCGATAGCTCATTCGACGCGGATTGCACTTCTAAGAAATGTGTCATGTCGATTTTTTTCTGCAAATAAAAATTGTAATTGTTATTAACAAAAAACGAAAAGAAAGAAGCCATTTTGTTTTTTGATAATAACTCAAAACTATACAAGATAGCGAGAATTGCAAAAAAGATCCTTAAAGAGGAGGAAACTTCCGATAAGAAACTCCTAACGCTAATATTTATAATTTTAATTTGTTTATTAACCCTAAACAATAGAATGGTAAAAAAAATTAAAAGAAATTAAAGTAAACCATTTGTTTATAAACAATTAGCGTTAAAAAATCTCACCCACAGTAATTTAATCCTTATTTCAAATATAAAAACAGCTATACCATAATATATGAGACAAATTTTTTTTAACATTTTTACGATTTTTCATTTTTTATTAACTTAGAAAATTCGTTTTATCAACAAATTTTAAATATCCCCCTTGTGTTATGGAACACGACTGTCATTTGTCAGTTCCATTTAACTTTAACTTCACTTATTGTCTTAAGTAGCTTTACCTCCCCCCATTTTTCTTGTGTCTGTCGCAAGTCCTTTTTGGACTATGTTTAAATTTTACGACATACCTTCACTTCTGATGTTGATGGGGTTCATCAAAGAGGAGAAGTCAAAAGAGGAGAAAATTTCTTATGATACAAAATTAATTTGCTGGAAACCTATAAAAAATAACCAAAAAATATTAGGAAACAATCACAATGAGAAATGTTGAACTATATACAATTAAAACGAACACAACTAGAAAATAAAAATATATATAAAAGCGCGGTTTTCACCAATCAAAAGAGAAGGAAATTTTTTAGTATGGAAAATTTTTCCAACTTAAAATTTTTTAAATTAGCAGGTAGGTAGGATTCTTAAATCACTAAGAAATATTGGACAAAAATCGCATATGGAAATTTTAAACAATTTGCCACAAAACTGGCCACAACTAGTTAATTATGGTATATAGAAAAGCGTCGTTTTCGTTAGTAAAAAGAGGAGTTAGCAACACATATCTCACATACATAAACTGCAGGCTTACCTACATTTAAATTTCATCGATTTTTATAATCGTGTATCATATAATAATCCACATTAGGCAGATTATTTGATGTAGCTTTTATATATTCATTCTCCATTTTTCAGAACACTCCCACAATCACAAATAAAAAATCACAATCGATATTACATAAAGATAAAGACGTAAACAAATTTTGGTTTCATAGACAGTCCTGTTTTCAAACTGACATTATATAAATATTTATAATGAGCCAATTCAATCAAATCTCATGTCATTATTTATTTTAATCTGCTATTTGGCCAGCACATAACCTCTCGCCATTTTTGTATCAAAAATTTACAGGTTGACACAAAAAAGTATAAAAAAAAATTATTTTTTTGTAAATCTGTCAACAACGGCAAAAGTTTCGAAAATTTTAATGAGATGAAAATAAACTATAGGGTATACAAAATATATGTGTAAAACTTTATTGCCGTTTTGTATAATAATGGCGTCATCACCCATAGTAACTGCCACTTCCGGTTGTGCGATTGGCACCAAAATCTAAGATCTAATCTAGGGTATCAGAATCCTGTATGCAAAATTTCAAATTTTTTTATTCAGTAGTTTTTGAGTTATCGTTACTACAACATCCATCCAAACACACACACACTAACACACACACACACACTAACACACACACACAGACATCATCGCGAAAATATTAAAATCGTATTCTAGGGACCCCAAAACGTGTTTATCTATTGAAAACTCACTACCCAATTTTTAGCATGATTCCTATACCTCTCTTATCTGAAGGGCGAGAGGTAAAAGTAAATTTGTGCAAAGTTATTTAATATATCATATTAGTCATTTAATAAGTAATAACTACATATCATCATGTATATTAGATTTCGTTATACAAAAGTAAAAGAAAACAACTATTTTAACGAGATCAGGTAATAATTTGCTGTTTGGTACATAAGTGCTGGGCACAAGCGTTCCTGATTAAGTAAAAGTTCGCGTCCGTGTCTGCTTACTGCATAGTTCACTGTTATAGTTTGTACTCTGTAGAGCTGGTTGATGTTGATAATTTTCCGTGTTTATTTGTATTTGTAAAGATACGTAAACAAAGGTAAAAGTAAACACAATTAAAAACATATTGACCAAAAGACACTTTATAAGTAAACCTCATCTTTATTTGAAAACGTCAATTTTATTTAGAGAAACTGGCCCACGTTAATATTATGCTGCAGCTATTGCACATAAGTGACGTAGTGCACTACAAGTTGCATAGATGCAGTAATTTTTAAATATCAGTTTTGTCATGTTAAATTAAAGAAAAAACAGATAAAACGTTTTTTTCATAAAAAGAAATTCATTTTTTTCTTAAATAATGCAAAAAAAGAAGGACTAATATTTCAAGTTCAACTCCCTAATGAGAAACATTTTATTCTCAACTTTCATTCAAATATTAACCCAGCCACTGGTAACAGTGTCACTCATACGGTGCCTCCAATTATAGTCTTTGACTTGTCAGGAAAATAGCACGAACGGCTGGTTAAACATTTCTAACACATACAACTGTCATTATCTATGTCTTAAACCTTAACTGTCAGTGTTTATCAAATAAATTTGCAGATAAAATCCCGCTCCAACAGATATTGCACTTTTTCTGGAATGTTTTCCTAACTCTAATTTCAAATTACCGCGCCTTTACACTATTACATTTTTATTTTCTTTTAAAAAAATGTATAAAAACGGCTTATAATATTTTTTAATTTAATTAAGAAACATTTTATTCGCAACTTTGGATTTCATTCCAATATTAACCCCGCCACTGGTAACAGTGTCACTCGTACCGTGCCTCCAACGATAGGTGAGATTCTAGCCTTTGACTTGCCAGGAAAATAGCACCGACGGCTGGTTAACATTTCTATCACATACAACTGTCATTATTTATATCTTAAACCTTAACTGTCAGTGTTTATAAAATAAATTTGTAGATAAAATCCCGCTCCAACAGATATTGCAATTTTTCTGGAACGTTTTCCTAACTCAAATTTCAAATTACCGCGCCTTCTTTTCGCTACCTGTCGTATTTCCGGTCAGCGACTTCCTTCTCGCCCGTTATTGAATAGAGGGAAGGGATAATGAATAGAAAAACAGAAGCCGCCATTGTGCACCGGGATTTCAGTACTAATTATTGTTCGCTATTATTCCTATTGTGGCCTATACGGCAAGTGATGTTCTGACACTATCGTGTTGAGATGGCTGAATTGACTAATTTTGAGGAAAGAACTCCTGTTTCAGGGTAAGTTGATCTCCACAGTTTCTTTATAACCAAGAACGAGGTTGTTTATCGTCGATTAGAGGGTTCTTTTTCTTGCCCGAAATTAGAGACGGCTTGTCTATTTTGCGTTATGAAAATCAGCGGTACAAACAAACAAGCGACAGGGTGCTTGGAAGGGATCCCAACACGTTGCGAAATACCTAACCGCCTTCACTCGACTAGTGCATCAGCTTCGACTCAACATGGTGCAATACGTTCCCCAGGGACCCAATTCTTGAAATCGTAGGAATTAATTCTCCAGAGAATTGATTCCCCAAAAAAAATTCTCTTGAGAATCGCCAGTCCTATTCTTGAATGAGTCGGAACTGAAATTCTAGTGAATTAAAAAAAGTGACGTATGTCTTTACTAAATCCAAGTATTTCATGAACTCAACCAATCAAATACTCAGAACTATTAGTTCTGTACTCAAATATTATTTTAATACGTTCGCAGAAATGAATATCAGTTGTCATTGATATCATATGTTTGACATTTTACATTTTTGAGGAAACAAATTGAAACAATTTACATAGTTATTATCCTATTATTGTGCATTATCGTTTATTATTGACTATGGGTTATTTGTTATTTGTTCATTTTTTATTTGCGATGGCCAAACGAAATTTCGTGAGTGAAGCGCAAAAAAATCCTTGTAGAATTCTTAGAAAATGATAAGGAACTTCTTAGAGGAAAGATCCCTACTAAAACTTTTTCTCTTTTGGTTAATCTTCAACTCTAATTGTTGGTAGCAGAAAAAGTTCAATATACTCCATTAGATCGTCAAAGGCTTGTTTGGATAGACGAAAATGCTGTCTAAACAACTTTCTAAATTATCTAAAACGATAGCTTGGAGTAAAAAATTATTCATTTTAACAATATTTATGGCGGTAACAACAAAAAACAATGGTGTTCAATTTCAATTCTCTCAAAACACGTCAAATACGTACAATTCACACTCTTAATTTCTTAAATTCTCATGAGAATTTGGAAGATTCTCCAGTAAATGACATTAGGAATTAATTCTCATAATTTTTGGAGAATTTTTTCCTACGAAATATTTCAAGAATAGACATATTACAAAATCTAGAGAAAATGACGTAAATTTCTCATGATAATCGATTCCTACGATTTCAAGAATTGGGTCCCAGGAGTTTGGACGGCTCTGGAGATAGCAGCTTTCTAAGACGTGCTTGGCACTGCGTTTCTTTTTTCATGTTTCGTTGTGATTTTTAGTGCAAGTAACCCTGAGTTTTGTTGTCAAAGGTATTTCTTTTCTTTTTAGACCAGTCAACAAGTGCTTTTTGGTCCAAACTTTTTCTCCGCCTCCGAAAAATATGAACGAGGTGCAAAAATTGAAATGGTTATAAACAATTAACTGAAAAATAAAAATGGGGTTTGGTTTTTTGCAAATATCTCAAAAACTATTTGCCATTTTTTAAATTTGAAAAAAGATTCAAAAGAGGAGGAAATTTATCGGGAGTAATGAGTAATACCACTGGAGCTCAGATTTGGCCGGATATTTTTTATAAGTTTTATTTCTCGTATTTATTTTCATTTAAAATTTAACTCGACCTATTTGACAAAATTAAAAAATATCCTGTCCAAAATCTGAGCTCGCGTGGTATTTGGTAAGACAATTCCATGAATAGAAAACTCAATTCAATTAAACTTTATTTAACAAACTAAAAGTACGATAAGTAGAAGAATAATGTTTAGAAAGAATAATTGTTAAAATTACAATTATTATATACAAACAAACAGTAAATGCTCGCGTTGTTACGGACATTTTTGTATTAGTATATGGCATTATTTACATATAAGTGGAATTGTCAAAAAAAAACTACCTCCCGGAACTGTAGAACCAATATTTATAATTTTCCAAGAGTGCTGAAAATACAACCGAAAACGGGACTTCGGCTTGCGTAAACGCTCTCCACTTTGGACCTTTAATGAATAAATATTATTTAAACTTATTAAATATGAAAATTAAAAATTGAAAAAATTCAGGCATCTACTGGACACATTTATGAACAATAATCCGCGGTCAAAAAATTTTTATCACGAGTTTTATATAAATTATGCATAAGTTAATTAACAATTTTTTCGTACTTGAACATGAACATTGTAAGTAGGATAATTGTTAAATAACAAATCTGAAATTTTTTTCCTTTTTGCACCTATTTTTGAAAGGTCTCAGCAGATATTCCCGTTGGAAAAATTAAAAAACTGTTATTTTTTACTTTGTTATTAATAATTTACTTAAGTTAAAAATTAAAAAGCTTGATTAATCATTAAAAAAAAATTCTGAGACTTTCAAAAATAGATCCAAAGAAGGAAAAAAAATCAGATTTGTTATTTAACAATTGTCGCACTTACAATGTTCATGATCAAGTAGGAAAAAATTGTTAATTAACTAATGCATAATTTATAGAAAAATCGCGATAAAAATTTTTTGACCGCGGATTATTGCTCATAAATCTGTCCAGTTTTTAATTTTTATATTTAATAAGATTAAATAATATTTATTCATTAAAGGTCCAAATTGGAGAGCGTTTACGCAAACCGAAGTCCCCGTTTTCGGCTGTATTTTCAACACTCTGGGAAAATTATAAATATTGGTCCTACAATTCCGGGAGGTCTAGTTTTTTTGGTAAATTTCCTCCTCTTTTTGAATCTTTTTTCAAATTTGAAAAATGTCAAATAGTTTTTGAGATATTTGCAAACAACCAAACCCCATTTTTATTTTTTAGTTTATTGTTAAAATTTTTTGCAATTTTGGCAAGCGGGCCTTGAATTTTTTCAAAAATCATCTACACGCTATTCCTAATCGAATGACACCTCGTTCATATTTTTCGGAGGCGGAGAAAAAAGTTTGGCCCAAAAAGCAATTGTTAACTATACTATTTGTTAGAAACTTATTTAACGTTTCAATGCCAAAGGCATTTATTCTTTTTTATGAACTAATTTAAGGTTTTGATACCAATGTATCTACTCTATTTTATTATAATGGTGTTATACACCTTAAACTTTATTTACTTTAATTTTTATGATGATATTAACGAAAATAAGTAATATTTAAATTTAGTATTTGTATAGGCATTTAATATTTCCTCATATTTGACATATTTATAATTAATGGCAGAGTGCCTACACAATGTGAACCACACTATAGATCTATACCGCAGGTAAATTATAACATTATTTATTGCTATTTAAAAGGAAGGTAATTACATTAATTTCAACAAGGTTCAGTATCAATTTATAAGTATTAACTTTAGACTCACTCTACTCTTTTTTACCTCTCGACCTTCACAGAAGAGAGTTATAGTAATCTGCTAAAAATTAGGTAGTTAGTTTTCAATGGAAAAACACGTTTTAAGGTCCCTAGATCCGATTTTGATGTAATTAAAAAAATTGAACTTTTGCATACAAGATTTCTATACCCTAGATTAGTTCTGATAAGATTTTGGTATTAATCGGACAACCGGAAGTGGCAGTTGCTATGAGTGATGACCTAATTACTAAACAAGATGGCAATAGACTTTACACATATATTTTGTATATTCAAGAGTTTATTTTCGTATCATTAAAATATTAAAAAATTTTGCCATTGTTGCCAGATTTACAAAAAAGCCAATTTTTTTTCAGTAGATAGCGAGATGCGGCTTTCTGCATTGTGTTCAGGAAGGTTCGAGGAAAAAAGTTTATATCGTCTGGTTTAGCCATTTTTTGAAAAATGCCTTCTGAGCCGGAAAATGCATTTTTTCAATTGCATCATTATAGGAACGACTGGAAACTCGGAAAAATCGCTCGAAAATCGTTACTCGGGGGTTTTCGGGGCTGCTGAACTCGATTCTGGCATTATAATTACCCGGGGGTGCACGGGGGTGGCTCTGTGTGTGCGTGGGGCGTGAATTGGGGGAGAAATGGCAGCGTGCATGAAAATCGCTCTAAACTCGTTACTCGGGTGTTTTCGGGGTAAATCCTAAATTTTTCCTAGTTTTTAGTCGTTCCTATATTGGTGCAAGTAATGATGCAATTGGAAAATGCAATTTCCGGCCCAGAAGGCATTTTTCAAAAAATGGCCAAACCAGACGATATAGACTTTTTTCCTGGGACCTTCTTGAACACAATGCAGAAAACCGCATCTCGATATCTGCTGTCCCCAAAAATTTCTGCTATTCCCTCGATTTTGTTCTAAATGCCCTGGACTATATGTATTTAGGCATGAATATAAATTTTAATAGCAAATTAATGTCTAAATCATATACCACAAATATATATTTTAACTTGAACAAAAAGGAGGGTGGCAATTGGTTTCGGCTACTAGCCATCTTCAGGTTTACAAATAATTACACTCGAATAATATAAAATGTAGAGAATTTTTATGCGTACAACTTACCATATACAAACATTGTTAACAAATTTCAAATTAAATTAAATTAATAAAAGAACGCCATGGTTCAAAAAAAAGGGTTGGAAATATTATGTAGTGCTATGGGTATATGGGTTTTTTTAAATTGACCAAAATGGGTTTTTTTTTAAATTGAACAAAACCCCTGTTTCACCTTTCATGTACCCCCCCTATTCCTACATAATTTTTCCAACCCCGTTTTTGAACCATGGCGTTCTTTTATAACTTTAATTTAATTTGAGATTTGTTAAAAAAAGTTAGTATATGGTAAGTTGTACGCATAAAAAATTCTCTAGATTTTCTATTATTCGTGTGTAATTATTTGTAGGCCTAAAGATGCCTAGTAACCGAAACTAGTTGCCACTCTCCTTTTTGTTCAAGTTAAAATATATATTTGTGGTACATGATTTGGAGTTTTATTTGCTATTAAATTAAAGCTTGACCACATTTGAGTTATGGATAACTTATTGGTTCTATGAATATAAACATTTTCTTTTGTGAATAACTATATGATTTTATTTCTGCCTGTTTCTCAAATGATAGGGTAATAGCTGATCACTTTTTTTACAGTGGGATTGTTGTTCTGAAAATGAAACTGATCACTATATTGGTTATTATTATTAATATTATTTAGATTCTGAGTAATCCTATAAAACTCAGTGGCGCACGAATTACGAAAGGTAAGATTATGCTATTAATATTCATCCAAATTAGCCAACCTCTTTGATGTTTCTCCATAGCAGCAGTGAGGTAAAGCAGCACCCACTAGAAAGATCGAATACGCTATAATACGATGGCCCATCCAGTTCTTCCTGGCCCTTATATTTACTTTTTTTTGCAAGAGACCATTTTATTTTTGAGGCCCTAGAAACTAGTGGCTCACTACTTCTGTTCCTTTGACGAAGGATAATTTCACAATCAGAGAAGTGTGAAGCAATTCTAGAGTCTCCTGCTCTGTATTTGTTATTTCTCCTTGTTGATTTTTCAAATGTTGTGTTCTGCAACTTTGAGTTACTCCATAAAAATGCATAAACAATTTTATCTTAAAATATAAAAAAATAAAACTTTTGATAAAACTGACAACAATGGCAAAAGTTTTGAGCCTTTTAATCTTATAAAAATAAACTATAATGTATACAAAATAGTGACGTGTACTTATGGACATGCTCAGTGTTATAAGAATTGTGATATTTCGAGAGAAAAAGATGACACGATGGTTCGGTCAATCCCTGTCTCTCTCAAAACAGTATCGTATAGTTAGAATGTTAGAGATAGCGCTAGACCGAACCTATACGCCATCTTCCTCACACTTTTCAGCAAAAAATTATTACACCGATATACAGGTTGGGCATTGATACAAAATATATGTGTAAAACTTTATCGTCATCTTGTTTAGTCATGACACTTATAGCAAGTGTGACTTCCAGTTGTCCGATTAACACCAAAATTTAACCAGGTCGTCTCGTTGCTACCCTAAATATTTATATCAAATCAGTAGTAATATCACAAGAGCATCGAAAATAATATTTATACTGTCCTTTTGACTTGACGTATAATCGATTATTTTTGTTGCTCTTGTGATATTACTACTGTTTATACAACGAAATATAACGAATTATATTGTTGACTTTTGCTTATTATAAACATCAAACATATTGTTAATATGTCAAATTTTTCAAGATGGAAGGATGCGAATCACGAAAACAATTATATCACGTCCTCAAGGGTATAAATACATGATAGCTAAGTAGAAATTGCTACTGCTATTGGTTAAATTTATGATGATTTATATAATCATCTAAATCGGTTCAGCCGTTTAGACGTTATCGTGTTCACACACCACACACAGACAGACAGACATCATGCTTGAAATGGTAGAAAATAATGATTTCAATACTTTTCTTCTATACAGCTTTGTTGGGCGCGGAAAGTAATAATACACATAAATACCTGAAAGTAATATTTTTGCCAAAACCCATTTTCTTACATTAATATTAAGAATTCAATCAAATAATGATATGTATTTAAACACTATAATGTAAATAAAAAACTGTAATTTGTAAGTAACTTGTATTCATGTGAATACACATTGTATTTCAATTAATTTTCTTCGTAAAAAAACTTAAAAAGTATCAAATAATCAAATGCGGGAGCAAGTTAAGGCGGGGGTTTAGGCGGGAAACCATCACTCAAATAAAAAATATATATATACCTTTCTGTATATATATTCTGTATACATGCTGTATGTTAGTGAATATCCAAACTAATATCAGTAGTTTCCGCCTTCTCAAGCAGCCATGTTTTATTAAGATTCATTTGTTAATTTATAGTTAACTTCGCACAGAACTTTCATATTACTTTATTAATCGACAAGTTTCATAAGCCAAACTAAAGAAAAATTGATATTCTATGCAATGGCTATATCAGAATTTAAATTTTTTAGTTAATTTTAATAAAAATTAAGATACAAAATAGTACGATAATTTACACGATTTTTAAGATTTATTTGTGATCTTATTCGTAAAAGAATTTTATTAAAAACCAGCCTATGGCAAAGAATTAACCTTTATAAACACATTTTTAATTTAACTTTCAATATATTTGCTTTTGTTTGTTTGCCCTGTGCGTAGTACGGTGAACATGTTTTACACTATAGTTTACATATGTACATTTCCCGCCTAAAGCCCAGCCTTAAGTTTAATCCGTGTAAACACTGTTCTGATAATAAACTTAAAACTTTTTGATTAGACGAAATTGACTTCTATATATTTTAAATCACTTAACTTAGAGTTTTCTGTTTTGGAAACATAAACCTAACTTTAATAGCTTGACTTGAAGTGGTTTATCCACGTTTTAAAGAAAATAATTGGTTTAGTAAATAAGGACGGGCAAAAAACGTGAAAATTGATGGCTGCTAGATTTTGTCGGCTTTAATCGCGTGTTATAAATTATAAGGTTTCTTGGGATAATAAAGAATACCGACTCTACTACTAAAAATAAGCATATTTTATACAAATAACTTAGCTATTAATTTATATAAAAACCTACACTGAGCCAAAAAGGTACGTAAATATACCGAAATAGTTCGTGTAAATAACAAAAAAGGACATTAATTTTGGTCCAACGTCGAGAGTTGTTATTAAAACGAAATCCTATTTGTCGAATAACGAAACGTTGCTAATCAACAATTGTTTCGTTGTCATAACCCATTTCATTCATTGATCAAACTGAAGATATAATGGTTTTCGTTAATATTACTAAACAGCGGTCGTTAGTTAACGAATGGGATTTATTGATATTACGAATTAACATTATCAATTTACGATTTGGGTTCATTAATATTTCAAATTTTTTCGTTAAATAACAATCTATAGTGGTTAATAACACGAACGTCTGTTCGTTAATATAAATAATAAAATCGTTAATATTATGAATTTTAAATTCTCAATTCAACGATCTGTTTTTGTTAATATAATTAATATCTGTTCGTCAATTTACGAAATTATTTCGTTACACAATAAATAATTAGCTACAAAATAATTTCCCAAATACTAGGGTAAAAACTAATCTAAAAACTCACACGATATGTGATCTTTAGAATACGATTTTTCTCCAGTGTTCGATAAAATTCCAGAACATATTGGACTGAGGTGGAAAATTTAAATTAAAAACAAAAATCGTTTTGAAACGTAAATCCACTGCTCTTAAAAAATTAAATAATACAGTTTGTCGTCCTTACCAAATATTTCGTTATTTGACGATAAAGAAATGTTTTTACAATGAACGTATACGCTAATGGGGGAGTTCCCTCAATGTTGCCAACCTATTAAAAAGTCTACCAACGGGGAAGGATTATTTTTAGTCAAAATCTACTTCATTATTTTCGCAATGATAAAATATGTGTACAAAATTCTATTAAGCTTTCCAGAATATATCGTTAGCGAAATATAATGATTTTAATAAAATCTTAGTTCTGATTGGTTGAAAGTGGGTTGTCAAATATCATTCCTCATAGAGTAAAGTATAAAAGAGCGACATGTTTAATTTTCAGATTATAGAATATTCAAACTACTCGCCAAATTCAGTTTAGTTCCACCAATCCTCCAAGGCTGTAGGTCAGTCGCTGAAAATGAAACATGTCGCTCTATTATACGTACTCTATGACGAATGACATTTGACAACGAAATTTCAACCAATCAGAAGTAAGATTTTACTAAAATCATCATATTTCGCTAACGATATATTCTGGAAAGCTGAATAGAATTTTGTACACATATTTTATCATTGCGAAAATAATGAAGTAGATTTTGACAAAAGATAATTATTCCCCGTTGCACGGTAGTAGTAGTAGACCTTTTTATAGGTTGGCAACATTGAGGGAACTCCCCCATTAACGAAAATAATACATTTAAAAATTAATGAATAATTATACATCAAATTAACGAACTGCTAAGTTAGTTAACAAACATGATTTAACGTTTTTTTTTTGTAATAACAACGAATTATTCATTGAGTCAACGTAAAAACAGTTTACCAACGGTGTTTGTCAATATTACGAAAAAAAATTTTTTCAGTGTATTCACCTATATATTTAATAAATACATATGTATTTTTAATACCGATTTAATTAAATATAACTTTACAATCGATCTATACCAGCTGAAAACTAAAAATAAATTTTATTTTCAGATTTGAAAAGAGAAGCTACAATATGCCATATGTTAAAACATCCGCACATTGTCGAACTACTGGAAACTTATTCATCAGAAGGGATGCTGTACATGGTGTTTGAATAGTAAGTAGAAAAGTTCTGACATAAAATGGCAAACATTTTACATAAAAAATAAAATTGGAAGCGTAAGCGTTGACATAGTAGATAAATACAGTGGAAAATTTTGAATAGCAAAAGCATAATATTATTTAATTCTTTTTACAAGTCTACAAGAAAAACTAAAACCGCGACTTACGCGAACTAATGGAGATACAATGGTCACTTATGCCAAAATTTATATTTTAAATCAAAAATTAATTATCAATTTGACAGAATGCTTCACGCTGCGTAAATGTTTAAACAAAGTGTATACTTTTATGAGCTTGTGCACTAAGAACTTTATTTTTTACTGGACTTCTATTATTCATTTCAAAAACAATACGATACACGACGTAAATTGAATAAAATTACGGACAACTCGAGTACGTCCTCTGGTGTTGCTGTTAGAAATAAGCTTAACAGTGCAAACAATTTTTTAATCTCTATAACAACCGCAACGAAGCCATTTTTAAAAAAAACATTTGTTTGTACCGTTAGACACGTTTAAATTTATCCCGTTAGGGGGCTTGGCAGGTTTTCGTATCGTTGCCACATTAATTAGATTCGTGATTCTAGAAGCTGGTACAGCCATTGCAGCCCAGCTCAAAATTTTCTACAGGATAATTTATTAACGTTTTATTCTGTAAGAAAATATTTTATTAATGTTGCCTATCAAAAGTTATATCTACCCCGGACCTGAAAAAACATTGTGGAACATTTACTTAACTTTAATTAGAATTTTTTAAATCTTTAATTATAATTCATTAAAGTTAGAATTAAATTTATTACCATTGTTTGAAGTGAGTATAGAAAATAATCTAACTTCAACCTGACCCTACACCCGATATGTAAAAATTTCAAAAAGCAAGCAGCCTATATGCTTGGTACTTATTAATAAAACGTTATCCATAATGTCAAATGTGGTCCACCAATGAAGAAATAAAAATCAATGTCTAGTACCACAATTATATTTTGTACAATTTTAGTTGGAAGGGAAACGAGCAACTAGATTCGGCATAAAAATGCCATCATTGCAACACTTGTATTTGTATGCCGAAACTAGTTGCCAGTTTCCCTTTCAAAGAAGCAAAACAAAGAAGCGTTTCTGGGCATAACTAGTAGATCAAATGACGGGACGGTTTGAAACTTAGTTAAGGTTTTCAAAAGTAGTCAATATAAACACTGTCCAATATTCAGCGCGTCTCGCATTTTCTTACACTTTCTCGGGGCGCAGAGATGACTTTTTGGGCGATAACTAACATTAGAAACAACGAGATGCCTTAAAACTTGGGTGATATCATCAAAAGTAGCGAATATGTACATTTACCAATTTTCAGCGCGTCCCGCATTTTCCAAAGCTTTTCCGGGGCGCAGAAATAACTTTTTCAGTGGTAACTCATATCAGAAAAAACGGGACACTTCGAAACTTGAATGACATCTTCAAAAGTGGTCAATATACACGCTGACCAATTTTCAGTGCGTCCCGCATGTTCCAGCAATTTCCCGGAGCATAGAGGACGCGCTGAAAAATGGTCAGCATGTATATTGACCACTTTTGAAGATGTCATTCAAGTTTCATGGCGTCCCGTTTTTTCTGCTATGAGTTATCGCCGAAAAAGTAATTTCTGCACTCCGTTAAAGCGTTGGAAAATGTAGGACGTGCTGAAAATTGGTCAGTATGTATATTCACTGTTTTTGAAGATATCACCCAAGTTTCGAGGAGCCCCCTTGTTTCTGATAGGAATAATCGCAGAAAAAGTTATCTCTGCGCTCCGGGAAAGCGTTAGAAAATGCGGAACGTGCTGAATATTGGTCAGTGTTTATATTGACTAATTTTGAAAATGTGACCTAAGTTTCAAACCGTCCCGTCATTTCCTCTAGTAATTATACCCAGAAATGCTTCGTTCAATTATTTCACTTTTGAGAAGTAGACATTGAAAATTACAATATACTTCCTTTTTTCTTCAATGAGAACTACACCCTGTTCTTCAATTTTGATCAAAGCCAAATTGATGTTGTTTCCATTATTCTGGTATCTTTATATATCTTCGAAGGATTAAAATATCTTTCACCCGACTTTTTGTTCTCCGGGGCACAGGGAACGTTTCTTTTATCCTTTTAAAAACTCACCTTTTAAAAACAACAATTTGACATAGAAAAATAAAAAAAATGCGAATAATTCCATTATGTGCAAATCTTAAATAAATTATTCATCCAAAAAGAATCATTTTGAGGACATCACAGAAGATAAACTAATACTAAAGCGAATGTTCCTGTCGGCCCTTTTGATGTAGCGATGACCATTTTTCCCAGAGTATTAAGCGGTAGAAACTTCAACTGGCACTCAAATTTTGACCACAGTTACATCAGGGACCTTCGCTTCTGTATTAGTTTATCTTCTGTAATGACATCAAAATGATTCAGGAACATGATTGGCTAAAATTCATGGTAACTACATCAAGGACGTTGTTATAAACTGGTTTCTAAGAGGAAATTAAGGGGATTGTTGATTGAGATTTTTGGAAAAAGATGGTAGCAAAATTTTGTATCCTAATAAAAAATTAAATTAAAAAAAAATTATAAAACAATTCAAACATTAAAATAAAAAAAGATACAAAAATTCATGTACAAAAAAATTGAAATTGTAAATATAGGAACGTTTTTACTCTATAAAACAAAGTGTAGTTACGGATTGTGAAATCCGTTCCTCTGGAGAAGTTATACTAGGACATTTAGAATTGGATATTACAAGCAACCAGCAGTAATAAAATAATAAGTTACTAGAAGTAAAAAAAACTTAAAGTGACAAAAAGTTTAGTTAAGATAACTAACTAATACATAAAGTGAACTATCATAATTTGTATATAATAAAGTTACTATTAAGATAATTTTAAACTCACCTGGATCAAATTTTTCAGTAATTAACAAATCCAGTCACCTCAGATGTTATCAATTTCGATAACCATTAGATGGTTTGTCAATTGTCATTGAAGTGAATCAGCTGGATGGATGCGTTCAATATTTAATCTGTAAAAATAAGGTTTGGTCGATTGTTGTTGACGAATGTCATAATTTGTTTGTTCTTTTATTTTTTTTTGTTGTAAGGATTTAATTAAAAAAATACATTTGTCAAGGGAATATTTGTGTTTTGAATATATATAAAAAAACAAGATTACTAAATTAATCAATCAAATAAAGTAAACATAACTTTGTATCCATGAACCATCCCTTTAAATAAAGAGTAAAACACAAACAAATTTAAAAATAAAATCACAAATTTGAAATATAATATACAGTGCCTTCAGAAATGATTGTCTCCCACGTGACCAAAATGATATTTCACCAATTGGCTGAACATAAAGAAAATATTCCTACACGTCATCCAGTGCCGCAAGATAATTTCAGTTTATTTCTAATATGTATAAAAATAATAAATATTCATGCCAAGGATTAAAATTGTTTGACCTTTTCTAAAAATCTACCTGTTTGTTCTGCTAAAACTTGACACTGATTTCTTAAAGCTTCGTAACATATAGACTCGAATATTGTCAATAGTTGCTCTTGATAGTAACGTAGGTCTTCCTCTAGATTTGCTTTTGCAAATGGATTTTTTTTCTTCAAACGGCGAATAATGTTTTGTTTATGTCGACGAAAAGCATCATAATGAAATTGAACATTTGGAAAATTTTCTATATATTGGTCCAAATCTGTAAAAAATATGTCCATATACTTCACGAGTTCAACATATAAAATATTCCAATACCGTCTTGCTCAGATGTAAACATCTTGACACCAAATTAAGAGACGTTTTATAGCAAAAAAACTCTGTTAGTTCTAAAAGGAACTCTTTATTAAAATAAAGTATTACCAAGTAAAATATAAAACAAGTAATAATCGAAAAGTCACCAAAATACGCATGTGACCCTAAATCAGGCCATTTCGATTGATTTTCGCCATTTTTTAGCGACGACCAGGTCACGTGGGAGGGAGACAATCTTTTTTGAAGGCACTGTATCAATACAATCTTAGAATGACCGCCTTCTGGATATTGAAAAGGTTTTTTATGAAGTCCCATTTTATGGAGAGTGTACGGTGTAAGTCCGGTAGATTAGATATGTGCGTTACCACATATTGGTCTAAGAGCTGGCTCCAGAAAATACAAGGTGTACATGCAATATTTATAGCTAGAAAGGTTTTATTAGCCCTCGGAGCGAACATTGAGTCGCCAATCTGCCAACGCGCTCAGGAAGATTAAAGCAAGAGCGGGCGATCAAAAACGATATATTTAATAAAAAAAAAAGATCAACCTTACTGATAAAAATTATATAAATATCAAGTGTTTGTTATTACAAAAGGCGGAAAATTATTGGCAGACGATTTCATGAAAGAGAAAGGGCCGACAGACTGCAACAAAGTGGCCTTAATATATGTGACAAAAAAAGGATAAATCTGATGATTAAAAATTATTTTTGATCGCCTGTCCCTGCTTTAATCTTCCTGAGTGCGTTGGCAGATTGGCCACCCAATGTTCGGGAGAGTTAATGAAACCTCTCTAGCTATAAATATACCTTGTATTTTTATGTAGCGAGCTCTTCATATTTTATGTTAGATTTCAATGGGTCGGTTGTCATACTTAGATTTGTGTTCTTAATGTTTATCTACCACGGTGTTGTTGTTGTTGGCGGTGGCAAGATCTACTAGCAGTACGCTGTTGGTTCTGTTATTGATGATTATAATTATTCTTTGCCTGTCATAATGGACCTATCGTAGTCGAAAAGATTTTTTTTGCAATAATTATTATTAGTATTATTCTATTATAATGTTTATCTGTACGTAGTAAATTTAAATTCTTCAATCATTTGCTCTATCACGTATTTTTGGTTACAATGAACTATACACCAGGTAGGTAAAATTAAATTCAAATCCCTTTTAATTTAATGCAGGACGCGATTTAATAATAAGTTGACCACTTGCTGTGCGCGATCTTATCTCTGACATGCTCGACTTGTGGTTAGGGTTGCCCTAAATTAACAACATAATTATAATGGCACGGTTCCAACGCTCTCATATATCCAGATGCAAATTTTATAATTAAGGCAATTCATGCAAACAATCTATAGAGGGTGAGTCATAAAAATCAGGCTTAGATAAACTGAAAATTTGTTTTCAAAAGATTTAATTGAACTTAATTAAGTAAAATGACTTATATACTGTTAAAATAATAGTGTTACAAGGTATTTTGGATAACTCAAAAAGTTAAAAAAAATCTACTGTGCTTCCAATATACCTCAGTAACGTTGGGTTACCAAAATCAACTAGTCCAACAATATATAAAAATACAAAACTCTCAAAAATAATTATAAAAAGTGATACTTACACTATCTTCCACATTATACAATTGATGACCAACGGTTTTCAGGAGAGGCACTTTTACTTTTTTATTGTTCTCTTGATCGATATCCGAATAGGACTCCCAAAAAATATATCCACGGTTTTCGAGCTAACCACCAAAAAAACCCTTTTATATTACTAAGTAAGCGAAATTAAGTTTATTCATTCACCTTGCAATGACTAAAGTTTATCAAAATAAAAAAGTGTTTTCATCAAACAAACGTTGTTTTTAAATTTTGAAATATGTTCTATATTCTGAAGCGTGTTTAAAATCATCATAAATAAATTAAAACCGTGGATGGAAAATTATCGTAACAATAGTAACATTGTTTTTTTATTTATTTATTTATAATTACAATATCCTTTGGCGAGCCCAATTACAGGATAAAGACAAACACAGTAATAAAACAAAAAAGAAAATTAATACACAGCAGTATTTCTATATAAGCTATACGTGAATGCCTACTGAAAAAAAAACCCTTGAGGGGAAAAAAAGGAAGCACTCATATACAGCTAATCATCACTCTATATACATTATTCAAGACCAAATTTGGGACGTCAGTCATTCATACAGATTACCCTCAAGCATAAATTTTCTAATTTGTTCAAAAAATACTAAAATTAATTAAATCAAGGAGTAGTCGACGATTATCTGATTTAATGGTGAAAATTTATACATACAGTGCACAACATATGGGAAACTTTTTTATTATTAATTTTACGAAAAAAAGTTATTCTTGATAGAAATTTCTGCAGGGTCTAAGACATAAAATACAACCATCAGTTAATAATTTTTTAGAGCCGTATACGACGTGCTTCAAAAAATATACATTTTACTCAGGAGAAAAGTAGGCTATATGTAAAAGTTTCAAATTTTGACAATTTTTTATTTTTGACAGTTGGAGAAATAATTCTGACTGGTATGAATAGTTTTTTAAGGGCTTTCAAATGACATATGTGACGTTTGACAGATGTCGTAAAAAAACTAATAGGTTCTTACGATGGATAACCGAAACCCATATACCAAATTTTAGCTTAATCTGGGTAAACGTGTGGCGTCTATCGTGGAATACAGACAGATAGACAGACAGACAGACTTACATCTGGAAATGGTCTTAATTCTCTCAGGACACCTCAAAATGGAAATTTCCATCTTTATCTCGAAATTTTTTTTAGCTCGTTTACAATACTTTCAAATGTCAAATTAAATATCTGAAAAAATATTCGTCTCTGGATACAGTTTTGGGGCGACATAACTGATTTTTTTAATATTAAATAGTTATTTTCGTGTCAAAGTGGTATTGAAAGCATGTGAGCCTTGTAACATTACTTTCCGAGTGTGATGCGTACAATATTTTTTTGCACCCACTAATACTTTTATCTTTAAGATTTTAATTTTTTTCTTAGCAACATCGACAGTATATTATTGAGGCCGCAAAAGAAAAGTTTATTTGCACATTTTTCATATTACTGTTCAATATTTGTTAAATAAATTTTTCATCTCTTTTATTCATAAATTTATTTATTAACCAATAGTCTGTTTTTGTTTATTCTTTTGGTCTCTGAAATAATTTCAAGAATATACTGGCTCCCAAAAAACCCTTTCTTTTGATATATCCTTCACAACCTCTAACCACAACTTAAAAGTCAGTTGGCGTGTGTTTACCTCAGGAATATTGGGTCTGTTTTACACAATTTTAACTTTAAACAGACGTTAAGGTAAATTTTTAGTTATAATTCGTATACATTTCTCTCTCAAAAGCACAATTTGTTATCTCGAACGGGGTTGCTTTAAGAATTAATTTTGGGCCCTACAATTTCCTAAAAGACCTGACAATCAGTTGTCCGTCGGATTAGAATTAGAACAACGGAGGCTCGCTCTTTGGTAGTTAGTAACCCTGTCGCAGAGGAGTCTTTCTGTGAGTCATTTTCTGATGCAGTTTCACTTTCTTGGTTTGTTCTATTATACATGAATTGAAAATATTCTGCTGTGAAACAGAAGACTGGATAGCAATAAGTTAAGAGTGTGTTTAACAATCTGTAGAGAAGTAGTCTGGTACATTTATTTTGCTAAAACTGTCCATTATACGCTGGAGTATTCTTAGTAAACTGCTGCTTTTCCATTAATGACACTTTTTATACATAGCTAAATATTTATTAGACCTAACCTATGCTTTATGTAGTTTCTTTAATGTTTTCTCCTTTGGTGTAGTTTTGATTTTTTAGTAAAATTTTTGTTTCGATTGGATTAAAATTGCAACCTTGGAATATTTGTTCATAACTTTTAACATCGTTGTTCAAATGGTAATTTTTTTCTTGTTTTTTTTTCTGCTCAACTATTTGCCAATGTGTATTTTGTTTTTCTTGAAGCCGAACAAAACTGCCACCGTCTACCGATTCGGGCTCTCCTTTTAAATTTTTTCTCGACGGTACACTTCGAGACAATGCGTATAGATGATAAGCGAGAAAAAGTACAGAAATAGGTCTATGAGACGAAGTTCTATTTTCCGGTTTATAAATTCATATAACAATAAACTCTCCTAACAGTGCGTCGACGGATGGATAGCCCTGTGAAGTATGTACTCAGTCCAGGCCGCTTTCCGTCGATTATCCTGATTCAAAATATAAAAAGAATGAACGGCTCACTCCGGCAGGAATAACGCTGAAAAATAATTAAAAAATTAGTACGCCGATAGATGGCTGGCCCTGTGAAGTAAATACTCAGCCCAGGCCGCTTTCTGTCGGTTATCTCGATTAGAAAATGAAAATAAAACAAATATATATACGGTCGTTTCTCCGGCAGGAACGCTAAAAATAATTTCAAAATTAGAATGAAAAATAGAACTTTGAAGAAATTTACAAACGGGACCTTCACTTTACCAATACTCTGCTCACCGGTGTTCTGGTCTGGCTGGTAGTCTGGCGTGGTGGTTCGGATTGCGGTGGTTCTAGAAGGAGGCGGACATGCGTGTTGCCGAAATCGCGAACTTCACGGATATATTTTAATTAAAAACAGAAAATTTCACGAAATTTATTTTTGTTTATACCACAGAAGATAAATTAGTTTATCTTCTGTGATTTATACTTAGAATAGCTCACCCGGTGTATCGTACGTCACAGCAGCTCCTCACAACAACGCTCCACTTAATCTCTGTGTCTGCGGACTGAGACTGAATTACTGTATTGATTTTTCACCATCGATAATCGATACTCGATAGCCGTATTGATTCTCGAATCTCGATCTCCCGTCTCCATATAACGGTGTAGAGAGGGACGAACTCTGAGGTTTCATTAGTGGTATAGTATTAATGGTGAAAGAGGTTCGACGGACGGATCAGAATAATTCAAACTGATGTATAGGGTATATTAAAATAACATTTTTGAAAAAAGAATGGATATTGTACGACAATAGGCTATTACACCCTTTTTTGAAAAGTGCCTTAAATGAATCTTATAGTGAATGGACCACTGTAATTTTTATATTATTTTTTTAAAACCGAATAATGCCATAAAAATGACTTTTGAATTTATCATTTTACATTTTAGCGCGAAAACACCAGCCGCCATTACCGACTAGGTTCGTGACGTCATCCTCTTAGTAAATAGCACGTGTCTGCAGTGCAAAGCAAAAGAATAAAAATATTTTTGGGTTAATAATGAGTTATAATCCTTGGTGTTTTGTGTCCTAATGCAAGAAAACTAGCGTAAAAACGCCGGAAAAATTGTGGATTCAAGTGCCAACTGATATAAAAATAAGTAAATACCTACTTGGTTAAAACTGGCAAAAAGAGATTCGAAGTTATTGTCCAAAATACTAAGTTTTATTTCTGTGAAGATCACTTTGATGTAAGTGGGAGTTTAAACAAGTGTATTTACTATGTAATAACCATTTTATGAAGGAAAGAAAACTTCATAATGATATCATAAAATCCAATTTTGTAATATATTTATAGGTTATGTTACGATTGTGATAGATTTGTAAAGAGTATTGCATGTTTTAGATAAAAAATGACATGAAGAATTTATACACAATAATAGGTTCTGTTGATGTTTTAAGATTCCTCAACTCGGCAGAACAGAAATCGGAAATTCACCATCAGCAGATTAGTACTTTCTGCTTTTATGAAACCGTCATTCATGATGATATTTCAATAAAATACGGGATGATAAAAGTTTACAAACGTATGATAACTCGAAAAAATTTAAAATTAACATACACAGCACAACAAAAATTGTGTTTACTATGAATATGACGTCACAATATGGCGGATAGCGTTTTTGACATTTCAAAAATAGTTTTAAAACATGATTTTTAAAATTGAATTATAAAATTTATATTGCATTTTTATGAATAGAAATCAACATTTCTCGGTTCCATTTTACAAAATCTAACATAAATACATATTTTTAGATTTTTTCTTACATGGTGCAAAATACCCTATTATTAACGGAGATAATTAATGCTTTTCTAGTTCTTAAAATTTGCCGGAGTTAAGTAACTTCGTTACATCGGTATTTGATCTAATCTCTTTTTTCTTTCAAATATAGTTAAAAATGAGTTTTTACGAGAACACTTTTTCCTAGAAACACGTTTTCCCTAATATGATTTTTACCGGAAGGTAACCATTTCTACCAGATAGATTGACTTTTACCAAAAATAACTTATATCTAATAAACAATTTTTCAGAATACCGAATTCTTACCGGACAGCTCTTCATAATACTGATTATATTTTTGTAGGCATGCCTAATGTTCACAAATTTCACATTTAATATTCTATAAATAAGTATTAAACCATGTACAGAAACATTTTTAAAAAATACGCCCAGAACACTTTGTTTTTCATTTTTTTCTATCGTTTTTACGCTTTTGCATGATTGATGTAACTAAAAATGATTAAAATCCTTAAATAAAAACATGCACACATATTCTAGATGAGTTGACACAGCAAATACAAGACATTAAATATTCTATTTGAGATTGTCAAAGCGAGTAATTTTAGGAACGTTACTTTTTCAAATTGAATGTAAATATTCTTGTTTCAGCATGGATGGATCTGATTTGTGCTACGAAATTGCACGAAGAGCTTCTGCTGGATTTGTATATAGTGAAGCTGTAGCTAGGTAAGTTAAGTATAAATTCTAAATAAGTACTTTTAAAAATGTCTAGTTGTCAAAATTTTATTATAAGACAAACATTTATCAAAGCGAACCATAGGTGAGCTTTCTTTGTCCTGACTCAGATTGAAAACTTTGTTCCGGAAATTAAACTGCTTCCCGTGATTCTATGACGATGAATGAATAGTTATTTTTTATTTGCAAATCAAGCAAAATGTTTGAAAACGAAATAAACGAAAGTATATATCTCTTTTACATTTATAGTTTCATTATTTGTTATTAAATTTGACGGGTTAAAAAGCTTTATATTGTAATGAAAAAATCTGTATGATTTTTTTCTATAAATTAATTGTTAAAATGTTTGATAACATAAATAATTTTTATGAGTTCTGAATGTTATAAACAGAGTTTATTGTTAAAAAGTTTAATTTTAATGAATTTATTGAGAGTAATTGGTGTATAAAATATTTAAAATCAACAATTCTGGAGTATATCATTATTATAATATGAATAATTTAACAGAAAAAGTTAAATTTTGGAAAGTATACTAAAAGAAAATTTTTCTGCATAATTAAAAAGTAAATGACAAGATACTTAGTCAAAAGTGATTAAAAGAAAAATTATTTTTTTCTACGATCACTATGAAAAGTATACATTTAGACACGGCATACTTGCGTTCAAAGTGACTAATTTCTCACGATTCTAAAAAGCAGTGTGGGAATTTCCTGTACCTCACACTGCACATGCGCAGATGTCTAATATTTGTCTTTTTTTTTAGTACTTTTCCCACTCGCTTGATTTACGAACACTCGCCTGGCGGCTCGTGTTCGCAAACTTCAGCGCTCGTGGGAAAAGTATCACTTTGCGCACTTGTTGCACAAACTACTATTATTTAATCAAGTAACAAAAAAAATTGGATTTTGAAGAAGACAGTTGAAAACAAATAAACAAGTCAATTTTTAATAAATAAGTTGTTCGAATGTCAATGTATGGAAATTTGTAAGAATTGGTGTATCTAAGAATATTTATGTAAAGATATGAAGAAAATCAATAAAATTATACACTAATACGATACAAAACATTATGAAAAAAAATATATTAAAATGTATGAACAAAATAGGATGACAACTATAAGAAGAAAACTAAGTAAAAACAAGTAAGAAGGGTTATAGAGATATAGAAGTCGAGAAGCGGAGACCAGGGAATTGGGTAGAGGAGGTATTGAAAAGAAGTAGTCGAGTTAGAGAGAAGATAGAAAGAAGAAATTGGTGCAGGAGATTGGACAAGGAAGTGGAAGTGGAATAAAAGGACATATACAAAATTTAAATTTTTTTTATAATTTGTAATGTTTATTATTTTTTTTAAAGTTATAGAACCCACCCCAAATTGAGGTAAATAAGAAAATCAATTCATTACAATATATATTTATTTCAAAAGCATTTCCGCACCACCCCTTAACAAGTACAGTGATCACCAACACAAAAAAGGGTAGAAAATTAAAATGAGTAACCCCATTTTCCGCAAGCAAAAGGCTCTAGAATTAATTAAGAATACTATCACTATTCCTGCAACACTAACCTAAAAGCAAACTTGTCGTGCATTCCGAATAAAAGGGCAAAGCATCATCTTCAACTAGAGGATGACCTAAGCCAAGTAAATGAGGCAATACTCGAGTCATAGGAATCTAGTTGCCCGGTTCAGAAAGGGCGAAATTGTGGGAACGCACCTTGGTTGAACAGTCATCTGTCAATGCTAAGATCCGAAGTACGAAAACTCTTCAATAGGGCCAAAAACAACGGAGTATGACAGAGGTACACTGAGAAACTCACCACCTACAACAAAGGGATTAGGAAAGCTAAAAGGAATAGCTTCAGAAAAATTTGTCGCAGCAATACTATACAAAGTAATGGCGAAATGTAGAGTCGATACAGTAATGGCCTTATAAAAGCCAAATTGGAGCTTCATAGAAAGTGAAGAGGAAAGAGCCGTGCTCCTACTCGAAACTCACTTTCCTGCAAGCAAACTCATCCCCACAGGAAATACCCTAGAGGGATAGAGCAGATCTACTAGGGAAGCCACAAAAATGGCAAGACATATATGTAGTAGCAGGCGGATAAAATGGGCCATGAACAACCATTTAAATCCCTAGGGCTCTGCTTCAGCGAGAACAAGAATATATCCCGCCACATATCATCCGCATACTAGAAGTATGAAGAAGCGCCAAAGTCACCTTCATTCCAAAACCAGAGAAAAGGGATATCACACACACTAAATCCCTACGACCCATCAGTCTTACATCGTTTGTTCTTAAAGGGGAATTAACCTGATAAAAGAATGGTGCCAATCGATGGGACTAAACATCAACCAAACCAAGACCAGTATTGTAGCTTTAAGGAAGAAAAGAAACCTCAATCTCATAACCATCAAATTAGGTGGACACCATACCCAAAAATCATTCAGTGGATGTATACAGCTATTGTGAGGACCAATCATCACTTACGGAGTTGTTGCTTGGAGTAGAAGAACTAAATTTGCAACCTCGAGGAGCAATCTCTCAAAGGTCCAGAGCTTAGCCTGTATATGCATAATAGGAGCAATGAGAATAGGTCCGTCGGCTGCAATGGAGGTAATCCTAAACTTCACACCTCTGCACATACAAGTGGAGAATGTGGCAATAAGGACAGCATGCAGGATGGTCAGAGAGGGAATCACCAGAAGTAAACCCGTTTTCCGTATCGGAGACTGACATATCTGGGACGTGCCGCAGGACGAGATACCAAAAAAGTATTAACTTTATGAATGATTTGAATGAATTCAGCACAAAGCCATTTTTGAAAATAATAAAACACGCCACAACACTTTTTTCATGTCATTAATTTATCTGCATCTTTGTATTATCCGATCAACGGGGGGTGGAACTGGAGGGGGTTGAAATCTCAAAAAATTCATATTTCCGTCAGGTCATCAGACTATGACATGTCCTAATTATTATAAAATTAATACCCTTGAAACGTTTTTCTATCCGACCCGGGGGGGGGATGGGGGGGGGGAATAAAAAGGTTCTTTAGAAATCTACCTTCAACTGTTGACTGTGCCTACAGGAATGTTTTCTTCTTCAAGCGTAAACATAATTCAAGTTATATTTAGCAAAAAATTATTTATTGATACAATTGAAAAAATGAAAAAAAAATCACTTATGGCTTACATAAAATACATATTTATCCTATTTATTAATTTTTATATTATAGGCTTAGATATTTCCTCTATTGAGTAGATACGAAACTGAGATTTTGACATCTGTGACCTCGAAATTGCCGCTAAATTTTTATTTTGGCTCCGCCCTTACATTTGAATGATTGGTTCTAATTGGCCAAAATCTTTGACATATTTTACGATTTTACTGTCATCGTAAACAAAGTGAAAAATAGGGCTTGGATTTTTATGCTTTGTTGTGCCTTGTGATGTTTATGAAGTGCATTTTTGGAGATTTTAAAAAAGTGATTTTTTATATTACCTACATTTGTTGTTGGGTATAATACTTTAATATTATTGATTTACGTTTTTAAAACGGTGTTTAGTGCACTAAATGAAGATATTATATAGTAATGAATAAAGAAAAAAATACTAAAATTATTGATTTTTAAATTAATATAAATCTGTTATGAGGAAGGATATCTAAATATTTTTATAGAAGAAAATAAAATGAGCTATTACAAGAAGGTTTAGGAAATGTACTTTCAATTATTAAAATTATAGCTAGTTTAATCATTCTATTTATACAATGGATTAATCACCTTTGCGATTTTAAATTTACCATCACTTTCCGTCTACACAATTGAATTTAAAAAGACAATCAAATAATTCATCAGTTACTTCAAATATAACGTAAATAAAGACCTTATAAATTAAAAAAAAAAACTAGAACACAAAAAACGAAAATGAAAGTTAATATTACCAAATTCATTACAAATGTTAAAATTAATTGTACACTGTATCACCGATATTTTTTATTTTCATAGAAGGAATTTTAAAAGTAAATAAACCACTTCAAAATTTTTAAGGTTATGTAGTAACAAAATGTAATTTCATTCAAAAATTACGAGAGTCGAACAGGCCCAACCCATTTTATCATTATCTTTTTTCAATCCATCTTAAAGGAGAGAGTGGATGCAAATTATCAAATTACAGCCAATCAGGTCGTCGCACCCTCACTGACTGATTTTTACATTGCATCTTATGGAAAAGTGAGGGTGGGCGTCAGTTTGAAGGTCATAGCGATGGTATTCTCATTTCATTCATAAAACGCAAGAGTTTCGCATCAGTTTATCAATATTATAGGTACAGTTTTGTATCCTACAGTTATTTATATTTCCAAAACTGACACACGTCAAATGAAATAAATATTAAAATGACAGTTCCTACCTACTCGATTCCAACGCCTATAATGAAGCGTTGCTATCTTTTTTCATTATTGTTTTAATAGGATATTTCTACGGTCTGTGTTACCTACAGTAACAAAGTTATTATTTATTATAAGCAAGAAGAAAAAGTAACATATTCTTTCTAATCTTTTTGTCCCATGTATGGAGGATATAGAAGGAGGCACATCTCAACGTTATAAAAAGTGGCCCGATTTTGGAGGCCAGTTGGTGGCGCTGTTGATCGACTGTTGATGACAGTTTTGACATTTCCTTTGATTGTTTTCAAATAATAATTTTAATTCACTACGTAAACTTTTAAAAGATATGTATTTTATAAAAATAGGGTTGCTCATTTAATAAAAAACGTTATTTGAGACTATGGATCTAATCAATCTACAAACAGTTTTTCAACATACGATCGTCAGCGCCACGTCGGTTATTTTATGTACCATTAGTTGCGTATAAAATGTTGACCACATTTTAAACGTGTTGTCCATTAGAGATTGCCCTCCTTCTATACGCTCCATAGACCCATAAGTTACTGACCCTAGCAGCAAAAATACATGTTTTGTTTTCCTTTTTAGCCACTATATGCGGCAAATATTGGAAGCATTAAGGTACTGTCACGAAAATGACATCGTTCACAGAGACATTAAACCAGAAAGTATACTTTTGGCAACTAAAGAAAATTCTGCTCCTCTCAAATTAGGAGGTTTTGGTGTATCAATTCAACTTCCAGACCGGCATCCAATCAGCATTGGCGGTAAGTCCATATTTATTTTGAGATATTTGGTGTTAGGTTAGACTTTTAATTTGTTGAATTTTAAGTAGTATACTCGGTTGACCAATAATTATTAATACAAAAAGGAAGTTGCAAGTAACTTAAAGCCATAATTTTTGGGCAACATATCCGAAGTCCACAAAAATAACTATTTGGGTATATATAGTTTAAATTATTAGGTGATTGGATCATTTCATATCGACGGATATTGAACAGCTGCTTTTTTATTACCAAATAGTAGCAACGTTGAGATTAGTGCGTCAATCAAAACTTCATTTTGGTACAGATTTTGGTTGATATTTAAATAATGGATCGGTAGACGTGCAATCATAGAACAATCTGATGGTTCGCCGGATATTAATTTAATGTTAATAAAACGGAAGCCGGAATTCTGATTGGAAACTACTTGATCGAAATCATATGGGAAAAACGAAAAAGTACTTCAAAACAGGGAAAAACAAGAAATTTGGTGAAAATAGTGAAAAATATGAAAATTGGAAAAAATAGGGCAAAATAGAGAAAAAACGGCAAAAATATCACAAAATCGAAAAAATATAGAGAAAACATGGAAATTAGAGATAAATAGAGTAAAATCTGGAAAAAAACTGAAACATATAGGAAAATAGTGAAAATGGGCGAATATAAGGAAAAATAGTAAAAACACTCAAAAATCGCTAAAACAGAGACAAATACGGATAATTAGGCAAAAACAGGAAAAAAAATTAAAAACGGGAAAATAGGAAATTGGAAAAATAGAGAAAATAGGGATAAATTGGTAAAAATAGGGAAAAATAAGGAGAAATGGTGAAAAATGAGGAATATTCAATTAGTTATTTATATTTAAAATATGATGTTGTAAATATTATTTTTTAGGGATGTCTTCAGAAGAATTTTGTATCGAAATTTAAAAAAAATAGCATTCCTCCTTTATTTGAGAAAAAAATTAATTGTTATGTACAGGGTGTCCCAAATTGGTGTGTTTTGCAGGGTATCTCGTTAACTAGAAGAGATCGAAAAAAAGCAGTTAAGATGTTATGACTTCTTTTTTTATTAGTAAGTAAGTAACGATAGCCTAATTAAATCTTTGGTAGCTCCATGCATTTGGAAGATACAGGGCGATTATTGAAAACTATCGAAAACTACAAAGTTCTATAACTTCTTAATTAAGAAAAATATAAAATAACTTTATTAAAACTTTTGATAGATATATTATTAAAGAGTTCACTGGCGCACAAGAATTTTTTTTAGGGGGTCTCACTAAGGAAATATAATGCAAACTTATGTTTTTTTAAATGGGACACCCTATATATTTTGACGTTTTCTGTTTCGTTTTTTTATATCTCATTCATCTGATATCACATATTACATGTTTATTTTCAGTGGTTGGAGTTACAGTGCAAATAAACCATTAATCAATGTTATCAGGTGAAAGACCCTTAAAAAATTGAACACTCAGTAACGAAATTTAACATTTCATTATAAGGATACTAATGTGTGAAAATCTTATTTATCAAAATTATAATTAATAAAAAAAAAAACAATAAAAAAATCAAAACAATAAACCTATGAAATAACAATAAACCTTATAATAACTATAATCTACCTCTACCCTTTAGTAGAATTTGAAAATTACATTAAATGTTAAAAATGCCCTCCGTTTTGTTGGCTCCTTTTTCTTGCTGATCTTACAAAATTGAGAATGTGCATTGGCTTTTATTTTTACTGTCCTTATAATAAAATGTTAAATTTCGTTACTGATTGTTCAATTTTTTAAGGGTCTTTTACCTGATAACATCGATAAATGGTTTATTTGCACTGTAACCAACCACTGAAATTAAATATATAAAATGTCATATCAGGCGAATGAGAATTAAAAAACGAAACAAAAAACGTCGAAATATACAGGGTGTCCCATTTAAAAATATATAAGTTTGCATTATATTTCCTTAGGGAGACCCCTAAAAAAAAATTCCTGTGCACCACTGAACTCTTCAATATTATATCTATCAAAAGTTTTTATAAAGTTATTTTATATTTTTCTTAATTAAGCAGTTATAGAACCTTGCAGTTTTCCACTGTTTCCAATAATCGCCCTGTATCTTCCAAATGCAGGGAATTACTAAAGATTTAATTAGGCTAACGTTACTTTATCAAAAAAAGAAGTCATGGCATCTTAACTGCTTTTTTTCTATCTCTTCTAGTTTACGAGATACCCTGCAAAACATACCAATTTGGGACACCCTGTCATCATTTTAATGGTAATTGAATGAACGATTTTTAATACCGGATGGCCCATCTATGTTTCATTAAAAAAAAATGAGGTTGACTTATAAAAACCTGGATTTGCTGAACTAAATGTTTAATAAAAGAAACAAAAAAATAAATAATTGACAAAATTGTGACTTTTTGTGTACTTATAGTTTAATTATAAGTAATTTAGACCAAATCATGACCACCTAGGATGATTAAAAAAATTAAAAATAAAATAAAAATGGTGCCTTAAGTGACATTTGGCATTTGACGTGTACCTGTTTGAAGACGTAGAATCCAAATACGTATAAATGTACCGGGTGTTTTATTTGAATTTCCAATTTTTATGTTAAAAAAATGCAGCAACTTCTCTATCATAATTGATCAAAATTTGGTATGAATCTATTAACCCGTTTAAAAGTTATAGGGGTGGCCCATGACCAATTCACACCCGGTATGCAGCAAAGTTGGCTATGTAGATCCGTCTAATAATAAAGGATGAAACTAAATTATATCACATATGTCCTCGACTCGATGTTTTATTTAGCTCTATGGTAATAACAAATGTATTATATTTTATTTATTATTATTATTTAAATAATATCAATTTTATAATCAGCCGAACCCTACGCGTTTAAAATTTTACCACTTAAAAAATACAAAAAAAAAATCATAATTTAATTAAAACTCTTCTCTTCTTCATACATTAGAACTGTGTTTTCGATAATTTGTATACATTTTTCAGTTATTCTACAGCACTTCCTCTTTTTTAAATTTAATTTATTAACATAAACCTTTTAGTGGTTGAAAAAACTTAAATATTGGTCCACCGAGTATTATTTATATTTGAACTAAATCAATAACTGGGATTAAAATATGTTAAAACCAGTAACAATATAAAGTTTTTTCTTTAAATATTATTCTCTCTTATCCTGATAAATTAAAAGAAAACTTATTATCAATTTTAAATTTCCATTTAAATATTTAAATTAATGATAAATATTTATTTATGTATATTTTCTTGGATTAAATTTTGTTATTTAGTTTTTGATGCATAAAACGGTGAAAATACAAGGTGATTCATGTGCTAGATTTAAATTAATCCTGATAAATATCTTAACGCGTTAAGTGTTTTTTTAAAGCACGCTTCTCAATAAACCAGTTAAAAATTTTTCTTAGATCCTGTTGCCAGGAAGAAGGGGCATTTCTCATTCATGTATTGTGCCATCTTAAGCCTGTTAATCTAAATTACAAAATTACCGGAATATCGCAAAGGGTCGCAGGCAGTGGAATATTATTAAATTTTATAAGACAAAATTTATAAAAAAGTGGATTAAATATATCCAGTTTTTGTACAGGGTGCTTCAGAATTCGTCGTTCAACCATTTTTGGTAGACTCCGCTCATAAAATCATGAATATCTAGGTCAGGAATGAATATTCAAAAATCCTTAATACTCGAAATACTGGGTGTTAAAGTTAATACATAAAAACAGTTTTTTCGCTGTAATTTTTCTAAAAGTAAATAATTTTTAACGAAATTGCAGCTGAGTTACTAGACTAACGACAATGATTGTGACCATACATTTTATTCAAAACCTTTTACCAGTGGTGTTCCAGTTGGGTATGGCCAAATATTTTCTACGCCACTGAATAAATTTCTAGAATTGTTTTTTTTTCAATTACTTGTTTAATATGATATGGATTATAAATTTTGTCACAACTAATTTTCCATATTTAATTTATTAAGTAGGATTAAACATTCCCTGCTTAATTTCTTCTTTTTTTAATAAGAAATTTCAGCTCGGATAAGTTCAGTGGTGGATATCGATCCATTAAATTCTGTAACAAACCCTGAATGCCATTAACTCATAAAGCGTTTAAAAAGCAAAACAAAAAGGTTAATTACTCGCTTCGCACCTAGATTTTCCTTCGAAATTTATTTAGGTTTATTCAGAGTGAAATATACAGAATTGTTTTTAGTCTTTATAGAAGTGTATAAACTTATTTATAGAAAAAAATATTTAGTGTAAAAACAACATTGTTACCACAAATTATAAAATAAAAATAATGAATTTAGTCCATTAATTATATGACATTTTCTTACTTGTTATGATGGGTAATAGAACCACCCATCTAGTCCATTCTTTTGGTTTTTTATATGTATTATAGTTAATATGGTAATATAGGAATTCCCATATTATTTTGTTCAAACGTGTTTTTGAGGAATTACCTTCGTCTTTAAGGTTCTTTGTGTGTTTAAGGGTTTTTTATATGAAAAATATTACTATGTTTTTGCTCTTATACTGCTTAAAATGAAATAGATGAACTTTTAGAATAAGATTGGGGAACTAATAGTTGGTATGATATTCGAGTTCTAAAGGTCGTCAAAGTACGCATCCAATATAACCGTAGCCTAATCAACTAATCTGAAGAAAGAAAAGTTTATTTAGCCGAATTGCCTCCCTGGAATTTGCCGTCCGTTGGCGCGCCACTGCTTACATTTATACATGATTTTTTTACTCCTTTTTATATGAAATTACGTAATACCAACATAATTTTTCAAAAAATGTCGCCTGTGACCCAATAAATTTTTAGTAGTGGCATAATAATTAATTTAATACTTATCTTACTTTTTGCGTTTACTTTATATTAAATTCATTAGTTCTTAAGTTCTCGAGATAAACTAATTTTCCTTCACTTTTCTTCCTTCCGGTGTTATTAACTTATTTGAGAACCTCCGAGAAGTAAGTTATAGAGATCTTCAACTGGACCGATTTGTTTCAAACTTTTTTTAGAAACAAGTTTTTACTTTTCTTTAATGTAATTTTATTTTTGAAGTGAAAACTTTTCCAAGCGCGTTGGAGGATTTTTGTCTAGAATAAAAATAGGAAAATTAGAAAAAATCAATCAAGTGCGTGTCGGACTTCGCACATTTAGGGTTCCATACCAAATGTAGAATATAAGCCAGCTGTGCAGAGGCAGGGTTCTTAAAGGACTTTAAAATTTTAATCGAACTAATAAGTCAAAAATACTTGGTAAAAAGATTTAAAGAAGCGAAAAGAAAAATTACCTGGCGCATGTGTGTTCGACGAAGAAAAAAAATTATAATTATCACAAACCGCAAATATACTTAGAGATATATTAACAAATTTTGAAATGCAACGAACAAATTTGTTAATATCAGCGTAACTGACAAAGATAGAAAAAAATAATAAGATGAAAAATACGTTTTTTAATAAAACTAATACCATCGCACAGATAAAAATAATAATATATCGAATATCACAATTTGCATAAATAAATAGATCCGGAACCCTAAAAATGAGGGAATGGTAATGAAAAAATCATATTTATTAATATATTGGTATTTGTTGGTAAAATATACGTAATAATAAACATTATCACCAAATTTCAAGTTCATTAGTCAATGGAAAGTTAAAAAATACTTCGGAACAAAATTTCGTAAAAAATACTGACTTTGGCGGCTTCTCATGCCTACGTTTTGCAATATTTTTTAAAACAAAAAATACGGCTTTTATCTACTCAATGAGCTCCATTCAACGATACCTCACTTGATGGGGTAGGCCAAAATTTTTGTTCAGCGCCCCTCTTTATCTCTATGGGGGCCCCCTTGAAAACATTTAAAAATATTTTTTATAAATTATATTGCTTTGGGTCAACAAGACGCACATACTGTGAAAATTTGAAGACTCTAGCTCCAACGGTTTAGCTGCTAGACCGGTGTGACTGACGGACGGACGGACACGCGAGTGAGAGCAACAGGGTTCCGTTTCGATCCTTTGGTGTACGGAACCTTAAAAATGGTGAAAATTAAAAAAATTTGGAAAAGTAGGGAAAAATAGGAACAACAGGAAAGAAACAGGAAAAAAGAGGAAAGTAAGAAAAATAGGATAAACTGAGAAACAATAGGAAATGGGGAAAAACACGGAAATTAGGAAAAAATAGGAAAATTAGTATAAAATAGACAAAAATAGGAAAAAAAATAGAAAAACTGGGAAAACATAACAAAATACGGAGAAATAGAGAAAAATAGGCAAAAATGGGAAAAAATAGTCGTAAAATATGAAAAACAGGGATGAATAGCAAAAAATAAAAAATAATAGGGAAAATGGGAAAACATATGAAAAAATCGGAGAAACAAAAAAAATAGTAATAACTGAGAAGTATGAAAAAGGGGGAAATGGTAAAAAACAGGAAAAAATAGGAAATAATAGGATATTGGGAAAAATGGCGAAAAAGGAAAATATGGGGAAAAATAGAAAAAAAGGCAAAAATATAGGCATAATAAATAAATATGGGGAAAATAGAAAAAAGGTGAAAAAACGGGAAAAATTCTAAAAAATAGAAAATATCGGAAAAAACGCAAAAAAATTGTAAAAAACAGGAAAAGCAGACAAAAATATAAAAAATAGAAAAATTATGAAAAATATGAGAAAGTATAAAAAACAAAAAAAATATGGAAGAATAAGAAAGAAGAAAAAAAAATAGTAAAAAACAGGAAAAAAGAGGAGAAGATAGGGAAGTATAGGAAATACGAAAATACGGAATATAGATAGATAGATAATAAGAAAATGGGAAAAAATTAAAAAACAAAAAATAGTACAAAATAGAGAAAACTATGAGAAAATAGGTATAGACATAACTTCAAATTTTAATGAATTATGGTCGAATTTTGACCACTGGTCATTAATTGAGGAGTCCATATTTCAATTACTTTAGTAAATCCGCTTATCCTTAAAATTGATAAAAAAAAATGTTACGCCTAAAACAATTAAACGTTAAAAATCGGCAAAACTCTCTAAGAAAGTTTTAATATAGATTTATGTACAAATTACAATTTTCTCTTTGTTTGTATATTTTATAAAATTGTTTTATTTCCAGATTTAAATATAAATTCAAAACTACGGAATATAATTAATAAAATTTGATCGTAAAATAAAATGACAAACTTTTTCACATTATCTTGCATTTACAATTTTAAGTATTTCAAAGATATCTTATGCAATTCCCAATTTTTGTCAATCATTACAAGTACAAGATTGTGTTTTTCTATGGTTGAAGAGCAAGTTTCAGTTTGAACCTTAGTGAATGTTACTGATTATAGAGAACCTTTATACGTCGTTTCACAACGAGCACTTACGCAAATGTGTCTATTAGATTACTGTCTATTAAATTACTCCAAAGTGTATGTTTGATACAATTAATAACAGTAACCTGTTTAGTTTATCAGCTTATTAAGTTTTAATAGGTTTAAATCAATTTAATGGTTATTTAAATAATAGAAAATTAAATGATTTGCTAATTCTGGCGCAAAAATAAGTATTAGTATTAGAACCGATTTTTTTACTTTCATTTCATTTATATTTTTTGCATTGTGTAGATTAAGAGGAAGTGATACATTACAAATAGAAAGACCTGCGGGGTGTCGGGTGAAGCGGAGGTATAATATTCGCTACTGATAGGCGATCATATTCGATTTTCTTTTACTTTTTCAAATTAGAAAATAGGGCAAATAATTTGTAATGCCCTTTGCGTCGTCACGCGGTCTTTTGGCGTCTTGGATCAGGTCTTGGATTGCCTTGGTCGTCACCTTCCGTTTATAGTGTGAAGGCCACTTGCACCGGGCAGCGGCAGTGAAGATTTAGTATTCGTTATGGTATCGACCAAATCACTGGCGGCCAAGAGGGCGGGCTTTACTTGCCCCACTAGTTTGAGTACCTGGATATTTCACAGCTTTGAATGTTGGGATAAAGTTAAATTCATTAAATAAAAAAGTAACAAATTTTTATATACACTAAAAAAAACCCGTTGAGTAAGAAAGGTGTGTAATGATCCGGATCTGTTATTAACGGTCGGTCCTCTCTATTACCGGCCCGTTGGGTTGGGACTTGCACTTGATCTGAATACGGTACTATACTGACTGGCGGCTTACGGTCAACTAAGCTCTGCTAAAGTGAACGGACAGGTACTGTAGCTGTCTCTCAAGCAGACAAAATTACCTTCGGATTCTAAATATTCTAAGGAGTCCGAAAATGCCCTCACTTGCAAAAATCGGTGGGTTTTACCTGCCAAAAAAAAATCGCGAAAAGTTTATTTTTTGGCCTTTTCATCCTCGGTTAGAACTTTGCATGAATAGATTGATTTCTACCTTATTTTTTTTATCGGTAATTTAGATGATCTGGCTAAGGCGCTGGTTTACAGTAAGTCTCCTTGAAGGCGTGGATTCGATTCCAAAAGCTGTCAACTATTTTTTTATTTATTGTAATAACATGTGTTTAGATTTTTGTATTGAAAATTTTTTTTTTTATGAAAGAGTAGGTATACAATTTTTTCCCGTAAAAATGCGAAAATAGAGAAAAATAGAAAAAACGTGAAAATGATAGGGAAAATGGGGTAAAAGAAGGAAAATAGGAAAAAATAAAGTCAAAATATTTTACCTGGAAAAATGCGAAAATTTGAAAAAATAAGGTAAAATAGGGAAAATGTTTATCATGGTGATAATAGGGAAAAAAGACGAAAAAATTGGACAAACAGGAAAAAAGAAAAATGGGGTAAAAGAGGAGAGAATAGGTAAAAATAGAGAAAAATGGGGTAAAAGAGGAGAGAATAGGAAAATCTGGAAAAACAATGGAAATAAGGAAAAATAGAGAAAAATAGAAAAAAAAGAGAAATCTGGAAAAACAAAGGAAATAGGGAAAAATAGAGAAAAACAGAAAAAAAAAACCAGAAAAAAACAGGAAAAAACATAAAAAAGAGTAAAAAACCGAAAAATAGGAAAAAATAAAGAAATGAAGTATGAGCATTCCTGACTTAAAAAATAAGACGTCAAGCAAAGTACGGTCTAAATGGTATTAATCTTTGACAAAAGAAACCCAATAACACTTAAACTCTTCTTTTTTTATGTTAAAAATAATAAAATTTTATGAATTATTTGGTGGTTTGAATAATAAAAATATAACCAAAAAAAGGAAAATGAGAGCTACACCTTCACGGGGTAGGATTTTCTGAAAAAGACTATATTCTGATTTCAAGAACCGAAGAGAAATTTTCTACTATATGAGACCACTAAGATGAAGAATAGAGGATTTCGACTATTAAGAGCACAAGAAACCACAAGACTAATGGACTCCAAGATCACTAAGATGAACTGCAGAAGCAACTAAGAGCGACCGAAGAAAAGCCGAGAAACCAGGGATCGATCGAAGAGCAGCTTAGAAATGCCTCGGCTAGTCCGAGGCCCCAATCTTCGACAAAATCCACAAGTCCGAGATCTCGATCGTCGAGATGTCGTTGGGTCGGAACAAACCCAGATCTACCCAGAATCCGAATCCAAATCCGCCCCTCTCTGTGCTACGGGAATATGTTGGTGCGAAGTATAAAGAAATGTAGGAGTATAAACCTCAGTGTCTGAATGTTTGATAGGTTTTTTGTCAAAAGCAGATATAAGATTGTAGTAGATTTGTTACCTTTGTTTTATATATCCTATTACCTAGTGTTATACTATCTTACCCACTCCATGCCCTATTTCTTGTGTGTCTAAAAAAAATATCCTGACGGGTCCCTGGACGAGAAACGTTTGTCCCTGTTATTTACCTTTGATGACATTGGATTTTTATATTTTTTAGTATGCTCTATTATATTATTTTTATTGTCGTTGTTGTTTGAATAACTCAATTTGCAAAGTGCATAACCGAATTGTTCATGTATTTATTAAGTGACTGACAGAATGACAAAGGTCAAAGCCAAAAAAAAACTTAGTGTCACTGTGGCTGGGGTTTAAAGAATTTTTATGGAAAAGAGTTCTATGCAAAGGTAAAATACATATACAACAAATACATATTACAAGTTCAGGCGATTTGTGTGAGAGTGATGTGGGCGAGTTGACCACCATTTTTATCAAGCCCAATATAATAGAGATTGTCCAACTACTAAACCGACACCTACAGAGTCCCCACCTAAAATTTCTCTCTTCCGGTTTCCTACAGTCGATTATCGCCGAACAGTGAACAGTGGCGTCGTCAACTTTGAACTGCTTCCTGTATTGTTTGCTTTGGCGGCAAATTTAAAATATCTGATCTTTTAAAGGTGTATATAAGCGTTAAAATGAATATATCCAACATTAAACAAAGAAGTTGATTTAAATTGATGAATACGTTTAAATATAGGAGTTATTTTAAATAGAGGATAATTATAATTTAAGGTTTTTTGCTCATTTTAGCAAATGTTTTTAAATTGTTCATCCTCCAGTTATCCTAGGAGGAGAAAATGAGGGACGATTACCTATTTTAATTTCTTCTGTCTCTTAAATTTTTTTTCAAAAAGTGTTCTTTTTAAATCCTGTTGCTGCTAATACTCTTATCGTGTGACGTTGTAAAGAAATGCGGATGTCATTTTTTGCCTGATTTTTCATAAACTTAATAACTTTGGATATTATTTGTGTTGATAATAAGAAATAACCTACTTACATAGTCTATATCAATAACAACTTTAAGCACGACACTGGTATCGGCCAGTTTGCCGTGTAGAGATTGTCCAACTACTAAACCGACACCTCCAGAGTCCCCACCTAAAATTTCTCTCTTCCGGTTTCCTACAGTCGTTTATCGCCGAACAGTGAACAGTGGCGTCGTCAACTTTGAACTGCTTCCTGTATTGTTTGCTTTGGCGGCAAATTTAAAATATCTGATCTTTTAAAGGTGTATATAAGCGTTAAAATGAATATATCCAACATTAAACAAAGAAGTTGATTTAAATTGATGAATACGTTTAAATATAGGAGTTATTTTAAATAGAGGATAATTATAATTTAAGTTTTTTTGCTCATTTTAGCCAATGTTTTTAAATTGTTCATCCTCCAGTTATCCTAGGAGGAGAAAATGAGAGACGATTACCTATTTTAATTTCTTCTGTCTCTTAAAATTTTTTTTCAAAAAGTGTTCTTTTTAAATCTTGTTGCTGATAATGCTCTTATCCTGTGACGTTGTAAAGAAATTCGGATGTCATTTTTTGCCTGATTTTTCATAAACTTAATAACTTTGGATATTATTTGTTGTGTTTGGTCAGAATACTTACCATTTTGATAATAAGAAATAACCTACTTAGTCTATATCAATAACAACTTTAAGCACGACACTGGTATCGGCCAGTTTGCCATGTACTTTGCGTTTGCCCATGCGCAACCGATTTCGGAGATCCTCGGGCCACGTTCCCCACTTCTCTAATTTTTAACGTAGCGGTCGTTTTAGTAGTTGGACAATCTATACTTTGCGTTTGCCCATGCGCAACCGATTTCGGAGATCCTCGTGCCTCGTTCCCCACTTCTCTAATTTTTAACGTAGCGGTCGTTTTAGTAGTTGGACAATCTATACTGTCAGAGAGATGTGTACGACTTAATCGCTGTTTTTGACCCAAATTTGTACCAAATTCAGACGAGTTGTGTCAATGATGTCGGGGTGAGTGATGTCAGCGACTATACTACCGTTTGACTGAACACACTTTTTTTGTAATCGTATTTTTATTCAATTTTAAACATTTTTTGGAAGTTCATAACAAGGCGGCGCGAAGCATAGAGAAATGTGAGATTGGGGCCTCGGACTAGCCGAGGCATCTCCTGGCTGCCCTTCGGTCGATCCCTATGATTTCTCGGCTTTTCTTCGATCGCTCTTAGTTGTTTCTGCAGTTCGTCTTAGTGATCTTGGACTCCATTAGTCTTGTGGTTTCCCGAATCTGCTCTTGGGCTTTATAGTCCAAATCCTCTATTCTTCATCTTGATGGTCTCATGTAGTAGTAAATATTATTTATATTAATATTAGAATCACCTTATTTTGTTAACACAATTGAAGGATCACAGTTGAAAACTGAGTATCAATGTTTAAAACGCGAACCCGCTTCTAAAACGAAAAAATACAGGAAAGACGCGGATCTGTGTCACGCGGCTGACTACCATTAGACCGAACGTCATTAAACCGACCCTCTCCCAAAAAAACCGAACACCAGCAAGCCGAACGCACTTTTCCATTAGACCGAACTGTTAAATCCTTATTTTTATTAAGTAAAAAAAGTTCTTGACTGGCCTAATCTAACCTGTGTATTAAAAAAAGAATAGATAACTTGCATTTATATTTTAACTATGTTAAGAGGCGCCAATACCATATGTTATCTTGCCTGAAATCGTTTTTGGACGAACGCTCCGTTAATCTTAAAGATAGGAAGCTGCGGTTTTCACCAATCGATTCTGTAGTTAATTCTTTAGAGCGCATCTGTGGCACTTTTTTTAAAATAATTTTAATAAAAGCGATACAACTATCAATTTTATTCTCTAGACAAATTTGAAAAATGTAACGTAGACGCACTCTGCTCATAAATATTATAAATATCATGAAAAAACCGCATATTTTTAGTTGCTATATTAGGCGAGTTCTCGTCTAAATACGAATAATTATGTTTTATGGCGCTCTATCTTGTTCTGCGCAGAAATAATTGGACTAGAGGGTAAGATTATTTAACATTAATCGGAAAATACTAAGCAAAAATTTTTTACATCTATATTATTAGAATACAAGCACATTTTCCTTATGTAATTCTCTAACCGGCAAACACAAAAGTCACGTGGTATGTGGGCCTCTTAAGCGAAGGTGTTCGATCTAATGGTAGGTCGGTTTATTGGAAAAAGTCCGCGAAAAAAGCATTCGGTCTAATGGTGTTAGGCATTATGACAATACACGTGGGGCGGAGAGTACATCGATGATTAAAAAAATAATAAGATAATTATGAAAAATTGCTTTTTTAATAAATGGTTATAATGGGAATATACCTGTCATGCATAGCAAATAGCAAATATTCTATAAACTTTATCTCTTTATTTTATTCATAATATGAATCATCTTGTATAAAGTTTTGGCCTTTCATATTTAATCCAGTTACTGGTTTCGGTAAACGCTTTTAATTTTTTTATCTGCTTTTTGTTACTGGTACAAAGTTTATTTTATGTATTTGGTGGCCTGCAGAATGCCTCGTGTCTGAATACAGGAGCAACCTCACTCCTATGGGTCGGCTGTATCTAAAATCCGACAAAGCTGGTAAGATGATACGTTAATACGTTCACCAGTATCGGACTGTTTCATTTGATATAATAATACATATTATTTAAAAATATGTTATAATTAATTAACCTCATTTTCTTACTTGTATCAATTTGCACTCATGTATTAAAAGGTCGATTTTTTAAATGATATGACCTATTTATAAAACTACTAAATGTATTTAAAAATACTTTGTCATTCAAATAAAATTAATAAACAAGTAATGTGATGTTTGATAGTAGTAAAATATTTAATCAGTCCGGTACTGCATTGCCTTGCCAGCAAGCTTTCCGTATTTTTTGCACAATTGACACAATATGGTATTGCCATTGATTCTTTTGGAAACTATAATACGAATGAATTAATAAATGACTTTATCCCAAGAAACTACCACAAGAATATACTTATTAGGCATACTACTAGTAGTTTATGAAACAAGGACGACAAATCATTTTTTTCGGTTTGTGATACACTATTTTGTATTTGAATGTAGTTATACATTTAAAACAATATATAGAAAATTAAAAAACAGAATTTCGACTAAGGAACTCTATAAGGCAGTAACATGTGTCTCGAGGTGCATATCAAATAAATTTAATAAATCACTAAGGACACTTACAAAAATTATTATTTAATCTAGAATTACAACTAAAAATTACTAAGCACAATCAGCTGATCGTAATAACCCAACTTGGGTGCCGGGCTAACTCAGTGCAGATGGGATATATTCGTTAATTTTTGTGTAGTTTTAAAAAAATTTCGACACCCAACTGGAATGAATGTGTTCCTATAAGCCATTATTTCAATTAAGATCACATGCTTTTGTTTGTAAAATAACTTTGGGGTCTTCCTTCCGGTACACCCATAGACATGAGAAGGAAACTTTTCGCTGGCAGCCCACCCTTAATTGGCAAAAAACTGACACTTAATTCGTACCACAATCTCGTACCAGAAGAGTACTACTAAAAGTAAATTTCGCATACTAATGCCTATCACTGAAAAAACCTTAACTAGAGTTTTATATCTTACAAAGTTGTATAGAAAAAAGCAGAAGATTATCCATACTAAAATGTGGTAAATTATTGAATGAATAATAAAACTCTTAAGACATACCACAATAATTCATAACTGGTGAAGATACAAAAAAATGGGGCTACACTATAATACAAATTATAAAGATTAGATATGCAATGGGACCAAAAAAATAATATTTACTTAAAATATATGTTTCTCAAGTACAACATAACCAGTTGTACCGGGTGGGCAAATAAGAATGGCCGTCGGCCATATCTTCGGATCGGATTGTAGTACGGCTTTGGAAAAAAATTTTGTAACAAAAGTGGCCACGAGAAAAACCTGGAAATTACTTATAGAATCGTAGGTCTACCGCTAGGGGGCGTTATTGAATAAAAGATACTTAAAAAGCCAAATTTTACAAAATTTGACAAAACAAGAAGCATAACAAAAATAATTACCAAATTCTTCAAAAAAGTATGCATATCTTTGATAATACAAAATTAGGTCTAACTATCCAAATAACTGGTAGGGGAGATTGGGAACTTTGTTATGAAAAAATGACTATAACTCCGATTCTACTTAACCGATCTTTGCAAATTTAGTCTTGGTAAAAAGAGGTCTTTTCCACCAGTGTAATGGTTATATTCTCAACCCCACTTTGTAAGAAACGTGCACGTTAGAGGGCGTTATTTAAAGTTTTTTAGAAATCTAGTTCTCTTTGGAAAATTTTAAATGCAACAATTGAAAAACGTGGAGAAATAATTTTTTTTTAAATTAGTATAAAAATTAAATTCAAGCCACTTCATACTGGAGGCACTGGTATTTTTAGCACTACCAGCGCCCTGTGCGAGATTTCTACGGCGCCCCCTAACTGCAATTCAATGCCATACGAAAAAAGGCAATGGGTATAATGAAATAGCCATTTATTAAAAAAAAATAAGCATTTATTTAAAAAAAAATAACAAAATTTCACTTTTTAGTATTTCTATCGGCGAACTCTTTTATTAGGTTATCAAAGTCGATGTTATTTCAGCAATTTCATTTTCGATTGCCAAGTATATCAATCTAGATTGAGATATTATCGATCGGAGATAGGTTTTTATCAGCTTAAGCTTAGAAAAACTTCTCTCCCCACTAGCAACCGTTATATCTGTATAGTCAATAATATTCGCAATGCTATCCTATAGTCAATAATATTCGCAATGCTATCCACACATTTGGACACAGTTGCGATCTGTGATAAAATTTAAAACATAAGCAGGGGAACCACATTCTGATTAGGCAAAAAAGATATCAGGCTTACGAGTTCATCACACAACATACAACCATCTATATCTGCGATTTAGAGTCTACAGTTAATTTCAATTTGAGATCACCACAGAGTTTGACAAGGTCGTTTTTTTCCGGAATCTGTTTTATATTGTACAAAAAAGACCAAGATTCCTAGTAAGCATTTAACTGTTCAAATCTTTCATTAACTGAAATTAATGTAGTGTCTAAGAGAGGGTTGAAGAATTAAACCTCAAATTTTTTTCTGGAGAAGTTATAGGCTCGTCGTGGGCAGTTTCACCAGCTTGACGCTTAACAAATCGAATTCTTGTTGTGGTTCTAAACACAGGTTAAATTTCGAGTTCTTCAGCCAATTCCTTCGCAATTAAAACGGCGCCTTTAATGAATGTATTTGTATATTTTTCCATGAAAGTGCAGCATTTCTCTGCATTTACTGAGATCTATATCTGTTGATTGTAGAGATTTACTAACGACATTAATTTTGAAAAAGTATGTCATACCAAACAACCAATAAAACTATAAAGCTGAAATCTCTTCGGCTAGAGTAGTAGCCTCATGAGAGTAGTAGCCTCATGAGAGTAGTAGCCTCATGAGAGTAGTAGCCTCATGAGAGTAGTAGCCTCATGAGAGACTTGAACATCAGTTTTCTGAGTTTCAATAGCCAAAGTCATGAAAGCGTCATATATGGCACTAATTTGATAACTGCTTATTCTTACCTGTCCTTTTAATTAAAATGTTAAAAAGAGATAGATACTGTGTTTCTCTATGGTCCCGGTAAAATGAACGGCATGCAGTGTTTCGATCGAACGGATTGAACACTGCATACTGTTGCCAACATAGCAATTTGTTCCCTAAATTTAGGGAATTTAGGAGTAAGTAGGCATACCTAAATGAGCGGCGATGCTTTATTTCTTGCGCGAAGAATGACAAATAACAACTCAAGTGACAATTGAATCTGAAATGATAGACAATAAGAAAAGAAGATAAAATATCAAGGAAAAAAGGTACCAGACCAACAGTATAGTAATGAAAAAGACCAGATATTAATGACGAAAAAAAAGAATTATAACCTATAAAGGATGTAAAATGAAGCAATTGAAAAACATTAGACAAGTAAATTTAAATATAAATAATTTTGGCTAGGATAAAGCTACCCATTAAGACTAGTAATATTGCTATTCGAAAGAATTTTTTTGATTTCAAACATCTCTAATAGATTTATTTTCGAACTTTTTGTACAATGGTGTAATAGGGAAACGTTAAAATCAGAATGTGAATGTCTAAACTCTAATATATGATTCGCGAAAGCAGAAGGGGATTTACAATATTGATATGCCAAAAACTATCTATATGTTTTTTATGTTCATCAATACGAGTTTCCAATCCAAGTTGAATATAGTATATAGTATAGCAAACAATATAAAATCAGGGTGAAGCGACGCGAAAGGGAATGAGTTTAGTCCAAAAGCTTAAGAATTAATTAATTTAATATGAAATAAACTAGATAATCACTAAATTATTTTTTGCAACTTTTAAAAATATTGGGTCACAGGCAACATTTTTTAAAAGTATCCAGTTTTTATTACCTTATTTCATGTAAAAGGAGGGAACAATGTTTTAATTCATTGTATAAATTTTAACGCGACTCATGTACTATGAAAAATCAGTCCTTTTGCCAACAACTACTGAAAATCGAACCTACGCCTACGAACTATAGTAGTATATTTCTTATCGCACTTGTGCGAACTTAACGCGGTCGTCCGCTTTACGATTACCTAATATATTCTAATTTTACTCAGTTGTAGGCAGATATGACGACAAATCTGCAAATGAATTTATGTCTCTCACTGTCAGTAGATAGAACGTCCTTTAACTTTAAAGACTCAATAAGTAAAGGCAATGACGTTTAGAATACAACTTTACAAGTTGATTTCTTATACAATTGTCACAATCTAAACGTCATTGTCATTAGTTATAGAACCGTTAAAGTTAAAGAACGTTCTATCTACTGACAGTCAGAGTGCTATTAATTTGAAATTCATACAATTTATTAGGTATATACCTAATTAAAGTTATAAAAAGTGTTCTTGATTTTAATAAAACATAGAAGTTTCATCAGATGATAAAATGTTAACATCTCCCCCCTGAAAATAACGAACAAATTTATAAAAGAATTGCTACAAAATGTAAACAGAAGTATGACTTGGTCTATAAGAATTTTATGGACTGGAAATGAAGTTAGAAGCTTTTTAGATATAGTCTTATTAGCGTACATATGTGAATTCAGTATTAAGTATAAGGCAATCTCCATATGGACGATTTTTTCCATGTTACGAACATCATTGATTGCTAAACTGATATAAATATTAGAAACTACCCAAAATTGAAAGCGTAAAAGATCGACAAAAAAATTCCAATAATTTTAATCCTATCCTGCAGAATTTAAACATTTTATAGTTTCGGATGAAATATGTGGGTTAATAAAGATATTCTTTATTTTTCAGGTAGGTTATCGGAAAAGTATAGTGTACTTGTATGAAATATCCTATTTCTGCACTAGTTGCACAATACATTCTTGGTGGCAATACAGTCTTTTTTGTTATCTCGCATTTGGCATTTACAATACATTGATGATGTTTTTACATATTTTCCATACGGAATTAACACACTGTTTTGATACAAATCGATTTATTTTTGACGTTTCGGTGTCTGGTAAGACAGACAATTACAATTTTTACTCTTCAAAATGTGACACTTCAAAACCACTAAAATTTTAAGTGGCGTAAAAATTTGTATTACAAAAAAATGTAAAACTATTATTACTTTCATGAATTATCACTATTGTTTCATAAAGTTTTACTACATTTCCTTTTCCCTACTTGGTTGTATATTAATTCAAACATTCCTACCATCCATTATCTAACCTTAATTAAAATCCCCAGTTGACATCTTATTATATGCTTTCAGAGGGACATTTCTATTCACACACGCCTATGTATATAATATTATTTAATTATCACAAACCAAACTATTCCTTTTCAGTATGTTTAAATTATATTAAAGTTTCTTTCAATAAAACTTCTTTTCTGTCTCTAGAAACTTGCAATTATAATTACCAAGTGATTTTAATTATTTTTTTTTTTAATTACCACATGACTTCATTTAAATATCATTCTGCAGTGTAATTTTTCTCGATGGCATATTAGACGTTAATGGCAAAACTAGTCAGAATAAAAATTTGAACATTTGTAAGAGGTTTCCGGCATTGCTCTATTAAATAAAAATATGACTTTCGTTATTTTAAATACAATCCCCGTATATGTGTTGAAGTTATATTAGAATTTCAGTTGTTGTACAATTAAATAAGCACAAAAGTGTGTTTTTGCATTTTTAAGTATCTAACCAGTGAAAGTTCCAAGAATTTTGAATTGCGTTGTAAAGCTAAAAACAAGGCACACTTGTTAGAAAGTTTCTGTCTTCTTTAGTCTCGAGTCATATGTTTATATTCTTTAGAAATGATTCTTAGTCAAGTGTCGATGTCAATAGCTGACAAAAATTTAGTTTTATCTTTAGTAAGACTGTAACTGTTGTAGGGTTCAGATCGTTTGAGTTTTTTGTTTTGTTGCCAAAAATTTATTTTTCTTTATTTCAATAAATTCACATTTACTTTGGAAGTTGGATCTTTATTTAATCCTTTAAATAAAATAGTAGTAGAAGTAGTACCTGTCAGTTATCATGAAGCGATCGCGAGTGAAAATGCAGATAAGTGGAAAAAAAGCCATGGATGAAGAAATGGAAGCCCTTACAGAAAATCATACATGGAGTTTGTCTGCATTACCTGAGGGCAAGCGTGTTATTAGTTGCAGATGGGTTTTTGCTATTAAATCGGATTCATCTGTAGTGCTAAAAAAGTACAAGGCTAGATTGGTTGCCAGGGGATTCTCTCAACGGGAAGGTATCGATTATTTTGAAACCTACGCACCTGTTGTAAGATATGAATCCGTAAGATTATTATTAGCACTTGCAGCAGAACGTGATTACGAACTTATGAAGTTTGACATAAAGACAGCATTTCTTTATGGTCAACTTCAGGAGGATTATACCTGGAGCAGCATCCGGGGTATTGTGAAGACGAACATTCAGTTTGTAAGCTACATCGTAGTCTTTACGGTTTGAAGCAATCCCCCCGATGCTGGAACGAAAAATTTGTAGGATTTCTTAAAGCATTCAGTTTCGGTAGCTGTGAAAGTGACAAGTGCGTGTTCGTCGGTACCATTAAAGGTGTTCCGGTTTATTTAGCGCTGTACGTCGATGACGGGTTGCTAATGTGCGAAAATCCTAGCGCTATAGGTGAAGTGTTAGAATACCTTCAAAGTAATTTTAAGATAACTGCAGATAATGCATGTGAGTTTTTAGGTTTTCAAATTGTACATAATCGGGAACAGCGTTCCTTAAAAATTTGTCAACCTATGTACATTAATAAGAAGTTGAATAAATTTAATATGCATGACTCAAAATTTTCTAGCATTCCTGCTGAGCCCGCCGTATATCTTAGAAAAGATAAGTCGGTAATTTCTAAAAATTGGGATAAAAATAAGATAATCGCGAAGCCATAGGCTCTCTACTTTTTGCAGCGCGAATAAGTAGACCAGATATAGAGTTTGCAGTAAACTATGCCAGCCAATTTTTAGAATGTTTCGACCAAGAACACTGGAAATTTGTAAAGAAAATTTTCCGTTATTTGAAAGGCACGGTAGATTTTGGAATCACATTTAGAAACAGTGGGAGTCCGTTTGATTTACGGGGTTTTACTGATGCCGATTATGCCGGCTGGTTAGAGACGCGAAAATCCAGGAGCGGTTTTGTTTTTGTTTTTAATGGGGCGCCTATTTTCTGGTCAAGCCAGCGTCAAAATGTGGTTTCATTATCAACCGCTGAGTCCGAATATATTGCCTTATGTCACGGGGCAAAAGAGGCCGTTTGGTTGTGTCAGTTTTTAACAGAGCTCAATATTTATTGTAACTGTGTTATGATTTGTGTTGATAATCAAGCAGCAATTAATTTAGCCTCTAACTCAGAGCCTCATAAGCGATCCAAGCACATTGATGTAAGATACCATTTTATTCGGGACATAATATATAAGAAACAAATAGCACTAGAATATGTTAGAAGTAAGGAACAATTAGCTGATATCTTTACAAAGCCACTAGCTAAGTCGCAATGTTGTTATTTAAGAGAAAAGCTTAGTATTTTAGAAAATTCAAAATAAGTGGGAGTGTTGAAGTTATATTTAGAATTTTAGTTGTTGTACAATTAAATAAGCACAAAAATGTGTTTTTGAATTTTTAAGTATCTAACCAGTGAACCTTCCAAGAATTTTGAATTGCGTTGTAAAGCTAAAAACAGGGCACACTTGTTAGAAATTTTCTGTTTTCTTTAGTCTCGATCCATATGTTTATATTCTTTAGAAATGATTCTTAGTAAAGTGTCGATGTCAATAGCTGGCAAAAATCTAGTTTTATCTTTAGTAAGACTGTAACTGTTGTAGGGTTCAGATCGTTTGAGTTTTTTTGTTTTGTTGCCAAAAATTTCTTTTTTTTTATTTCAATAAATTCACATTTAGTCTGGAAGTTGGATCTTTATTTAATCCTTTAAATAAAATATCCAATAAACACAACTAACAATATTAATTTATATTATCTTTTTTACGCAAAAGCTACTTTTAAAAAATATATCTAAAAATATGTAGAAAGAAGGGGAACACTGTGAGTGTGAATCAAAATAATACAAGAACCTGTGAAGATAATTAGAAATTTTACATTTTGTATACTCACCATCCATTCTGAATTGTATATTTTCCTATTAAAAATAATATACTAACCATTTAATTGCCTCAGAATAATAATATCTTTTACCTTTTATAATTATTATTCAAATATCTGTTCGTGAAGTGATAATTTATCGGATAATTGTGACAACTTACTGACATATCCAATGTTTCCAACAACTAATTAAGAATGTAAACACTCACATTTATGAGCTCGTGAGCGTAGAATTGGATTGCTTTTTTTCTGCTATGTTTACACTAACGGATATGATGAACATTAATGGATGTAATAGATGGAAAACGAAGAGATTTAACACATTGTTTGATATTCTTTTTTCATACTAAATATAAAGATATAAAAGTTAAAAATGTAATATAATAAACATTAGTTGAATGTTAAGTTACTATGTAATATTTTTAATTACTTTAATTCAATATTACGCTATTTACACTTTTATCTATAAAAAGCTGTATAATTAAAAAAACTAGTGGTAGTCCTGGACAATTAATAAATTGAAAACATAAACATTTTATTTTAACAACTTAATAATTGAATACATATATTGAAATAAGAATTCCATTTGATAAGTGAATTCCATTCCTCACCTGCAAAACGATTCTCCAATGGGCTGGGTTCAGGAGCTTAAAAACAATTAACAATACATTAAAAAAAAATTAATAATTTTATTTTTTTATTTTCTCTTGATCTCTGCATAACACTTCTGCTCTCTACCTCTCACTATCTTTTCTTCTGACTTTTTTTTTTAATTGTATACTTTTTAAAGACTTTTCTTCTATCTGCCCGTATATCTTCTATATTAGCCACTCACCTTCAAAAATTTATATTCTGTCTCATCTTCTTCTTCTCCTTGCAGTTCTTTTTTGTATTTTATTATTTTAATGTTAGAAATAAATATTGCTTACTTTTATTTTGTTTTTTTTTAAATTTTTTATTTCTTCCTTTTAATATAGATACGTTACAAAATACCAACTGCCCATCATACAAAATGTATCAACAACTTATAAAAATTAGCTTTCCAAAAAAATTTTTTTATCTCTGACATTCTATATATCAATCAATAATAATTCAATATTTTTTTTAAGCCCATAAATTTTTACCTACTATCTTTTTATAAAAATAATTTTCTAACATCATTTTGATTGGTGTAATTTTTAAATCATGATACCAACCCAATGACAAATCATTTTACCTGATCAGAAATGTCATCCAACCTGTCACAAAGAATTTCATACTTCAAAATGGCTTAAGCCCTATTCATATTACCAAATTTAATTTATACTTTTCATACCAGTTACCCAAAATTTCTTTTTAATTTACATTTTTCTTTTAAATGTTAAAAATAAGGAACACTGTTAATTTTAATTCCAATTACTATCCATTTTTTTTTAACTCAACCAACCCCTACTTACTATAATATTTTACAACAAATCTTATACAAATTTTCTAACAATTACCCAAAATTACAGGGTATAACAAATTTCATAAATCATTAATTTTTTTCCTTTTGAAAATATGAAGTCCTAGATGACACACTTAAAAATAATAAAAAGACGTATATGAGCAATTATTATCATATTCATTCAGATCTTAATCAAATATAACGTGCGTAGATTTCGTTTTCTCCTTTTAATTTTACTTTATTAAATCAATAAGAACATAATAATTATTCATTATTTAAATACCAATTCAATTAATCAATATCCACTGAGGGGCAGAATCACGCAACATTGTTTTTCATTATTTAAATTAATTAATATTAATCAATATACAATGAGGGACAGAATCACACAACTGTGTTGTTTATTATTTCAATACCAAGGATATTAGGGTCAGAATCACGCTAAATATTCCTCTACAAGCACTAGGGGTAGAATCACGCAAATTGCTTAACAAATGGAACATTTACTGAGTACTAAGAGGGGCTGAATCACGCAACAGTATCTCTAATCATTTAAATAGGGACAGAATTACGCAGAGTACTCCGTTCCAACAATATTTAAACAATGAATATTAATCTATCCACACTGAGGGGCAGAATCACGCAACAGTGCTTCAGTAAACAATTAAATATGACATAATTCACATAACTGTATTAATAGCAAAAGTACGAGAATATTAACATTATTTTTATCGTTATATCGAAGTTAAGATCTATCGTTTCTTTAAATAAATAATAATAAAATTACCCTAAATAAGTAATAATAAAATTTTCATAAATAAATAATAATAACATTGCCCAGTGAAAACTCACCAAAACAGTACACCTTTGTCTAGTAAATGCAATCTATATACTGGGACTCTGATTTTTATCTATTCGGTCGGGACTCGAGAGGCTCGACTTTAAACTTATAACAGCAGTAATTAGGAATTCGTGTGAGTGTGTTTTAACTACGATATTCAAGATAAAATAAACAATAAACTAATAAAAAAAAAGTTTGTGTTTATACCCGTTTTTTCTCTATTTTTCTCATGTTTTTTTCCTATATTTTCCTATTTTCTTATTTTTCCTGTTTTTTTCATTTTTTTCAATTTTTTCCCGTTTATTCCTATTTTCCTATTCCCTTTTTTATGTTTATTAATTTTTTTTTCTATTTTTCTTTTTCCCTATTTGCTTCCTATTTTTCCTGTTTTCTTATTTTTTCCTATTTTTCTTCATTTTTCCTCTTTTTTCCTGTTTTTTCCCCTTTTCCCTGTTTTTTTTCCAATTTTTTGCTGTATTTCCACTTTTTCTGTTTTTTCTCATTTTTTCCCGTTTCCACTTTTTTTCCTGTTTCTATTTTTTCCCTATTCTTCCATTTTTTTTTCTATTTTTTATGTTATTCCCCATTTCTTATTTGTTTCTATATTTCTTGAATTTCTCCATTTTTTTCAATTTTTTAATTTTTTTCCCGTTTATTCCTATTTTTTCTATTTTCCTATTAATTCCCTTTTTTTATATTTATTCATTTTTTCTACTTGTTTTTTTTCAATTCTTAAGTTTTTGAGTTCTACTTGATGGCATAAGAACAAAATGTATATAGGGTGATCAAAAGTACGCAAATGTTGATCACCCTGTATACATTTTGTTCTTACGCTATTAAGTCAAACTCAAAGAGTTAAGACAGGGACATGTAAGCCGTTTTATCCGATTTTATGTCGTTTGGCCGGAGCAATCACTTAAACTTGAAAAAAATGCGATTTTCAACTGTCTATAACTTAAAAACTATTTATTTTATAATATTCGTATAAGTTTTTGAAATCAGCTTCTCGGGACGAGTCTAAAAATATAAAAAATTATAGGGTGTTCCATTTAAAAAAAATATGACCTTCATATGTTTCACTTTCCTGGAACATTTTGTATAATTTAAAATAATTTTGGATTTTTGTCTTTTCTGATAGAAATGTGAAAACAGATTTAAAAAAAAGTGTTTGGTTTTTAGGTCTACAGACCGAGGCGTTACCGGTGGACCACCCTGTATATAGATAATGTATTTTATTCGTGAATAGCATTTACTTATTTTATCCTATATGAAAGATTACCTTACTTTTTTGATAAAGGCCCTAACTTCCCCAGATTTCACTCAATTACCTCGTTTTGAGTGGTTTAAGAAACGCCTCCGCGTAAATTCAGTCACTGATTGATCGCTATTCAACTAAAAATTGTTTACATAAAGCACTTAATTAGAACTAACATGCACGTGTATTTTCATTCACATTGACTTAATGTGCTCGTACACAACATTAGTTCTTTGACTTTGAATCTCTCGAGTTCTAGATCGAATTTCGGGAAAACTTTCATTTCAACGAGTTCTATCGATCTATAAAATTTCATGCAAATCGGCTGTACGAAAGTATTTAAAAGCTAGGCGTAATTTTTTGCCATTTGATTCGAGTAAAGAAGCTTCTCTCGCTTTTTTTATGTTTACAGCACACGCACAATAGAAAATCCTTTAAGCCGCTTCAAAAGCGCTTATATATTTTTATCTGTTTCAACTGACTTTTGAAGGACTATACTAATAACTGCAATATTATAAAAAAGTTTCGGACGTAATACAAGTTGATTAAAATTATCGCTTATGCGTGGAGTACAAATTGCAACAATTTTCTAAAACTAGTCTTACTGATATTGAATATTAAGAAATTTTTGGAGCGATTTTTCATAAAATGAATGTTAAATTTGGTGTCCCCATTTTATTTCGCAGTACTTTCGAAAAATGTGTATAAACTCTCTCTTGGATACATTTTTCATCGTATCTAACAAGTTTATGAAGCGTATAAAAGCTAGTCGATTCAGTAAAAAAGTAAATTTTATTAGTATGTTTCCAAAGAATATTGGCAATACTATAAAATGTCCTCGGTGCGGAATTCATTCACTCTCTCACAACCATTAATCATCGTAAAAATGTCACGATCATCTTTACCCTCGAAATTCATATGCAGTTCTGCTGTTCTGTAGGTTCACTATGTTTAGTGCTCGATGTTTCATTTTTTTTGGTGTACTATCAGGCAGGCATGAACATCTGCTTGGTCAGGGTTTTTCTTTTATGAAATTCACTGACAAATGAAATATTTTTCATTTTTACAGGGTGTCTCATAATGAATGGTAAACATTATTAGGTATAGTTCTCCGTCTAAAAGGACATCCAGGGTGTTAAAGTAAAAAATTGAAATATGGTTTTGGAATATAAATATAAGACTGGTTAATACATCTTTACTATACTCCAAATACAATTTTACTGGGTTAAGAGCCACGTGATTATGGAAAAATAAATTTGCTCACTCTGCCATAGACGTACCTAGGTAGGCGACATGAATAAAATCATCTCCTCAAAATTATACTGTATAATTTTGAGGAGATGTACCTAGGCAGGTGACAGGAATAAAATCATCTCCCCAAAATTATACGGTATAATTTTTTTTTCGTAAATATTGTACTATTGTTTCACTCCGGAAAAATGAATATTTTGTGAGATATGTAGTTGCACGAAAGTGTTTAATTTTTACTCTTTTACAACGTTATTTTCGCTCATATTGGATTAGTTTCCAGTACTAATTTAATAAAATATTCCTATTAACAAAAGATAATAAATATTACATTCATTATTTAGCTCCGTGAAGTTAGCTCCCAGTGTCATTTTTTTTTTCGTTAGTGCTTTAACTATTTTCGTTAGTGCTTTTTCCGTTTTCTGCATATTAAGGATTTTTTAATTTCAAGGTTTGCCTTGACAATCTACCATAATGGACGAAATTTGGTACTTTGATTTAGTGCTTTGTTAGTGCTTTTTAGTGCTTCAAATAGTTTCCAAAGTGCTTGTATATTTTTTAGATATTATAGATTTTAACTTCAACGTCAACCAAAAAAGGTTTTCCTATTGCTTGAAAAATTTTCAAGGTCAGTCCTCAAATCATATGGGGTTGACTTAAATCTATAGTCGTTTCTTGACGCATCGTTAGTGCTTTTTAGTGCTTTAGATAATTTTCTTACTGCTTTTTCCGTTTCCTGATTATTCATTATTTTTTGTTTCCAAAGGACCAGGCAGTGGGCTTATGGAGAAATGGGTTCCGGTTAATTTGCCTGAATTTTTGGTATGTTGAAGATATCGACTTCCCGATTCAAAAATTAGCAAAAAAAATTGTTGCTGCTGTGTATTGTACTTTACAGTGGGAATATGGAAATATTAATAATTGGTCTGAATTTACTTTAGTTGGACTTATTTTAACAAGATATAAAAACATTTTATACAGGGTGAGTCAAAAAGTTGATTGACTCTGCAGGTTATTTTTAATACAATTTTATATATTTTGTAATACAAGTCGACATTGATCCATTTTCAAAAATATATAATTTATAAATTAAATGCAGGATGATTAAAAAGATATTTAAGGTAGAAAATTAAGAAAATTGGTTTTTTTTGCGAATCACCCTGTAATTTAATATTTCCTCCGTTAATTTCTTTAATTTTTTCTTATTGTCTTTAATTTGAGTTTGTTAGTCCCCTATAGACAGTTTTTTATATTGACTTTCTGATGACAAGCCTGTCATAATGTCATCAGAAAGTCGATATAAAAAAACTGTTCATAATAACTACGCAAAACTTCTATAGGGTACTAACAAACTTAAATTAACGCAGGAAATATTAAATTACAGGGTAATTCGCAAAAAAATCAATTTTCGTCATTTTCTACCTTAAATATCTTGTAAATCACATTGTATTTAATTTATAAATTATATATTTTTGAAAATGGTTTAATCTCGACTACTGACTTGTATTACAAAATATATAAAATTGTATTAAAAATAACCTGCAGAGTCGATCAACTTTTTGACTCACCCTGTATAAAATGTTTTTATATCTTGTTATAATAAGTCTAACTAAAGTAAATTCGAACCAAATATTAATATTTTCATATTCCCACTGTAAAGTAGAATACACAGCATCAACAATTTTTTTTTGGTAATTTTTGGATCACCCTGTATCAAATAATACTTTTTCTACATAAGACGGCTGCCTGATCCTTTACACCCAAATTATCTGTAAATCTAAAAAACGTAGGGACGCTACTGAAGTAAACATTGGTTCAAAAGCAGGTGGCGCTATAGTAGGTACCAAGAAATCGTGATTACAACTTGTTGAAGTACTAACAAAGCACTAAATCAAAGTAACAAATTTCGTCCATTATGATAGGTTGTCAAGACTGACCTTGAATTTAAAAAATCCAGAAAACGAAAAAGCACTAACAAAAATAGTTAAAGCTCTAAGAAGCAGTAACAAACGGGAAATTTCCGAAAAAAAAATTGACACTTTGGAGGCTAACTTCACGGAGCTTCATTATTTTCAATTTTTTTCCATAACGAAACAACCAAAAATTTGATCACTGTAAAATTTGGGGGAAGATGCAATAGTAAGCAAATTATTTTTTCCACAATTATATGGTACCGAATCCAATCAAATTGTATTCCAAGTTAAATAAAGTTATAATAACCTGTCTTAACTATTGTATTGATATTTATTATACCCTGTGTATTATAGTTGATGGTTTTAAATAATTTTAAAATAATTGGTATGGGTAATTTTATAGAAGACAATATTTCAAAATTATATAAAGAATATAAATTGGGAGGAAAATCATTATAAAAATCTTGAAGTAAAGTTTAACCATGAAATTTTTAAAGTGTATAGGTAAAAAGATGAAGTTATAGTAGATAAAGTAATAGGCATTAATAATATTAAAAAAAATAATTTAGTGGTGGTAAAAAAGATTAAAGGGAAGAAAAATAATAAACAACACAATTTTTGTAATTTGCGTGTAGAGTGTCAATCAAAGAGTTTTATAAGAGGCAAAAGTTTATTGAAAGAGCATTTTATACGGGATATGAAATATAAAATTATATACCCAAAATAAAAATCAAATATATGCAATTTTAATAAAATAAAAAAAAAAAAAATAAAAATCATACTTTAACAAGGAAGATAAATTTCAATAAAGAGAGTAAATGTTGGAAAATATCAAGTTATGGGAAAGCAGTAACAAATGTAGGAAAATATTTGCAGGAAGAGTAAAGGATTAAATTATAAAATTTCTGGAAAAGCAGTAAATCACATAGAAATAGTGAATCAAAGAAAGTAAGAAGGCATTTAGAAGAATTGATAATTATTTTCAAAGTTTTAAAGGAGCAGTGAATTAAGAAGATAGCAAGACATTCAGCGTAAGAGCAATAGAAGATGTGGCAATGAACAGGACCAATTAAAAGTTTTAATTTTATGAAACACCCCAAAATTGAGATTTCAAATAAGAGTGATCGATTTTAAATGTAAATTCACAGCTTATTTAATTTTGGAAAAATTGGGAAGAATAGGGAAAGGGAAAAATAAGAAAAAATATGGGAAAATAAGAAAATTAGAGAATAAATAGGCAAACATATGGGAAATATAGGGGAAAAAGGGAAAATAAAAGAAAATAGATAATAATAGGGATAAATAGGGAAAACCAGAAAAAAGAATAAACAAGCAAATTTCAAAGATCTGTAGCAGAGAACGGATATTCAGCTAGTTTATAACATAAATTAATTGACTTCTTTTCGCCTCATTCTGAATACGGAAAAAGGAAGTTAACCCAAGTGCGTATAAATTGAGCAAGATTTGAGAAAAGGATGAGTTTACATTCGAGGAACGTCTCTGAATTCGGCCCTTAATAAGTAAAAGAAACAACAAAACGACAAATACTGTTGCCAACATTAATATCTACTTTTTAACTACTAAATCATTATAAGTTTAAAATAAGAAGCAGCTATTTTTAAAACTTCTCCTAATTGATGATTTATACAGGGTTATTCATTATAAATTACCCACCCCTTATCATTGTTATTGCCTATAAAAAAAGTTTTAAATAAATGTTGTGTGGTTATGGTTCACTTTTTTTAAAATACTATCAAAAGTACAATAGCGTATTTGATAAGGTGAAAGAAGACCCTCGGAAAGCTGTTGATATGGATTATTTGAAATATTCTACTTCGCTTCGTGGATATCGTCAAATATTTCTTTCCGTTAGTGTTCTTTTGTATTTTTTCTTCTATTTTTGTAGTCGGCCCTTGCTTTACCCCAATGCAGCCGGTGGCTTGGGAAACCGATATTTCCAACGGTATATCATTTCCATTATCTGTATCGGTGTCGGTCTCAATGTGTGGAACGTTGTGCTATCTATTTTAATGTTTAGATATCCCGATAAAAATAATATCGTTAACGGTAAAAGTATGTGGAGAAACGGTCTTACTGAGTTAAGCTTTATTAAAAACGAAATAAATTTATATAACAGAATACATTTGGAAATTGGTTTCCGGGGCAGTTTAAGCTTTGTTGAATTAGTTATATTTAGTTAAAACATTATTATTCCAGTCAATAGGGAATCAAAATAGGTGTTAGCTTGCTATAAATATTAGTTTTGAAACTAGGCTTAAAGTTTCGTTATGAGGTCCTGATTAATTAAAAAAAATGGCGCCATTTCTCTGAAATGCTAAAATTTTAGAGAAAACTCAATTTTCATGAGCTTTTCGATTCTTTTAATCGTTTTAAGAAATTTTTATATACAGGATGTTGTTTCACCAAAATAAAATAGAATGATTTTTTTGAGTACGGACCTGGAATTAATTTATAGATTATATGTTTGTTGTTTCAAGTAACATTTGTAAATCATAAGTGCCAATTATAAATAAAATATACAATGTAGTTTCAGAAACATGGGCGAATGAAGTTTTTGCCAAAATTCATTAAACACCCTGTATCTCGGTAAAAAATAACATTGGACCAACCTTTAGTGGGTTTTTAGATTCGCTTTGGTGCCCCCTATCTGCCTGTAACGTATGTACATTTTATGTTGGAACACCCTGTATATATAAATTTGGAAATTCAGCTGTGCGACTAGTAGAAGAATTTTTTTGTCGATTTTCAGGGTTTTTACAATCCAATTCGGATAATTGACAAACAAAAACTACTAAAATTATTTTCATTCATGAACACCTTATGACAACTGACATTGCATATGTTTAATTGTTTTAATATCTTTAGTTATTAATCATCTAATCTAACGAAATATAACATGTCTTAATTTTTCTCTAGTTTAGAACTAGCTTTATAGATTATAACAATTTAAATATCGCAACTAAGTATATTTGTCATTAGGTTAACAATTATTATCTAACTTGAAATGTGAACGAAAACTCAAAAAAAATTGTTAATTAGGGGCTCATTTAATGGAAAATTATTGAAAAAAATTGTTTTGTGGAATTTTGGTTTTTAAGTGTCTAGATGATACTATATAGCGTGTCCCAGAATAAGCAGTTAACAATTATTATCGAACGAAAACTAAAAAAAAATTGAGGTAGTAAAACTCAAAATCCTGTACCACAAAATTTAATATATTATTTGGTAGAAATAGGGGGAGAGGCTTCAATTACAAATGGGCGGCGACAAGTTTCGGCATTGTGCCATCATCAGGCCTATAATACAGAGTGTAAGAATTATTATAGGCCTGATGATGGCCCCCTATTTCTATCAAAGATTATATTAAATTTTGTGGTACGGGATTTTGAGTTTTACCACCTCACCATTAGACCACATTGAGATTATGGATAACATTTTGATCTTAAAAAAAAATTATTATTAGGGTCTCATTTAATGAAAAATCATTGAAAAAAATTTTTTTTGTGGAATTTTGTTCTTTAAGTGTCTAGATGATACTATAGTACTATACTATCAGAAAATAAAGTGGACAAACTTCAGCGGTAGAATATTTACTTAATTTTAAGACGAAAAATCTTTATGAAACCCATTCTCCAAATTGGAAAGTTACAGGGTGTTAAATTCTCAGAAAAAAATAATTTTTATTTGTATAACTCCAAAACGGCTTTATATTTTTTTAGGAAATTATTTTTCTGTCTATATTTATTATTCTAATATTACAGTAATAATTACCTGCCTATAACTCGAACCAGGGACGTACGGTATGGGGTCCAAAATCTGTACCTTCTAATTTTTACGCCAACAGTTTTTGAGATATCCGACTTAAAATAGGTAATTATAATTTATAAACAATAAATAAAGTTTAGTAATGAAAATTAAAGTGTTTTTTTATAAATTTTAAATTATAAATAATAACTGGAGGACGAAAAATGTTAATGTAATAATAAAAAAATCGGCTGTGTCACCCCAGAACATTCCCGGTTCGTCTGTAGAGAATAGAATTATTTTAATTACAAAATACTAAGCATTACATTAATTTATGGAACAAATATTAAATAGCAATCCCATGGTGAATACGTCTACCGAATTAATATTTCAATGACGATAATGACATAAGCGGGCGCATGCGCACATTATAAAGCACACTGCTACAATTAGGATATCCTACAATCATGGGTGAAAACTATTGTAGGGAATTTGATGCTGTACAACTTTGCACTAAAATATTTTGCACCAAAGCGCATGGTTTGTCTTCAAAATTAAAAAAAGGACTATTGTGTATATTTTTTGCACTCTAGCGAGGAAATTGTGGAGAATTCGACAAAAAAGTTAAATACAAAAGTTAAAAGAAATTTGGTGCTCTACAGCTTTGCATTAGAAAAATTTTCACGAAAGTGCATTGTTTGTTCTCAAAATTTGGAAAAACTACATGCACAATTTTTGCCCGCCCTCTACTGGCGCAGCAATTCAAAATTCTGGTAAAAGTTTGATACAAAAACTGTAGGGAATTTTATGCTCTAAAACTTTGCATTACAACATTTTGCACTAAAGTGTATTGTTTGTCCTTGAAATTTAAAAAAAGACAAAAAAGGGAAAGTAAAAAGTAAGAATAACTTTTTTTTTATTACTGAACTTTGACCTATTTGATGTTAGATATCTCAAAAGCGGTTGACAATTTATATAACAAACCTTATGCACTTTGTATACTACAAAAGTATAGATTTTAGAAAAATTTGTCAAAACCAAAATTTTTCCAGTGGCGTAAAAATTAGGGGGTACACATGTTGGACCCCTATCTAATGTACGTCTATGGTTCAAGTTACAGACAGGTAATTATTATTGTAATATTAGAATAATCAATATAGATCGACACAAAAAAATTCATAAAAAATATAAAGCCGTTTTACAGTTAATCAGAAAATGTCATTTTTTTTTTGAAAACTTAACACCCTGTAACTTCGTTAATATTTAATCTACAGAATGGGTTCATAAAGTCTTTTGTTCTTAAACTCAAGTAAATATTTTACCTCCGAAGTTTGTCTTCTTTATTCTGAGTATATTTTTTAATTTTAATGGCGATTTTTTTTGTTAATTATTGCCTCATAACGGAACTTTCTGCCAAGCTTTAAAACAAGGCTAATCCCTTTTTCATTGGACTATATTAGTTTTTTGATAATGTATGATATCGATGTATTATTAAAATGTAGTTCTTATATTAAATTTTCAATTTTCGTAATAGACATTCTAAACATTTCAAAAATTAAAAAAGCTATAATATGTATTATTTATTTAATTATTTTGCTATATTTGATAGAAATACCTCTTAATTAATTTAAAATTGAAGTAATATATTATTAGGTTATTGTGTACGATACGAACGCATCAAGCATTTATTTAATTTAAATCAGTAATTTATCGCATAGACATAACGAAAATTTAAGAAAGTAGAGATCTAATAAATGGATTCTTCAGGATTTTAGAAAGATACTCTATTTTTCTTAGTTAGTCGACCCAATTCGCGTTTTAGATCGTAAATCCCGTTTTGTTGTCGACCTTACCGAAAAAGTTTATGGTTCTGGTCTCCCGTGTTTACTTTTCGGTATATTTAGATCTATTGTTTATGACTATGCAGTACCGCAAAACCATTAAACGAGGGTGTGTAAATATTATTTTATGATAGGTATTTCTTTCTGTTGACAAACATTCCTTGCGTTTATAATAGGTATATTATTTTCAGTATTTAGACTTTACAATTTGAGATCCCTGAATATATGTATAACACCGTTTCATAAAACATGTTACATTTTATCTCTTGTAGAATAGAACTCATAATGTTTTGATTGTAATAACATGGCTTCAATTCACTAAACTAATGTATTATTATTATTAATTTATATTAACTTTTTATAGGTAGGGTGGGTTGTCCCCATTTTATGGCTCCAGAAGTAGTGGAGAGACGTCAATATGGGAAGCCTGTGGATATTTGGGCTGCTGGAGTCCTCCTGCATGTTTTACTATCTGGAACGTTGCCGTTTCATGGAAGTGGTAGAAGATTAGTGGAGTCGATTTGCAGAGGAAAGTTACATGTAAGTCCATTTTTATTTAATTTAAATACCTAAACGGAGACTATGGGTCACCGAATTAGTTCTAAATATATCACATTTATGGGATCTTACTGAGATGAACAAATATGATTTTGAATCGATAAATGATTGGAAAAATTTACTACGGTAGTCGACGTGTTAACATCGAAGGACCAACCTTAAAAGTTGATTTTCTATTATTTTTAATATGAACCTGCGTGTCACACCGTCGCATTAAAACAAATATATTGAAGTGAAGTAAGGGTTATTTTTTCACCCATTTATTTTAATAAGCATGAATTCTAAAATGTACATTATTTTATGACACTGTAAAAAATTTCAACTTAATCGTTATCACTCACTTTTACTGTATATAGTTCGGGAAATATGAAGAAGTGCTTATAGAAATTGCTACCCGAAAACAAAAAATATGAGTGTGTAGAAAATTAAATATAAGGGTTGCTGTGTCGTTAAACTCGAAGCCAGAGTGGCGAACATAACTTAACAAATTGGCAAAGTTGAAAAAAACGGGTTTTCGCATATAACTTAAAGAAAGTTGTTGATATTGAAAAGATCTATCGATTCATTTCTGTATAATTTTTCGATAGCTCTATTAGTTTTCAAGATATATCGGAAAAATTCGTTAAACTCGGGTTCTCTAGATCTTGTCAACAGTGCGGTCAATATGCTTGGTTTTTTATTGTAACTATATCCATTGGCAATCTAAAAAGGTACTTTTTTAAAAAATTAAAAATATTGATTATTTACCGAGATATACAGCTTTATCGGAAAAAAGCTGCTCTGGCAAATTTGCTCCTGTTGGTCAGCGGATGGTCCCACAGTAACGATTCCGGGCTCATTCTCTTCCTAAAGATTTGTTCTATCATCCTATTTAATTGTAACATTTTTTAATTTTAGGGGTTCAAAAATGACTTTGAAAAATTTGCACTTTTTTTTAGCATTTTTAGCATAGTTTATATTAAAAATGTATAAAGTGTGTAGAGGATTGCTATAATTAAAGCTACGTTATAAAAATGCTCTATATTGTAAAGTATGAAATATTTAATATTAGTCATTGAATAAAAATCTTATTTTTTACGTTTAATTTTCCGATTCGCCTTCTTCATCTTTTTCTTTAGAGAATTTATCGAGAATATTTTGGTGAAGCATCATATTGGAAGCACCAACGCAGAGTCCTCGTCTTCGTCCTCTTGGATGTTGATGTTAGGTTTTTCAAAGTTTTCACTCATACATTTTAAAAAATTTTTTTGGCATCCACATACTTTACTTTTGCAAATCCACATACTTTACTTTTGCAACCACTCGCACAGGAGCATGATATTTTTTGGTTATTTGGTATTAATGGTTCCTCTGTATAAACTGGCATTAGCAAATTATCTGCGACTTTCCACCCCCACTGAGTCAAATTTTCCTTAAAAATATAAGTATTCAATATTAATTCCCATCAAGAGCATCTTTGTAAAATGTTAATTCCGCCCTGGAGATTTTTTACAAAAAAAAATGCTAAAAAAGTGCAATTTTTTCAAAGTCATTTTCGAATTCCTAGAATTCAAAAAATTGTTACAATTCTTAAATATGATAATAGGAAGAGAACGATGCCAGAATCGTTACTGTAGGACCATCCGCTGACCAACAGCAGCCAATTTGCCAGAGCACCTTTTTAGACTTCTAAACCCTAAAGGAGAAGTCTTATAATACGGCTCTGTCTGTCTATCCGTTTGTCTGTCTGTCCGTCTCTCCGCATTTATAACTCAAAAACGAAAGAGATAGCGACTAGCGACAAGAGGTAAACAGTAATAAACTTAGCAAACCTTGAATAGATCCAAAACAGATTTTCAGATTTTTCTGACTTTCGGTTTCAAAACTGGTTTTACAAATCGGAACCGGTAGTGATTTCCGGATTTAAAAGATAGCATTTTGACGTAAAATTTAACGCTAAATCGATGTTTAAAAACAGATTTGAGATATCTTTTACGGTTCATGAGATAATCGCATTTTTGTTTGGAAGTCGTCACGTGTTTACTAACGCGCAGGTGCTTCTGACTTATTTTTTTATAAAGCCATATATCTTGGTAAATAATCAAAATTTTTATTTTTCCAAAAAAGTACTTTTTTAGATTGCCATGTGCTATAGTTACAGCAAAAAACCAAGCATATTGACTGCACTGTTGACGAAATCTAGACAACCCGAATTTAACGAGATTTTTTCGATATATCTCGAAAACTAATATAATATAGCAATCGAAAAGTTATATAGAAATGAATTGATAGATCTTTTTAATATCTACAACTTTCTCATTTAACTTCTTTCAATCGGAGTTATAATTTTTAAGTTATATGCGAAAAACCGTTTTTGTCAACTTTATGTTCGCCACTCAGCCTCGAGTTTAAAGACACAGCAGCTAACCTTTATTTTCAATTTTCTACACGCTCACATTTTTTGTTTTCGTAGTAATTTAACATTGGGCCGTAACAGATTTCCTGGACTAATAAATTGATAAACATAAGCACAGCCATAGCTGGTTATACGTTGCGACTGATCTCTGTGAGAGATAATGAAACAGTAGTAGTTGATGGCGGGTTTTTGATTTTACTCAAACCATAAATTACAGGCTTTGGTCGAGTCTGGTGAGAATTTGAACGAATCTCATTGGTTCGGATGTAGGGGTGCGATTTTGTATAAGTGTTGATTTGACTCCTTTGCAAAAGATAATATTTTTCGTCTCGCATGAGAGCGACAGAGTTATAAATGGAGATAACTTATTACTAACGACTGTTGGATATTTCTAGGAATTGGAGTGACGTAGCTATGCAAGCTGTGACTTGAATAAAAATATATGCATTTTATAAAACGTAGTAACTAAATAATAACGATATTGGATATGATTTTAAATATTTAGTTTTGAATGTGATTTTAAGAATACATGTAAATAGGATTGTAATTCTAGATAATTTTTCAGTGAAATTTATCCATAGGGTTGTTTATAGATTTTGCTCATTTATTTTTAGAGTCTATGTATATAAGCCACTTAGTATTCACAAGAAAATCGAGTTCCGGGTTCCCACAATATTAAAAAGTGTTTGTGTCCTCCGTATATTAAAATTCCTATATTTTATGCTAATGGACTAAGTTGCAAAACAAGCAGTTGGTACAAAATTGTGACATGCAAATGAAAAGTTTGATAACTACGGGATAAGAATCGTTTTAAATTACATTTCAGTTTAAATTATTGCATATTGGGCAATTATTTGCAATAATTATATTAATAAATTTTAATGAAGGTCAGTATTTGTTATTAGTAATTTAAAGAGGAAAATTAGTCCTCTGGTTATGTTCGATTATAGAGAATTTGATTATTTATCACTATATTGAATTTGTTAAAAAAATATAACATAATCTGTTGAAGGTGCTCAACAACTATAATATGTCAACGAATAATGAAAAACTAGGCCACCACAATAATTTAATGGAGAAAACAAATTTTAATACGGGACGGCGACATATTTCCGCCAATCATTGGCCATCCTCAGATAAATTGGTTATGTGGAGACGTAACACTAGTTGTGATATTCTCCAATTTGGTTAGTTTAATTTAATTTAAACTTAATTAAGTATTTGTTTTATAAAATTTTTTTTATTGGTTCCTCAATATGTTACGTATTATTTTTAAACATTCAGCTTCATACCATTTGTAAATCATCCAGTTTCATAATTATTCTTTGCGATATAACCAATTTGCCTCAGGATGGCCAATGATTGGCAGAAACATGTCGCCACCCCGTATTAAAATTTGTTTTCTCCATTAAATTATTGTGGTATGAACTAGTTTTTCATAATTCGTTGAATAATTTTTACCACCTTTGAGTATAGATAATCTTCTCTTTTTATAATATGTCATTTAAAAATCCTTGAAAATCTCTATTCCGAAGAGTCAAAATTATTTCTCCAACTGTCACCTGTCAAAAATCAAAAATGTCAAAGTTTGAAACTTTAATATTAAATATCTGAAAAGTATTCGTCTCTGGAAAGTTTTGGGACGACACAACCGGTTTTTTTACGTATAAATTTTTTATATTAAAAATATGGACCTGAATTTTGGTATGCAAATGTCCCTTCCGCCCTAAAACCCATTAATGAATTTTGAATACGATATTTAAAGTAAAAACGAAGAAATTGAGGAATGATTGATGTAATCTTAGTAATTTGTAATTAAAATTATCCTCTTCTCCACAGCCGAAGCGGAAATTTTCTTTGGTGACACAGCCGATTTTTTTTCTTGAAAACGTCAAAGAAATTGAAGAAAAATATAATAATAAATTATTTACTTAAATGTTTAGGGAATGCGAGGTCTCAACTGGATTAAATTAGCACTTCATCATAATCTCGCTTTCAACAACACTTACTTAGTTTAAATACTAAACTACTTGTTTGAAAGATATAAATTTGCTTCATATATAAACTCTGATTTGAATCGGAATAAAAATTATTGTTTGAATACAATAAAACTTTTATATGCAATAATATTCGAATCCTGCTGGCCATCATTAGTTAAAAATCCACTTTCTCCCTCAGGTCTAATAATTCTTCTACCTTACATATCATTTTGAAAACGAAGCCTGAAATGTAATAACCATCCTTATAGAGTTTTTTATGATGCTTCAGATTTATATGATAAATAAAAATCGGTGTATTGGTTATTTAGCCGATAAATATCCATTGAAAGGAGAGTTTTGACCGCAGTAACTACACCACAAAGACATAATACTAGATTGTGTGGCCATAAAATGTAGTTTCTTTTCATAGATAAATTTTCTTTTAATAGTTGTTGATATACACAAGATTTTTATTATCGAATTTATTAAAGAGCCATGACTTTAATTCATTTAAAAATCTTATAATATTTTTTACATCGTCAATGATTATTTTAATTTAACAAAAAAAAAATTAAAGAAAAACTACACACGCACATGGTTAAAAAAAAATATCAAAGTATTTTATGACTTTGCGTGGTGTTAAAAATAATATGAATTTATATGTTTCTTCTGGTTTCATAAAATAAAAATGTATCAGTTTGAAAATTAAATAATAGTGTTTTCTAGCTCGATCATTTTAATACACCGTTTTAATCACATACTCATAAAGAGTTCATCAAAACTTTGATGTTAAATCTATCTTATTTTACAAAAAATTAATGCTGTTCAAAAAAAAATTTAATCTAGCCAACATATGACCTATCGCCATTTTTTAATCAAAAATTAACACGTTAACACAAAAATATATGAAAAATATTTACTTTTTTGTGAATCAGGCAACAATGGAAAACGTTTTTGAAAATATTAATAATACAAAAATAAACTATAGTGTAAACAAAATGTGTAAAACTTTATTGCCATTTTGTTTAGTAATGGCACTTATAGCAACTGCCACCAAAATCTAATCACATCTAAACTAATTATCAGAATCTTGTATGCAAAATTTAAAACTTTTTAATTCAGTAGTTTTCGTTACTACAACATCCATCCTAACAAACTAACACACACACACAAACAGACATCATCACGAAAGTAACAAAATCGTATGGACCTTAAAACGAGTTTATCCATTGAAAAACTCAATACCCAATTTTTAGCATGATTACAATACCTGTGTGCGTGTGTGCGCGCGCGCGTGTGTGTGTTAGTCTGTTAGGATGGATGTTGTAATAACAAAAACTCAAAAATTACAAAACTACTGAATTAAAAAAATTGAAATTTTGCACACACGATTCTAATACGCTAGATTAGATCTGATTAGATTTTGGCGTCAATCGGACAACCGGAAGTGGCAGTTGCTATGAGTGATGACGCCATTACTAATCAAAACGGCAATAACGTTTTACACATATATTTTGTATATACTATAGCTTATTTTCGTATCATTAAAATTTTCAAAACTTTTGCCATTGTTGCCAGATTTACAAAGTCGTTTTTTTATACTTTTTGTGTGTAAATTTTTAATTCAAAAATTGCGAGATGTCATGTGCTGGCCACATTAGATATTTTTTTCTTTTTCCAAAATAGCTTTATACATATAACTTTCTATTTAATCCGTCCTTTCTCTGTATTTCTGTCATAAATTATCAAAATGGCAGCGTTTAATGCGTAAGCACCAGTACCAATCAGTCCTGCTTTTATTTGTTTCTTTTCGAGTATTTATTAATTTATTAGATTTTTTATTAACATTAATTTATATTGTGTCCTTTTTATATGTACAACATGTTTAATAACCTTAATAACCACTTTATATTCAACTATTAAAAAACCTATTGTGGTATTTTAAGTTCAAAATGTTTAACTTGCGTCACCACCATTAAAACTCTTGTCAAAGGCTGCCGGATTTTATCAAACAATTTACTTTTCGTTATCTTTATCATGAAATTTTTTAGCGCTTTATAAAATTATGTACACGATATTAAAATTTAACAGGAAAAGTTGGGGCGGCGTAATTGTAAGAAATACTTCCGACTAATTCTAATGAATCGTGAAATATTTGAAAACTTTGATATTAGAAATTCAACGTGCTCGTCGTCGGCACCATGAAAATTAGAAAATTAATATCGAATGACAATAATTTAACTTCGATAAAGCTAAATAATTTGCGAACTATGAACTAATTAAAAATGTCAAGTACGGAAAAGTAAAAACTGTAACTGAATAATAAAACTAACCGTTCATTTTCTTATAAGAAAAAAATTGCAAGTAGATAATTTATTGACCTATAAGTTTGCGAATTTTTCAATACAGTTAATTCATAAAAACTTGTCAGACTTGTCAGCTTACAAATCTAAAATGTGCAAATTATTCTTATAAAAACACATGAACATTATTTAATAACAAAATATTTATAATAAAGAATAAAATTATATTTTACAAAATATTTTCTGAGGTACTTATCAAGATAAAAAAGGCACACTTTCATAAAACATAGTTTTTTATGCAACAAGTGCGTAAAGTGATTCTTTTTTCTCATGAGTGTAAAAAGTCACTTTACATACTTGTTGCATAGAATATTTTTTCTACTGCCAAAACATATGTGGTTATTAAGTAAAAAATAATCAATCTACTTTACGCACTAGTGCGTAATAGTATATTATTCAACAAGCGTATAATGATAGCTATTACCCACGAAGATGAAAGTTGTAATCGTCTGAGTAGGTAATAGCCATTATGCGCGAGTCGAATACTAAACTTTATCTACAACTATTTAGTTAATAAAAAGCGCTTTGTATGTTGACAATATTCAAAAAGTCAATTTTTATTAATATAACAATTATTAAAAATTACATTAGTTATTAGACTTATTGTAAATCTAATATAAAGTCTGCTTGTATTAAAGAACTGTTTAATACAGTATGTGCGACAATCACATGAGTGAAAAAAGCACTTTACACACTAGTTGCACACAATATTTTTTCTACTACCAAAAAATATGTAGGTATTAAGTATAAAATAAGCAATCTACTACAAGAAGCTTTTTTGCACAATATTGAAGTTAAGCAGTTGATTTTTGGCACATTGATGTTACGTTTTTTTGTGCCACCCTGTATTTTCATTATTCCTCTACTCAATATATTTTAGTTTCATACTCACTTGATATCCCCTTCTTATTTCTTCGCGTGATGTCCCTCTCTTCTCTTGGTATTCATATAAAATGTCTTTCCCATGTTAATAATGTTCTTCTCTTTACCTACTCAGTTAAAATAACTAACTTCATACCGTTTGTGACGCTTACTGAAGATTTCTTTTTTTCTCCACCTCATCTTGTAGGGGTTCTGGTTCTTTTCCTCTGGACCGTTTTTTCCTCTGGACCGTTTTTTCCACTGGAAAGTTTTTTTTACCTGTGCCAAGAAGTTTTTCCTCTGGACAGTTAATTTTACCTAGGCCAAGAAGTTTTTCCTCTGGACAGTTATTTTTACTTGGGCCAAGAAGTAGAAAGCTAAGTTTTTTTTTAAGAAAAAAAGAAAAAATCTCTGGAACTTTATTATCGTAAAATAAACAAACAAAACGTTTAATTTCCCTAACCTTAAAAAAAGAAAGGACGGATTTTGAAATATATCGTAGTTTTTTTGTCAATTATTTCTAATTGCATCAAAAAATCAATTTGACTGGCGTCCAAAACTTTTTTATATTTAATATTTTACTTCTGATATATTTCAAATTCGAACCCATAATATAAAGATTTGAGCTTAATCACATTAATTATTTATTATCAACAAAATAAAGTACCGTTTTTCAGAAAGATAAAAAACATAAGGATGTTGCAAAAAAATGTGTTACGTATGCGAAGAAGTTACTTTGTAAATTTTATTTTACATTACGCACTAGTGAAAAAAAAGTTAAACACACTCCGTAGCGTGCATAAAGTAAGTATTAGAAGCAAGATATTAATTATCATGAAGTAATTAAAGTATTTAAGCAACATAAATAAACGCCAAAAACATTATTACAGCTGAATATTAAGTACCCTAGAAAATTAATTTGGAAGATAGTGTTGAATATTTGACAGGAGTCTAGCCATTACCTCGGAGGATTGATTGCTAGAGAGAAGTTATTTTGGACAAAGATTGTATTTATTTCGTAAAAATAAAAAAAAAATCTTTTCGTATGGGGATTTGAACCTGCTACCTCTTTTATACAATCTGGATATCGTATCAATTAGACTATACGACAGAGATTGATCTAATAAAAACTTTCATATTATGTTTAATCCTCTATTTGTCCTAATCTATCAAAAATAATATAAAAACTCAGTTCATAAAAATTTCAAGTGGTGCTAAATCAATTTAACTATCATTTAATGGTTTTACGCTATTTTTTATATTGTAAGCGTTATAAATCCTTATTGATGATTCAACTGAAGATTTTAACCTATTTACATCAACATAAAAATTTTAAGTGGCGTTAAATCAGTTTAACTCAAATTTTATGGGTTCAATCTGTTTTATGATGTAAACATTCTACAATCCAATTAATAATAAAGTTGACGATATTTACTCCTCTATATCTTCAACAAGAGTATCCGTTTTGTGTAGTATATTATCTAAAATATCAGATATAAAAATTTACAATAACGATACATCAATTTAACTAAAATTTTATGGCTTCAATCTATTTCTTATATTGTTGCGAAAAAAAAAATGAAATGCAAAGATATAAGAAACAGACAATAAGAATTAGAGTTGGAATATTAAAATACTACTTAAACTAGTAAATAATGCAAGAATTACCAAAACAGCTAAAAAATAAAAAGCAGAATACGTCATATAACTTACAGCGATCAACGGAAGAATACATTTATCTAAAAAATCTAAAAATAGTTATTTAAGAAAGATTTTGTAAAAAGTGTTACGTTTTCTTGTGCCACCCTGTATTTTCATTCTTCCACTACTCTGTATATTTTATAGTTTTATGTTCGCTTGAATTTCCCTTTCCTATTTCTCCGCGTCATATGTTCTCCCTCCTTCTATCGGCCTTTTATATAAATTACCATCCCGTGTTAAGAACCTGCCATTTTATCTATTTAATATATATTTAATATCATAAATAGACTTTGCATATCGTTGTATTATCTTTGTATTGCCAGCGTTTTCTACTGAAGATTTCTTTCTTGTCTCCCCTTTAATTTTAGGGGTTTTTCTGGTTTCTCTTGGGGTGACTGTAAATTTTCCGCTGGTTCCAATGTCTGACGGTTAAGTTTGCCGGATCCAAGACGCTTTTTTTTCTGGACAATTGGAACAGGACAGCTTACGCCGACAACACCAAGACCCTAATGAAGCTATGTTTTTAATGAAAAGAAAGGAAAAATTAAAAATCTCTGAATATAGTACTATCGTAAAATAAACAAATAGAACGTTTCATTTGAGTTTAATTTCCTTAGCCCCAAAAAAACAAGAAAGGACGGATTTTGAAATATTTCACAGTTTTTTTGTCAATTGTTTCTAATCACACCAAAATTTTTGTATTTAATATTTTACTTCTGATATATTTCAAATTCTATTCGTGGAACAAACCCATAATATAATTTGAGCTTAATCACTTCAATTATCTTTTACCTTTTTTATCGTTACAAAAGGAAACGAGAAATGTTGATTTCTATTCATAAAAATGCAATATAAATTTTTCCTACGGCTGCTTGAAAAATACACAAAAACGCACTGTCAACTTGCCTCGAAAAACGTCAATTTCCAACAGCGTGTGTAACATTTACGCACGCAGTGTGCAAAATAAAATGACAATACAACTACTCATAATAATATAACATATATCAATGAATTGAGATGAAATCTAGCATGCGGACACTGTAACTACTGACAGTTCTCATTTCTCATGTATGTACTTTGAGTGGCGGCCAATTAAGAGGTACTCAGTGCTAAATGTAAGTGAAAATAGTATTCACATTTCTTAAAGTTTCAGTGCTGATTTTTTACGTATGTTTTAGAGAAGATAGTTAAAAATTAATAATCAATACTGCCAGACACTCCATCGGAGGTAACTTTTACCAGACGCTCTAAAGCTCCCCAAAAAAAATGCAACTTTACTTATAATCTCGGTCTTATTTTTATACATGATATTCAAGGAACTATTTCATTACATTTGTGAGCTCCCAGACCAATCGGATAGACCAAACATCCCCCCAGACACACATAAAGTGTCGCTATAGGTATGAGCGCGAGTTCATTATTCGTTCGCTTAAAATTGTATGTCGCTTATAAAAAGTATTTAAATAATTCCATGAATATCATGTATCAAAATCAAGACTGTACAAACTCTTTATTTTAACATATAAATACATAAAACGTTACATTCAATTATTTCCTGACCACATGTCGTCATTACTTAACTAACCTCTAAACTCCAAAGAAACTAACTACACAAGAAAACCTCTTCCCCTACTCACAAATGTCAAGTGTCAAGACACTACCAACTTAAATTGTGGCGGTAAATTTGAGCGTTGGAGATTATTTCTACATGACTTAGATTATAAGTAAATTTACATTATTTTTTGGATTTAGAGCGTCTGGTAAAAATTACCGCCGACGGAAAGTGTCTGGCAGTATTAATTATTAATTTTTAACTATCTTCTCTAACGTAAAAAATCAGCACTGAAACTTTCAGAAATGTGAATACTACTTGTACTTACCTGTAGCACCGGGTACCTCCTAATTGGCCGCCGGTGCAGGTACACATACATACTTACACTACTTAATCCCATACGTTTGGTTTATGAGAAAATAAGTAACGTCTGGGGGCCCTGGGATCTTGGACTTATAGTATCAGCGGCATTCCTTATTATTTGGCAAAATAATTTCTATTAGAATAATTGTAAATCACGTACAATTACAAGAAATACATTTTTAACTTTAATTTTTTAGCATTCTTCAATCTAGTATAAACTAGTTGCAACGTATTTTTTATTTGAATCCTTAGTTCAGGGCGAGACTGATATTTTTCGATGAGCCGTCTTGATATTTCATTATTCACTCTATATTAAATTTAAAAGTAAAGAATAAAAGAAAACACTTTAAACTATACGTCTGGCTAAGTACAAATGACAAAAAACCCGAAAAAATCGTTAATCAAGTTGATCCGGTGAAGACGCGTTTCGACAGGTCTGTAAACATTGTCGCGTAGGTTATTTTTCTTAGATGTACCGCTTCTTGAGCGGAAAAAAAAACAAAGTCGGCAACTGTTGCTTTGGTGGAGACGATTTTATGCCCGATTCGCCTGATCCCGTTTCGCCTGACCAATTAAAATTTCCCGATTCGCCTTTATAATGAATTTGTTTAAATTTATATTAAAAAATACAATTTCACTTGGATTCTTTTTAATTTAAATTTTTTATCCGTCTTGAAAACCATTGCATAAATATGAATTTTACCTAGAAGAATAAGTAATTAATTAATGAATAAAAACAACTAATAATAGACTCCACGTCTGATCTTATTTATTGACTGTTTAAAAAAAAAATACCTTCACATATTGATTATATTACCAATGTGTTACAAATCATTATTTTTAAATTTTTTAAACCATCTTGATAATTTTTTCCTTAAATCATTTTTTATAGATAAGTCCTTTTTTAAAGTAATGTACAGTTGAAAATATTACTGAACAATTTTAGTTTTTGTATATATATTTTTTTTTGTCTGAAGTAACACTTCTGACCGGTTATAGGGACAAATAAAAAAAATCTGTAAGTTATTCGTCAATTTAAAAAAAAACGTATAATAATATATACATATTTACATTAAATTGAACTAACAAAATTAATTTATCTTAAGCTTGACAGTGTAAGCTATTTTTACTAAACATCTTCTCACTGTAATTACATTATTTAAGTAGCTTTCTTGAATTTGTCTTATTCTTTCATCTAGCTTTATATATATAGTACATCGTTTTTTGGTTGTCATATAATGTTCTGTTTAGATCACTAATATTTGACAATGTTTAGCGTCTTCTTTCAGAAACTGTACTAGTTCAAAAACGTTTGAATGGCTTTTTCCGATGTTGCGATTTAACTGATTGTGCCATCCTTCCAAAGCATTCCTTGTCCTATGGCGTAAACCGAAGCAATTCCAAATGTTTCCAATATGTTCATTCTCCATCCACTGGGTTACAAAATAGTTATTGAATTTTTTCACAGTTCAGACAATTTTCCATAATAAACAGCCCACAATCTACTAGAGCATTATTAGGAATATGTACTAAAGATGCGCATAAACGAATATGACTTCGGACTTCCTCATTTTCTTTATATTCTTTTGTTAACCCATATTCTTGTACTTTTCTCCATATGCACTGATTAAAATGGAAGTTACACCCAGTTATGATGGTCGATGGAAAAATGCTTATTCTTATGGCCTGTATTGCAACAACTTCAAAGTCGGTCTTAAAATACTTTGGTGTCCAATCCGGAAAGAGTCTCTTTATCAAAGAAAATAATCTTTTGTATGTGTTTACCGATTTATCTCCAAGAAGTGCATACACTACTGGAACAATACTTGTTGCTGTTGAATTACTGCCTATATCAGCGTGTATTGTATATAATTGAGTGAACTGTTTGCAGCAAGATTTCAAAGTTCCGTCTGCGAAAAACTCGTTACTTTCTTTCAATAAGTGCGTTAACTGCCTACTCGAAAATGCCAATATTCTGTCATCAGATCCATCGTCGATAAGTAGAAAGTCCTTAATTAAAATTTCGGGTAAAACAAGCTCGGATCGGCTTAAGAACTTTGTCATACCAAGACTTTTTTGTCTCATTCTGTATAAAGATGACTTTTTTGAGGCAAAAGTAGGCAATTCTGTTACAAAATTAAGACCAGCATCTTTAACTTTCCTTATTGATTGCTCAAAAGTTGTAGGAATGGGCTTTAGTTCATCACGTACCCGCTTATTACAGTCAAACATAACTTTTTTAACTTCGTTCTTAGCATAGTCAACAACACAAGTATGGTCTCTTTCAGTAACAACTTTCATTTCCTCGTTTGTTATCATACTCCCACTACATTTTCTCAAAGAACATCGCCACCTTGTCGTTAGATCTTTGCTTTGCCTATCTTTATTTAACTTATAGCCTTTGTATAACATAACAGGAGCACCCCGCTTTGATTCGACAAAGTCAACGTCACACATTTTTATAAATTATATTTTTGAAGCTTACTATAGAAAAGTGTATCTAAGACTAAACTAAATTTCATAAATAATAATAAACTCCCCGTATTAAAAATAAAATGGAATAGTAACGACAAACAGAGTACCAATCAAAAATTGATTTCGGTTTAAATACCTCTTATTTCTAAGAAAATACCCCAATCAGGTATCTTTAATCCCAAATAGTAATACTTTCGATATAATTATCATTCAGAATGAAAGAAAGAACATTTTCTCGCATTATACAAAAATTAATAAGCTGTTACGTTGGGATTTCTTTACCTTAGCAGGTCAGGCGAATCGCAACTATTTATTTCCATCTAACATGTGGTCAGGCGAAACGCTACTAAAACGTACCAAACTTTTACTTCAGGCGAAACGGGACCAGGCGAAACGGGAATATACCGGTGGAGACGCGGCTTAAGGCTAACTTTATATTGTTTTTCACTACTAGTATTAGAAGATGTCATTATTTATGCTATATTTGAGTCGAGAAGTTAAATTTCTCTCCTACAAGTAGATAATTTTTGATTATTGGCTAGTAGTAGATAATAAAAACAATTGAAGCATCTCGGGATAATAATAATGCTCGGCTGACAAAAATTACTTCTCGACCTGAGTGTATAATATACTATTTCATTATTTTTTAATTTATCTTTTTTATTTAGAGTTATTGTAATCAGTAAAATAAGCGCGCACTGTTTTTATCGTACCACCCTGTTTAAGTCAGGTAGTCATTTGTTTTATTTCTGTAATTATATTGTATGGCATAATCATAAAATTTTATTATAGCAGCTTCCAGGGGTTTTATTCTAGATAGGGGAATTACGTAATACGGTAAAGTCTGGAGATAAAATCTTTTTTGAGTATATTACAATTGTATAGGAAAAGAAGTAAATAACGATATCGTAGGAGAATTTAGTTTTCATTTGTGTATACAGGGTATAATTGAAATATTCATAAACGTATTAAAAAACACCATCTTAAAATTTAAATACGTGAACATGTTTTATACTTCTACTCTTTGTGTGATGCCTTTTGGGCCACACAGATTAACGTTAAATAATAATATATCGTAGTTCATTAAACTAGTTATAACTTAAACAATATAAAGTTTGAGACGTGAGTTATACATAACGTGATATAGCAATACAAGGTAACGCCGACAGGTTGAATGCCGGCCGTTGCCCAGGTCAGGACATTGGAACGTTATTTTATTTTATTAATAATTAAATCTTTATATTATGGGTTCGTTCCACGAATAGAATTTGAAATATATCAGAAGTAAAATATTAAATTATAAAAAAAAGTTTTGGAAGCCAGTCAAATTGATTTTTTGATGTAATTAGAAACACTTAAAAAAACTGCGATATGTTTCAAAATCAGTCCGTTCTTTTTTTTGGGTTAAGGAAATTAAACTCAAATTAAACGTTATATTTGTTTATTTTACGATAATAAAGTTTCAGAGATTTTTTTCTTTTTTTCTTGCGGGTGGGGTTTTTGCGGTCGAGAAAAAAAACTTCTTGGCCCAGGTAAAACTAACTGTCCAGAGGAAAAATTTCTAGGCCCAGGTAAAAGTAACTGTCCAGAGGAAACACTTCTTGGCCCAGGTAAAGTAACTGTCCGGAGGAAAAAACTGTCCAGAGGAAAAAATCAAAACCCTAAAATTTCACAGAAAGTAAATTCTTATAAATTACCAGATTTCGTGGTCTGAAAACGAATATAAAACAATGATAATATTAAAATGAAAAAGATGAATTTTAGATCAAAATATGAAATACAAAAATTATTAAGATGATTTAAATTTTAAAACAATCTGTAAAAACAAATTAAAAAAATATAGGTTCTCTTTTTGTATGAGACACACAGACATCAGATAATTTATAATATTACAAATGATAAGATATGAACTTTTAACTAAATAATAAAAAAAATATACCGGCATTAATAGAATTAAAAATAATAGTAAATAAAAGTTAAAAGCGTCGAATTAATAATGATATCAAAGAATTTTAGTGAAAATATAATATAGTATAATAAAAACTTAACATACAAGATGAGGGGGAGAAAAAAAAAAGAAATTTTCGGTAAGCGACATAAAATCAGTTATTTTGACTGAGTAAGCAAAGAGACGAACATTATTAACATGGGAAAGACATTTTACAGGAATACTAAGAGAAGAGAGGGACATGACGTGAAGATATAAGAAGGAATATCAAGCGAGTATGAAACTAAAATATATTTCGTAGAGGAATAATGAAAATATAGAGTAGCACAAAAACGTAACAAAATGTTTATTGTTGGCTTTGCATATATAGGTTATTATCTCTTTGAGAGGAGTCATTCTTGATTCGTTACTCATCCTCGATTCTTTATTCACTATCGATGAGTTATCGATTTATTATATTAAAGTAAACATTTACCAGTGAATAAATTTGTTGTTGAAATTATCTACTGTTTATCTTTCCAACATTGAGATACTTTACAAGGCTATCCTACTATTCCACATCACATTTGTATAAGAGAATATTGAGTCCTAGAAATACATATGGAATCTACTAGAATTTCTGTTGCTCATATTTACTACACTCATAGAAACTGAATTATTTAAATACATTCTCTATCTATATGCAACACTCAACCAGGCCTGTTTATTTGCACCCAAACCAACCAACCAATCAAACCATCTATTTGCAATCATGCTATCGAATGTAAATCAAGAAAGATTTTTTAATATACTGGTCGCTGAATAGTTGGAAGATTGTTTTACATATAATGGAAACTTGCCACTTGACCAGTGGAATGTTGCGCTTGCTTCTGGATTGAGGCTGATTAGAACAAGTAGCGTGCTATTGTGAATCCTTACGTTATCCTGAAAAGAAAGTACAGTGTGCATTATTAGTGCGGATTGAACTCTAAAAAAATATAGTGTTATAAGTATAGTTGTAATCCAGTCTCGACGTCAATACCTTGGTAGGTAAGCGAACTTTCACCACAGTCATGGCAGGCGAGGTTGGAAAATCCAGCGGAGAAGCCAGAATGTATATACACAACCCAATGACTGTGGATTCTTTGGATGAATTCATCAAAAATGTAGTTAGAAAAAATGTTACCACATTCAATTTGTACAATTGCTTTGGAGCGCTGGAAGAAACTGTACTGTACTGTACTGGATCCAATCAACTTTAAAGACATGGTAGTGGATGTACACACTATAAATTAGTATTTTATTGAACTCCATCCATTATCGTAAATTAGTTTGGACTCTTATGTTATTATCACTTATATAAACATTGTGACTACAGTCTAAAGCCAAAACTATTGGACCAGTAGTCAGGTTTCTCATTTCCCCAGTTTCTAAACTTGTTTTTTGAACCACACCCTTATAGATATTACAAAATTTGACAGTCCATTTTCCATTAAAAATTCTTCCGACCTTACCAACCGTCTATCTAACATTTTTATTAACTACAATTTTTTCCTAGCATTCCTCCTGTTTGTATCCAGCTGGTCAACACCCTTCTTTGGAATAACATTTATCATCTCATCTCTTTCTTTACTTTAGTTCTTAAACAATTTTTTTTTAATTTAATAACCAACTAGAAAAAGCTCTAATGTTTCGCCTCTCATAGTAGAAATAACAACATTTCTTCACCAGTGTTCATTCGTACACAATAGTTATTTGTATGCCTAGGCCGCGAAATACCTTTTTGGCGGACCGAAAGAAAGATTATCGCCGAGGCGGCTTGCGGCCGAGGCAAGATAATCTTGAGGTCGCCAAAAAGTTTCGTGGCCATGGTATACACACTATTTTTCGTGCAATCGTTAAAATTATGAAATTAGATCATTGCCAATAAATATATTATTGCTTTAAAATCAACAGCAGTTGAATTTCATTAACAAAATCACAGCTTCTATGGAAATGACAGTATTTGAATATACAAAATATTTTGACAGTTCTTGACAAAACGCAAATATGTCTGACATTGATAGCGATATTTCAGTATCTTGTTGCTTCAACTTCTAGAGTAAATACAAGTAATAATACAAACTGTGCAATATTTATCTTGAATAATATAAGTATGTATTTGTTAATTTAAAAATTAATACTATGTTTAATAAAAAATAATAACATTGTTAGTTTCGTATTGTAGAAATGTCAAATTTGAAAGTGACCTTTGCTTTTTCGGCCGTTACCATGGGCAACGGCTGCGAAATTGATTTTCGCGGCCGCTGTGGAGAACGCGAAGTACTCACTTCGCGTACGGTTTCACGAAAAATTCTTTTTCCTACGATCACTACCCAAAGTAGGCTTTTGCACACTCAAATCTAACCGCAAAGTTGACGTTTTCCGTGATCTGTAATAATTTGACATTATTGTCGCTCTAGCGCGTACTTTTCCGCTCGCCTGTTTTCATTTACAATAAACTAAAGAAAGGTAGTAAATAACAGGTGTATTAAAACAAAATGTAGGGCAGTCTGAATATTTTAGTTGAAATATTAATATTTGAAGATATTTCGAACGAAATTAAACTTTATTTTATAAAATTTATCTAGTAAAAATATAACAGTCAGAAGGTACACCTAGATACTCCTAGGTACACCTATATGAAATAGTGATTGCATATTTAAGTATCTACTTACTGTTTTGTGCAAATAGTAGACTATGAAATTAATGAAACGTCATTATTTCATTTTTAGGTTATGAACTGTATTTTCATGTTTTTTTTTAATTATTTGTCTAAAAATAATGTGATCGTAGAAAAAATCTTGTGTGCAATTCGAGCAGAAAGTGCTTTGCCGCTTTCGGCAGATTGCCCGCGCTCCGCTACGCGTCGCGCGGGCAACTCTCTGCCTCAAGCAGCAAAGTATCACTTTCCGCTCTTAATACACAAATAGCTATTTTACGCTCGTTATGTAGATGATTGCCTAATTATTTTCCAAAGCACGTAACATATGCCTCTCCTTTCAAAAGGGCTGCCCTCAGTTCTTGAATAATCTAAAATTTAATTGACAAATATGCGGTAGTAAATGTGGTGATTATCTCCTACTCAGGATACCAAAAAATTGTACGGAAAGAAGAAATAAAAGACATGAATAGGAAATGGAATGGGAATGGATTACTACTAGTAGAGAGTTTTAGCACCTCACCCGCTAGCGTTAACGCAAATCCTCATTTCGTTAGCGTTATACGGTAAATTTTCTGAAATGCGCGTTCCCTTAACTCAAATACGTTATTCTATACGCTAACCAAATTTAGTGTTAACGTTAGCGTTAGCTGGTGAGGTGTTAAAACTCCCTATTATATAATAGCGGGAAAATATTGTGTTACAACCCATTTTTGTATTTTGGTGTACATTATATTAGTATTTATGTTATTTAAAATTAGAACAAATACCTATACAATTATATTTGTTTAAAATTTTGATTACCCCCCACCCCCAGGAAAAAAGTTGTAAAAAGCCCTTTTAAATAATGTACTTCGAGTGAAGTACTGCCCTGCTGACTATATAATTTAAAATTCTTCTTCGACTCCGGTTAGCCATTGCTGTCTTGATTTCGCATTTTTCCAAAGCTCACAGAAAAGTACCGCTATGATGGCATTTCCGTTTTACGTGAATCTCTAATGGCCACTCAATTTTCCCTTTGAGCGTTAGTGAGGGTTGGTGCGCATTCTTCTTAAATAGTGCTCTTACATCTGGTCGTCTTAAGTATTTTCTGCTTCTGACAATTTCGGCAGGTCTAAAAACTTTATTGTATGATTTGATATCTCTTGGGTTGGGTTCTGTGAAAGAAAATAAAAAACTTACAAAAAATTATAAATATTATATTTCTCCTGTTTTTATGTTTATTCAGTTCTTTTTTTGCTTCAGTCTCCACATCTTCTAAACATCCAATTCTTTTCAATGTCAATTAGCAAAAACAATTTCCACCTTCTTCTACTTACTTCTTTTATTGCATACTCCAACTTCACCCAGTGATAAATAGTTTAAGTTTCTTCTCCAGTGATTTAAATTATTTTTCGTTGTTTGACCTTTTTTATTCATGAAATAAAATTCATATGTACTGTAAAAATGATAGTCACATCTATCGTAGGTTGATGGTTTCCATCCGGGCAAGCCACTGCGTAGGATTAAATCCTGTAAAAGCGACTAATCAAGTACAACTTGATGCCGGTAGGTAGCGGAATCCATCCACCATCATAACGCCTTATTGGGAGCGGGCACCTCACAATCAAATCTTCTAATACAGTGGAAAAAAATTATCTGATTTCTGTTTATTATTTTTCTCCATCTGCTTTTTTTTTATTCAATTATTTCTTACTTGATAACTTTTAACCAATAAATTCATCCAAAATTATTTTATTACAATATACAGGGTGTCCCTCAATTTGTGTAAAAAAATTCAAGGGGTGATAGTACTCCTAATGTTAATAAAAAAAGTTCCTATAAGCATAGGTCGTTAAATGCAGTTTAAGGGAATTTTGAAAATGTTTTTTTTTAAATTATAAGTTTAAAAAACAAGTTAAAATTTCGATTTACACGATTATTTTAACACCCCACAATTTTCATAAAATTGTATTAACCTGTGAGCAACCAAAATAATTTATCTTTTTGGTTTCTCAAATAACGGTTCAGCAAACTATTTACGTTCAATTTTCTCGAAAACGGTTACTCTAAGCGGTTTGCAACTAGAATACCTTTCTGAATGATAAAAGTATGTAGATTTTAAAACCTTTACCCGCGTTGTAAAAAAACAACCCCAAAAAAGTTATGTACAAATTAACCCTCTACCCTTGCAATAACTACCCTTTCCGATTATAAAAATAATTTTTCGATATCACCGATGGATTTAGGGTTTAATTTTATGTCTCTTAGTTTTTTTTCGAACCCTGTGTATTTGCAAGAAGAATTGATTGTGGTTTTCAAAATTAAAATATCAGGTCCGATTTTCGAGATATTTGGGACAAGCCGATATTGACGATTTTCGTTTTAATTAATTAACAGATTGATTTTTGAGGATAGAAAAAAACTTTATAAAACTTTTTTATGGTAGCCAAATATGGCTTAAAATAGCGTATACATTTTTTTAAATCAACGTTTTGTCTTTGCTGGGCCACCCTCAACTACTTTTTTAAATACAGACCTGTACTAATTACATCTTTAAAATCCCCATTTTTTCTCTATCCGGCCATGTAGAACACCTAATTTTTTTATTAGATTTTGACAATAAACTGTTATTTAGGAATTTTTTGAAGTACGGTCCTGTTCATTTTTACCCTGAAAATATGAGTGCAAGATTTATAAAATATCTTTATTACTTTCCCGACCCACCTCCTAGAAGGGAAAGTACCTATTGTGAACGAGCTAAAAAAAAAAAAATTCCAGATAAAAACAGAAATATCGATTTTCGGGTCCCCTGAGACGATTAAGACCATTTCCAGATGAAAGTCTGTCTGTCGGTCTGTGTGTGTGTATTCTTCCACGATAGAGGCCACACATTTAATCCGATTGAGTTGAAATTTGGTATATGGGTTTGCGTTACCCGTCGGAAGAACCCATTTGTTTTTGTACGACATCTGTCAAACGGAAGTACCACTATCAAAAAAATGACAGATGCAATATGTCACGGAATTGGACATGCTATATGTCATTTGAAAGCCCTAGAAAAACTCTATTCAGACCAGTTAAAATTATTTCTCCAACTGTCACCTGTCAAAAATAAAAAAAATGTCAAAATTTGAATCTTAAGCATTAAATATCTGAAGAAGTATTCATCCGATTGAGCTGAAATCTGGTATATGGGTTTGGGCTATCTGTCGTAAGAATCAGTTAGTTTCTGTACGAGATCTGTCAAACGGAAGTATCACTATCAAAAATTGACAGATGCAATATGTCACGGAATTGGACATGCAATATGTCGTTTGAAAGCCCTTGAAAAACTCTATTCAGAACAGTTAAATTATTTCTCCAACTGTTACCTGTCAAAAATAAAAAAATGTCAAAAGTTGAAACTTTAACATTAAATATCTGATAAAGTATTCGTGGATACTCGTCGGGAAAGTTTTGGGGCTACACAACCGATTTTTTTTTTGATTGTAGTTATTTAAGAACATTTAAATTCAGATGTTTAATATAAATTAAGTATACTTGGGGCGTTAAGCTCAAATCTACTAAATTTTTAATTATCTTTAATCAAAAAGATTTATAAATATTTACAGTAAAAATGTAACAGGGCCGTACTTAGAGAACATCCTAATACAAAATTAAGTATTCTACATTATTGGATAGAGGCAAAAATGGCAACAGAAAACATCATACTTCAAAATTAAGAATTCTACGTGATTGGATAGAGAAAATAAATGGGAATTTCAAAAATGAGTACAGGTCCGTATATTAAAAAAAATGGTTAAGGGTGACCCTTCACAGATGATACGTTGTTTTTAAAAATTGTATACGCTATGTTAAACGATATTTGCGGTATTTGACCCTCAATAGAAAAACGTTGAGTTTTCTATGTTTAAAAATCGTCGATTATGATTTATTTAAAATGTCTTGGAAACCGGACCTGATATTTAAATTTTGAAAAAACCAATCAATTCTTGAAAATACGTATCTTTTTCCCCATTTAAGCGATATTGCGTATATTGCGGTTTACGAGATCTCTCTATATGCAAATTAAATACGGTCCATCCTGTATAAGATTTGTTATCGGAATTTCTCTTTCTATTAGCCTCGCTCGGCTATAAATGAGGACGCGTCCAATAAAACTATGCATAATATTTTGCTACTTTTATTAAATTACTTTTACGCCTTGTTCTTTTTTTACATTTTAATTTCATTGTGCCTTAATTTATATTTAAAAATATTAGTTCATTTAATTTGTTTGTCTTTATTTGTTTAAGTTTGTCTATGTAAAATATATCAGACCATCAATTTGTAGCCAGCCGCAACTCTAATTTATTTGCAGAACCCGTAATTGCTAGCTCACAAACCGTATACTGTGGGTTTTCCGTTAAACGAAATTGAATATCCTGCTGCTCGGACGCTGAGATGAATTATTTCCAGAGCCGTCTCTAGATAATTGCAATAATGCAATAATACCACAAAAGAAAATAACCCTATTAACAAACTCATCTAACTTAAACTTCTGCATAGGGAATATATAGGGTGTTTCCAAATTCGTATCTCTTACCGGGTGGCTCAGGAGGGCGGGCCAAGTTCAAATCTTCGGAACGAATGAACGGATTATTTTAAAATTTGTGGTGGTCATTCTAGACTTAATTTTGAGTTAAGCGACATAAAAATTCAAAATGGCGGACTTCCGCTTTAGATACAATAAAAAAAATAAAATTTGTATATATTCATGAACTTGGAATCGTATATATATACTGACCGACACAAAATCAACGCACAGCACAATCTACTTAACCCAGAGACTTGAAATTTTGAGAATATATTCTGTTCATAACTTAGACACCCACTAAGGAAGGGTTTTGTTAAATTTCATTTAAAGGGGTAGAAAATGGCGAAAAACGGTGACTTAATTAGAATAAGTATATATTATACAAGACAGTATAATGGTATTATTGGATATTCTCGCATTTGATTTTTTATAAAAAAATGGGAATAAATGGGAAAACATGAGAAGAAATAGGAAAAACAGGGAAAAGTATGAAAAAAATAGGAAATAATAGAGAAAATTGGCAAATATAGAAAAAATAGAAAAATTGGGAAACAGGGAAAAATGGGAACAACTAGGGCAAAATAGTGAAAAATAGAGAAATTTAGAAAAGATAGTGAAAAACATGTTAATAAGAAGAAATAGATCAAAATAGGGAAAAGCTGCCAAAAAATGGAAAAAATATGAAAAAATTGAATAAAATAGGGAAATTTGGAAAAAATAATGAAACATTGCTAAAATAAAATAAGGAATAATAGGAAAAAAATATGGAAAAATATGGAAATTAGAGAATAAATATGGAAACATAAGGGAAAATAGTGAAAAATTGGGAAATATTGGGGAAAATAAAGAAAAAATGGATCATAGGAAATTAAAGCAAAAATAGGAAGAATGAAAAAAACAGGAAACAAAAATGAAAAACAGGAAAAATATGAGGAAATAGAAAAAATAGGGAAAAAAACGAAAATTTGGAAAAATGGGAAAAAACAAGTACAAATTGGATAAAATAATGGAAAACAGGAAAAAATAGAAAGAAATAAGAAAATGGAAAAAAATCGGGAAAAATAGCGAAAAATAAAGAAAATTGCAAAAATACTAAAATTTTCGAAAAATAGGAAAAAAAAGATATATAAAATAGGGAAATTAGATATAAATATAGAAAATTCGGGAAATATATGGAGAAATAGTGAAAAATAGGAGAAAAAAAGGAAAAACAGTAAAAATAGGGAAAAAAGATTATAGTAATGACAAATACGAACAAATAATGAAAAACATAAAAAAAATGAAAAACGAAAAATCAGAAGAAATAGGAAAAGTTGGGAAATTAGAGAAAAATATATAAAATCGGATAAACTGAAAAAATGTGGAAAAACAGGAAATGCTGGGAAAAATAGCGAAAAATTCGAAAAATCGGGATAAATAGGAAAAAATGAAAAACCTGATGGTATAAATAGGAAATAATGGAAAATAATAGGTATAAATGGGGACAAACAGGAAAAAGTAATTAAAACAAGAAAAATATGAATAAACAGAAAAATATGAATAAATAGGAAAAATTGTGGAAAAATAGGGAAAATAAGGGAATATAAGTAGGTACAAATAGGGATAAATAGAAAAAATAATGGAAATCAGGAAAAGTAGAAAGAAATAGGGATAATGGAAAAAATGGAGAAAAATAACGAAAAATAGAGAAGATATTAGAAAAATCTGGAAAAATATGGGCAAATTTGTGAAAAATATTGAAAAATAGGGAAAATAGAAGAAAAATAAGGAAAAACAGTATACAATATGGAAAGTAAGGAAATTAGAGAATACATAGGGAAACATATGGGACAATAGTGAAAAATACAGAAATATAGGGGAAAATAAGGAAAAAGGGGAAAATAGGACAAAGTAGACAAATATGTACAAATAGCGAAAAACAGAAAAAATAATGAAAAACAGGAAAAATAGGAAGTCCAGGTACTGAAGAGACTTCGTAGCAAAGCACGGCTATTCAACTAGTATATTTATTATATATGGATGTGTATGTGCTTTCTTTTTAAATTTTTGTTAGAGCTTCGGATACAGCATTAAATAGTAGAATAGGAGTGTTTAATTAACCATGTGTGCATATCTTCAGAAATAAGGAGAAAATGGCGACGAAAACAAATTAATTTTGAAATAATTAAACATTTAAGCAGATTATATTTTTTCTGTATTGAAAATAATTCTAGTTTTATTATCTTTTCTCTTTTGGCATCTATTCATCAAGTTGAAATAAAATCTAGAGACGCTCAAACGTTGATGCAGCGTTTCGGGACTTCGGCCCATCGGGCGAACACTTTTTATGATGTGAAGCTTTGGCGCTAAATACATATAGAACACTATTATACATGATCTGACGCAATTTTTTTTTAATTTGCAGTGTAATAAAGTTGATCTCTTTATGGATCGTTGTGGGGCGGGTTTATACATGTAGGGAAATATTATACATGATGTAAAGTATAAAAAATTCTAAAAATTTGAATTGGAAAAAAGTTTTCCCATGGAAACTACTTTAATTTGTATGGCGGGTACCGGAAGGGCCGGTCCTAGGGTTCTTCCTTGGACAAAACTAACTCGTTAAAGTGAAAACCGGAACTCGATCGGAGCTTTAGTTCAAAAGTTACAGACATTCAGACAGACAGATATCCAGACGTCTGGATAGGATTTTTTTGCATTTTCTGACTCAGGGAGCTCAGAAACGTCGAGAAAAGTGATAAAAGTGGGGGTAATAATTTTTTTTCGCCATCACGAAACTAATACTGAGGCTTTTGGGCCTCAGTAATATGGAATAACTTTTAAATTATTTAATATTTTGGTATACATTATGCTTTAATTAAAAACCATCAACTTTCAAAATTTGTACTTCCAACAACACTACGAGATACAAAAATGGTGTCGGAATTAAAGATTAAATATCACCCTCGGTCTTTTGTCCGTTTCGTTCGTATTTTAGCGGTTATGAGTTGTTGTAGAACTAATAAATTTTATTACAACAGCTTCCATGACTTTATTGCGGATAACAATAGAAGATTTTTTTAAGTTTTAAACAGTTCTTTAGAACATAATGGTTTTTAAAACAGCAGGATTTTATTTCTTTGTCAAGTTCTGGCTTAAAAGTAAGTTAATAAATTTGCAAACAATATTTTTTAAACTCTTGAAATATTAATTTTTCATGTCTAGTTAAAAAGATTTATTATTTATTTATTTTTTCTATCTTAATGTAATTTTTTTCAATTTGTTAACAGCTAGTAGATAAAAAGTTTATAATTTGAATATAATTTTACACGTCCAATTTGTGTAATACAGGTAATTAATTTTTTCTACGGCTATAAAACAAAAATGCTCTTTCTTAACTGTTGTTGATAGATCAATGAGGTACATTGTATGTCTCCAATTTCATTTCCGTATCTGATAACACAATAATTCATTGTGTAATTATTTCAATAAATCAGGTCTTTCAAACATTACGTTTCATCACTGTAACAATGTAACCATAAATATTGTGAATAATTAAATATTTTTTTCAAAACTTCTCATTTATACTAAGTGTAATTGATATTTTAATTGTACCTAAATAGAAATTTTGAATGACGTTAAATTTGAAATTCATGTTATTTGTTAAATCATTTCGCTATTATTTATTACAGCCGTAGAAAAAGTATAGTGTTTAACTCGCATGGAATGCTAATTTCCCACTCGTATGATTTGCAGCATTCGCCTGCGGCTCATGCTGCAAACTTCATATTCGTGGGAAATAACTATCATTCCTTGCTCGTTAAACAATATACTATTAACTAAAGTTTTTTATTGTTTAATTTTGATTACTAAAGATTTTAAGTTCAATGTGTGTCTATAGTTGTATAATTAATAAATTACTTTCTGTCAAAAAAAAATAAAAGAATTTGGAAGTTTGTTAAATATTCCCATATAAGAAAGTTTTTTTATTACTTCCATTTGCGAACCACGTTTCTCGTAGTGGACTAGCACGATGTATTTTAGTGGTGTTGTTCACAAAGAACCGGAATGTTATAATATCTTAACATTTCCGAACTATTTGGTTGTAACTAAAATGTTCAGACCGGGTGGAATATCTGAAAATCATAGGTATGAAATGTGACTGGGGTGATGAAACGTACATTGCATTCTCTCAGTGTCGTAGAGATATTGAAAAGAATTGCAATTTAACTCCTAGTTTTAGAATAGAGAGAAACGATTCTATATGGAAAAAAATATTTGGTCGTGTTGCTTGGAAAATATGCCGATTATGTACCTATTTTTCTGGTTCAAAATAGGATTCCATCATGAGAGTATTCTTATAGTTAACATTTGATAAAATATTTTTTCTACGATCACTATGAAAAGTATACATTTAGACACGGCATACTTGCGTTCAAAGTGACTAATTTCTCACGATTCTAAAAAGCAGTGTGGGAATTTCCTGTACCTCACACTGCACATGCGCAGATGTCTAATATTTGTCTTTTTTTTTACACTGCACATGCGCAGATGACAGTAAAGAATTATTATTCTAAATTTCCCATGCATCTATCGTAGTAGGATGCTGCATTTTTGTTGACATGTTATTTGACGTTTGCTGTCATATAAATTTAAACTTCAGTAAACATTAATACAATAATACTTCGAAATGGAAGAAATTGACAATAATTCTGATTCAGAAGTCGAATATATGGAAAACACACCTCCAGAAATTTTGGAAATTGCATTGAATGCAACTTTAAACCTTTTGCCTCAAAAATCAAGAGAAAAAATTGTAACATATTTCAATATTATTTTTAAATATTTAAAAATCGTGATCGTAGAAAAACTATTGTGTGCAACATGTGCGCAAAGTACTTTTCCCACTCGCTTGATTTACGAACACTCGACTGGCGGCTCGTGTTCGCAAACTTCAGCGCTCGTGGAAAAAGTATCACTTTGCGCACTTGTTGCACAATAGTAGTTTGTACAACAAGTGCGCAAAGCGTCACTTTTCCCACGAGTGCAGAAGTTTGTGGCACGAGCCGTAGGCGAGTGCCGCAAATCTAGCGAGTGGGAAAAGTGACGCTTTGCGTACAAGTTATACACAATATTTTTTCTACAACCACATTTATTAATAAAAGAAAAACAGTAACTTATATAGGTATTTTAGTTAAACTTTGAAAATAAATAATTAAAAAATGACTATTGAATATAGAAAAATTAATTTGTTTATAATTTATACATTAAAATAAATAATCAAATAAATAGTTTACTTACTTTTAGTTTAAATTTCAAATTTGAACTCCCAGAAATTCACTATAATGTTAAACTGTCAAAAAAAAGTTGACAGGTCATAGCTGTCTGTGTTTGACGTTTCCGTGGGGAAAAGTGCCATAGCGCGTACTTTTCGCACGCTGAATTATTACTTTTCCCACGGATATCAAAGAAATTAAGAAAAGGCCTGCTTTGCGTATAAAAACTTGTGTAGAAAAACGTGTTTTGCATAGTGGTTGTAGAAAAACTACTATTTCCTACGATTACTACCCAAAGTAGGCTTTTGCACACTCAAATCTAACCGCAAAGTTGATGTTTTCCGTGATCTGTAATAATTTGACATTATTGTCGCTCTAGCGCGTACTTTTCCGCTCGCCTGTTTTCATTTACAATAAACTAAAGAACGGTAGTAAATAATAGGTATATTAAAACAAAATGTAGGGCAGTCTGAATATTTTAGTTGAAATATTAATATTTGAAGATATTTCGAACGAAATTAAACTTTATTTTATAACAGTTATCTAGTATAGTTATTTTCCTAACAAGTGCGGAAAGTTATACTTTTCCGCACGCAATTGCAGTTGCCCGAACGACGCGAAGCGAGTTCGGCATGCAATTAAGTGGGGAAAAGATACTTTACGCAAGTGTTAGGAACAATATTTTTTCTACAAGCGTGCGAAAAGTTGTACTTTTCCGCACTAGTGCGGAAAGTTGTAACTTTCCGCACGCTTGTTGAAAAAATACTTTTTGCTAATTTTTTTTTTTAATTCTAGGCGCTTGTAGAAAAAATACTTTTTGCTAAAATTTTTTTTTAATTCTAGGCGCTTGTAGAAAAAATACTTTTTGCTATAATTTTTTTTTAATTCTAGGCGCCTGTAGAAAAAATATTGTTCCTAACACTTGCGTAAAGTATCTTTTCCCCACTTACTTGCATGCCCGAACTCCGCTTCGCGTCGTTCGGGCAACTGCAATTGCGTGCGGAAAAGTATAACTTTCCGCACTTGTTAGGAAAATAACTATTTTCTACAAGCGCCTAAAATAAAAAAAAAATTTTAGCAAAAATATTTTTTTGTCATTAAACAAAAATGTTCTTAGTGCTTCTTAATAAATAAAACATTAGTCTGAAAGTAATCATAGTAACCAAGCATTTATAAAATCAGTGCGGAAAAGTACAACTTTCCGCACGCTTGTAGAAAAAAGATATAACAGTCAGAAGGTACACCTAGATACACCTAGGTACACCTATATGCAATAGTGATTGCATATTTAAGTACCTACTTACTATTTTGTGCAAATAGTAGACTATGAAATTAATGAAACGTCATTATTTCATTTTTATTTTATGAAAAATCTATTTGAAAAATGGAGAGTGAGACTGAATGTGAATTTTCAAGCACACCTCCAGATGTAGCAGATTTTGCTAAAAATATTTCTCTGAATCTTCTGCCGACTAATTCCAGAGATAAATATGAAAAACAATATAATATTTTCATGGATTTTTGCCGCTCAAAGAAAATTAAAAAATATTCGGAGAATGTATTGCTGACTTATTTTGGCGAAAAATCCAAAACTCTAAAATCTTCAACCTTGTCGTCACAATATTCGATGCTTCGAAGCACTTTACAAGTAAAAAATAATATTAACATCAGTAAATATACTAAACTGATTGCATTTTTGAAATTAAAAGCAGTGGGTTACAAAGCAAAGAAGTCAAAAACATTCTCAAAGGAACAAGTGGAGAGCTTTATTAGATTTGCACCTGACGATGAACATTTTCTGAGAAAGGTACAAACGTTTTACTATTTATTTTATTCTGATACAGAATTTCTCAGAATATTGTTTTTAGGTCATGGGTATCGCTGGTGCATGCTGTAGGATAAATTAATCAAAATTGAATTAAAGGATATAGATGATAGAAATCCTTTCTAGTGGTCCAAATCCCCGATTCGAACACGAATTAAAGTCGTACATTCGCAATAACTAATAGTGCCGAAGAAAATATTATAGAAAATATTTCAATTTAAGACAGCAATGTCAAATTTAAAAGTAATAACATTATCCAGCGCTTATTTTTACGATAATCCAAAGGTAAATGCATCAATCAGGTGATTGGTTTGAATACTGTGGGCAAAGTACCAAGTAAAATAGCCAGTTTTTTAAAATTGCCCGATAAAAATTTATTTACTGGTCATTGCTTTCGACGAACGTCGGCGACATTATTAGTAAATGGTGGAGGCGACTTAATTCAGCTTAAAAAACATGGTGGGTGGAAGAGCAGTAATGTAGCTGAAGGATATATCGCCGAATCCATTAACAACAAAATACATACCTTCCAAAAAATTTCTGGGAACGTAGCAGTACCAACTAACGAAGAACTTTCGATTCCTCCTATATGTAAAATTGCAGAAAAAGATTCAGAAGATTTTACCCTACCTTCGACTTCTTCAGGTCCTGGGTCAAATATTAAAAATTGCCAAAATTGTACGTTCAATTTTAATATTGTAGCCAATAAATAAAAATAATCACATTCTAATAAAGTGTATTTTTCATGTTTTTTTTTTAATTATTTGTCTAAAAATAATGTGATCGTAGAAAAAATCTTGTGTGCAATTCGAGCAGAAAGTGCTTTGCCGCTTTCAGGGTTCCTCTTTGGTATTTCAAATCTGACCATATGTTTAGCTAAAGCACTCAAAATAAGTAAAAATTTAAATAATCATTTCGATATAGTATGTAGAATTCGGCAAAAAAATCGGGACCAAGGCCGATATCTACGTGAATCTCTTTTCCTTTTTTCTTAGTTGGCCGAGAAATCCGGAATTAAGAAAGTTGAAAGTTGATACTCCGGAATGATTTCTTTCTTCTGATTGTTCCATGCAAGAAATGCGTAAAAGAGGTTATAAAACAAAAACCGACCAACTGTTATTATACAACTACAGAAAATGTAGAGAAGTGAAAACGCGCACTACATAGTAGTCAACTGCATCGGATTTTTTTAAATCATAAAATTGTTACTGTAATTCAACATGTTTCTAAATAGTTTTTCAGCTTGGATACCTCTATCTCCAGCTTTTTGGCCATAAACTGAAGATGACATTTATTTTATCAGTTAAGATTTAAGTTGACCCCCGGAAAAACTAAATACAAATTTAAAAATGCCAAATAAAATCATGAATATACAGTGTCATCCCCAAAGTATGCACCATTAGGGAAACTTATTTATTAAGGGTTTTTTGAAAAAAAGTTATGCTTGGTAAAACCAAACATGCACCAACAAAATATAGTAAAACATACATAATATACGAGGAGCCTTCGAAAATTTGATTTTGAGACAAGAGTAAAGTACCATTATTTTGAAAAATCTCGGGAAATGTTATTTACAAAAGCTGTTCAGCATTAAAAAATACATTTAGAATCATGGCCATCTAGTAAAGTTATATTTTGGACAAGAAAAACTACAAAATAAATGTAATTAGTTTGTCCCGAAATACTTATTTTATTTTATGTTTTGTGATTTGATATTATTGAATATTAATTTCTTGTTACAATACTGTATAATTTTGAGTAATTTTCGGTATTAACAAAAAATAAAAATAACTTTGCACCAAAAAATAACTTTACTCTTCAAAAAAGTTGACTGTGGTTAACACAATTGTTGTGCAATTTTCAATATTACAGGCTTTTTAAATAAACCGTCGTATACAGGATGTTGTCTATTTATCGTTATAGCTGTTGTCCATTTATCGTTATAGCCAATTTTTTTTCGTAGTCCACATTTAAAAAAAATATATAAAAAAATAAAACTTCACTTTAAATCCAGATGTATTTTTTCATGCTGAACAACTTGCCTAAATAACATTTCCCGAGATTTTTCAAAATAAGGGTAATTTACTCTTGCCTCAAACTCAAATTTTTGAACGCTCCTCGTATATTACGTGGGTTTTACTATATTTTGTTGGTGTATGTTTGGATTTAGGAGATTCAAAAACTTTTACCAAGAATAACTTTTTTCGAAAAACCCTTAATAAATAAGTTTACCATATGGTGCATACTTTGGGGTTGACTCTGTATATGATGTTTAGACTAGTATTTTTCTAAATTTTCACTAGTAATAGCACTAGAGGTCAAAAAATTTCCGGATATTAATTTGACCTCGCGTGGCATTCGGTAAGAAAATTCCACACCGAATTGTGGTGGAAAATCAAATATTTTTAAAATGGACACCAATGGACTCTTAGCCTATAAACTGATTGTTGTAGCTCAAAAGTGCCATTTAGGGACAAAATATATAAAATTCTTTTATTTTATAGTTACTTGAGCTTACTACAAGTGGTAGAAAATTATAATTTTAGAGGTTTTTTCGGGAAGAGCTACAGGTGTGGAATTTTCAGTAAAATCGGTAACCGTCCTGAAAATAGCCACTTCCCAGACGCTTGTTCTTGTAGAAAGTAGCATTTTTCCGGACTAGTCCAGGAAGTAGGTACATCCCGGACTAGGCCGGAAAGAATCACTTCGTTGTTGTCATTGTAAATATGAAAATCTTAGTAGGTATGATTTTAATAAATGCGGTTGATCATTACCATAGCAGCGTTTAACGACTGACAGCTATTTGACATGAAATTAGTTGATATTTTGATAGTTTGCATGGTTTGGTCGCAATTATCGCAATAAACTAATATAATAAAGAAATGTGTCTCATTGACTTGTTATTCTACACGGTTGAAGAAAAAATAGTGTGCGCAACAGTGTACGAAAACAGTTTTTTTGGACTCGCAGACTTCCAGGGCTCGACGGCTCGTCCTAGAATTTTGTCTACTCATCCAAAAAAAAACAGTATTTTTCGGACTTGTTACATAAATTACTATTTTCCCAAGTATAGCTAAAGAAGTACTTTTTCGATTTACTTTTTTTTGTAAAAAGCTCCGGTTTTGGTCCAAAAGAAAAAAGATTTTTTAAATCATTTCCAGATCATTTATTTCTCTATATTTATATATATCTTGTTGAAATCTATTTGAAAGAATCAATGTACAAGTATTTAATAAAAAAATATATGATTCAGTTAGGTTTATTTAAAAAAGAATCGACTAAAACAATAATATTTCAAATTCTCGCTGTGTGCGGAGTGCCCTCTAGCTGAGATACAGGAACTTTTTAAAACACTTCGGCTACTTAAACACAGATACCACTAATGTTTAGTCAACGGACTGTTCGACGTTGCCGGTTCGATGTTATTACTTTATTACTAAGACTTTCATCAAAAATTTTAATCTCCACCTTCAAAACGTAAAAATTAATCGAAAATTTGGGGCCATACCAATTACCACGTAATATGCACAAACTATAAATTGACCAAAAATAAATACACCAATTAGAAAATTAAAATAAGTCCGACAGTGTAAACTTTGGCCTGTTAAATTTATGGGCATACCCAGAAATATACCGGGTATCCTTGAAAGTCTGGAAACGCTGAACATCTCGAAAAATAGGCTTTATTTTCGAAAACAAAAAACTCGCACTTATTTGACAATTTTTGCGATTTCAGCGCTATCTATCAAGATTAAAATTGTTTAAACAAAACTTCGGAGTTTGTATCGTCGAATCTAAATCTGCAATCAAGAGTGTAGGTACCTATTTTAGATTCTAAAGTTACCTCCCACCCCTCTCACACTGATATGGGGTTGGGGTGTCAATTTTGGTGTCATTTAATAGCTCTTTCAATTTTATTACAAACGGTTTTCTTTAGGACAGGGTGTTTTATTGAGAAAGGTAAATAGCATAACTATGGATAGGGATCATTGAGCCGATTCTAAATAACTTTACTTAATGGATCTGTTGTCCCTTATGACAGAGATACAGGTAATTTGATCTATTTTGTTAATTTATCTATTTCCTCAAACTTTTCAACAACTCTGTACATGTCTTTGATATTTGACACACAAGCTTACTCTGTTCTGGCAAATAGATTGCATTAAAACTGTACAAAAACTAAATTCTGGTTTTACTAAAAATTTACAAATTCTTTCTGTTCGAAAACAACACCCTGTATATGTATAAAAAGGGCATAATACATTGATTTTAACAATGTACTTTTTATTTTTGCACAGTTGGTCATATTATTCATAGATTGTTATTTTTGATCATTTTCCAACTGGAATCGGAAGTTTTAATAATTTTTTTTAAATTATTTTGAATAATAATGATTATCAACTTTTATGACTCGTACAGAGCGTTTTTATTACAAAATATATATTATAATGAAAATAAATAGAATCACAGTGAAAGTTTATCGAAAACTCTGTATATAAATAAGTATACTTTAAAAATTTGAGAAATGTCAAAATTTTGATATGCCACGTTTAGTGAAAAGGAAAGAATTAAATAACTTGTACTGTATGAAATTTAATGAAATAAATGTCATAAATTATAAAATAATTCCACATGATAAATTCCATAGCTAAATAACATAAACTGGTCCAAATTATTTATTTATGTGTTTCATCTCTTGGGAACAGAATTAGAATCCATTGATTTCATTGGCCAAATTTTATTTTTTTATACATGAGGTACTTTGTGATCATCCGTTGCTTGGTCGATTACTAAGGGTTTATTGAAGAGGAAGAAAAAAATTTTGTTAGCGGTGACATGTTGGAATTTTTCGAGCCTAAAAATTTTTAAAAATAATTATAATCAAACATAAAAAATTGATCAATTAAAACAAATATTATTTATCAAAATTAAAAATAATTTAGAAATAAAAATCGCAAAAAGTGATTCACCAAGAAAGATAATTAAAATCCTGAGAAGCCGGTTTTTAGTCTTAGAATATTGGTTTTTCCTGTGGATCATCCCAATCGTGTTTTCACTGTATAAAACTAGTTCAAAAGTGAAATAAAAGACTTAAAAAACTTTAAAATTTATTTTTAATAAACTTCCATTTTAATTATAATTTAATTGAAAATAAGTTTAAAATATTACAAACAATTTAGTTTAATCAAAATTTTGTAGAAACTTACCATAATAAAATAAAAATAAAATAAATTTGATGAAAGCTGAGCATTAACAAAAAAGAAATTCAAAATTAAATCAATCAGTAACGACCTGCAAAATCCACTTTGATTTCTTATTTTGTATGGATTAACCATTTACACAGGTAATTTGTTGGGAAAAATGTTCCTAATTTTATATCCCACAAAATTAATAATCGCTTACCTGATATTTACAAATAGTATTACGTAAATAAAATGTACTTCATTTCTTTAAAAAGGATTAAATTTTCTCAATACTCCACCGGAAACAATACCTAAATCAGTTTAGAAAATCTCGCAAATGATGTGCAATATTGCTATAATAAGTATTAAGTAGTATATTTTTAAGAGCCAAAAATGAAATTTTCGTTAATCATGTTTTTAAAACACAGAATAAAAATAATATTTCTGTTAAAATTCGACCAATTTTATTTTTTTTCGCATTCATTAATTAATTAAATTTATATCTAGGTGCCTCCAATCAATTACAGAAATTACCATTTTAAAGATCTATAAACATATATACACCATTAACTAATACTTATTAGAGAAAAAAAATGAATTGAAAATGTGAAATCAAAAGACTAATAATCCTTTCCGCGCGGTCATCTATAATAAATACATCGCTTTGTCGATATTTCATTTTTATTTTGAAGAGATTTTCCGTTTGAGATATCTGCAAATTTACCTGAAAACGTCTAGCAAAATTTGTGTTTTTTTGTATTACTTATTGTCCTGAGTTGTGGAGGCGAAAATTTTTTAGAGGTAGTGCAGGGCTCACTACTGATCCCTCTGCGGGCATACCTGATAAACCCTCTTCGGTAATCTGTCCTTTTTGTTTGGTGTTTCCTTGTACCCTGCAGTAGGAGAAGAATCACTTTTTCATGGATACAGTGGGAGTTGTTGATCTGAAATTGAAAATATTTATTATTAACTTAAGGTATTTAATGTTTGTTGACACTTATGAGCCTCCCAGGTTGTGAGGCTCAGAGCGGTAGAGGGTTCTTCACCGTCGGTGGTGGTAGGTTGAGCTCATCTAATGCTAAAAGGGGCCTCCTCCAGTAGATTTGGAGCTCGTCCTGGAGATCTATATCTTCGCTTGCTTCGCTAAGAATTCTGAGGTTGGGCTGGATGAATGTCTTCTTTGATTTTCGGCTGAGTGTTCGTCTATTCCTGTCAACTGTCCATTTGGTCCTTAGAGTTTCTTGGGCGTGTGTATTGGTGCTGTCCAGTCTTCTTCCGACGTATCCTCTTTGGAGCTTCTTGAATCTGGAAATAATCGTGGGAATATTAGCATGTTCATATATTTCGTTGGATGAGAAGCGTCAGGAAAGGTAGGATATTTTTCTGAGGATCCTCCTCTCAGTTGCCGTGACGAGGAGGGAGTGAGGAAAATTTTAGAGCTTTATAATCCACTACCGGGCGGATGTACGTTTTGTAAGTGTGTAGCAATGTCCTTGGGTTACACCTGCCAAATCGTCCACCCAGAGCACCGAAGAGGGAGGATGTTTAGAGTTCTTTGGACTTCGGTCGTCAAGTTGAGAGTACGCGTGAAGCATACTTCCAAGTAGGTAACCTCATCCGAAGGGACGAGTCTCTCTCCTCAGAGCCTAAGGTTGATTTCATTGTGGTTTTGGTTGGATTTTCGTGAGTAGGAGGGATATTTGAATATGATTAGTTGGGTCTTTTGAGGAGTCAGGGTAATCCTCCAGTTGCTACACCATCGGGAGAAACGATCAAGGAGTTGTTGGGTTATGGTATTAAGAACTCTGGTAGAAGGAGTGTAGGCTGAGATTTCTGTATCATCAGTGATTATAAAAGGTCCGCCCCTCTCACGCCGCCCGCATTTCAATCTCTGTTGAGTGTAGCATAAACGGATTCTTAAAAAAATTTTATCTTTCTAAAAAAAAAAATTAAAAGGAATTTAAATTTTCTATCTATGAATCCTCTTTGATATATAGAGTACTCATTGCTAAACAAAAATAAGTAAAATTATAAAAAAAAAGAAAAAAGCTAGCTAATTAAATTTTGGGTAACTTAGAATCAAAAATATCATTAAACAAAATTAACAATTCATAACAATATATTCGTTAAATAAGGTACCATCAACTATAAAACCCCATGAGTTGACAATGCCCATTAAAAATTCGTAATTTATATGCATGCACTAAGCCAAACAGTGCTAAGATATTAGGCATGCGGTGACTTACCAGAGATAGATGAGGTAACAATTGCAACTTTTCTTGTTTAAGCACAAGAAAAATGAAAACGTGTCTACCGATAAAATACAAAATACAAGCAACAAAATTATTAACTGAACCAAAGAATTTTAAATAATGTTAAATATGCTGACGTCTACTAATTAACGATTAACCTAATATTTTCTTTTTGTTCTTTGCAGATGGATACATCTCCGAACATGCAGCTGATAAGTGATAGTGCAAAAGATTTAATCCAACAAATGTTAACTTTAGATCCCAAACAAAGGATAACCATTCAAGAAGTTTTAAACCATAAGTGGTTAAGGGTAAGCTCCTTTTTGTTATTTTTTTGATATAATAAACTCGCAAAATTTTTAATCCATACAGATATACCATTAAAATTGTGGATTTATATGTATATTAACAGTCAACTTTATAACCACGCTCTTTCTGCAAATATTCTTCATTGAATAATCCTGACCCAAGACCCAGAGCATCATAAAAGTATATGTCACTCATTCTCTATCTCTCTCGAAATCACGCTGTTAGTGAAGTAATTCAAAAAAAAGTTATTTCCCTTAACTCATTTCGAGATGATCTGTGGGTCTCGTCGACTTCGCCCCCATTTAAGGGGGTATTTCAATCTTCCAATTTTCTTCGGGGGCTCTCAGCCGCCAGAGTAAGGTGCGGTCGACTTTTCATTTGAGGGTGTGGGATCTGAAGGTAATGCAATGTTTTTAATTATATTTCTGATTTTATTATATGTGATGTGTAACATATACCTTTCTATTTTCTGTCGGTATAAAACAGATATTCGAGATTTTCCTCATTCCTTATGCAAAATCCCATGTTAAATTGCTATTGTGCATTCTGGTAAATTTTGTTCATAATAACGTCACTCGTCACGTCATAAGCTAGACGACATTTTATTGCGCATGATCCGCTTTTGATCAGCTCGCTTTCAATCCGCGATCAGTTTTGATTCGTATACGCGGACCGAAGTTGATCAAAGACGTATGCGGATCAAAGCTGATCAAAAGATAATCGAAATCGAATCATGCGCAGTCAAATCTCGTCTAGCGGAGGCTGGTGACGTCACGAGTGACCTTGATATGAACAAAATTACCAAAATGAACCTTGTCGATTTAATATGGCATTTTGCAGTTCTCGTATAGTTATTAATTCTACTATGAAATTTTGCACGTCGATTTGGTGTCGATGACAATATATTTTTACATACATAAAATGACAGTTCCTTACTATTTCGATTAGTTTAAAAGATAAAGTACAACAAGCAATATAGGTAAAATGGCTACCTAAACTTACAAATCTGTAATATTGGTTGCAAATTTACAAAAATATAGATTAAATAGAAATCGTTGATAAATGCTAACAAAGTTTCAGGATATAATATAAAATGAGTTATTAAAAATTTAATTTAGTAACAATGTGTTACAAAAGAATCTAGATTTCTATGGGTTAATTTTTTATATTCTTGAAACTTAATTTGAAAAATTTTAAATATATCACATTTTACATAATTTGCCGTCTCATACATATATACAGTAAATTTTATTTCAGCACTCTCTAGTGTGAATTATTTGTTCTAGGATCGAGACAAGGGATTGAGAATTCATCTAAATGAGACTATAGAGGAATTCAAAAAATTTAATAGCCGTAGGAAATTGAAAACTTTCGTTCTTAGTGCTGTCAATTCTTGTAAATGGTATCCATACGACGATTCTAATGCAGATTCCTTTTCCGATTTTGGTGATGATGAAGTGTCTTCCTGTGGTAAGTAACATTATACATATATTTTTAAAATACGTTTATCACTGGTGACGCAAAAATTGTTTAATTAAGTATAATTTGAAATTTTGATTAAATATAGAAATTTAATATGAAATTCAGTAGTGTTTTGGATAAAAAGCAAACGTCAAAAACAAATGTGCAGTGAAAAAGTAATCTTGATACTTGAAATAATTTAAAAAATAATAACGTTGTTAAGTTTTGTTTGCCACCCGGTAATAGAGTGTTAGGAATCCCAAAAGCCCTTGACTGGAGTTCAGTAGCTCCAGCCAATTTCACCGGTGCTAAAAGAGAAACAAAAAGCTTTCAATAAAGTAAACTGCGACTAAAACTTTCCTTTCCGAATTATAACATTGACCCGCTGCGCCGCATTAACTCTCCACCGGTTGTCTGCTTCTCAGAAATATTTATCTGACTATAGACGCCATAATCAGGGACGTATTTTTCGTTAATCTAGATAGACTAGGCATAGTGCAAATTGACGATAGCTTTCCAAAATTTTCTAAAAAAAAAAAAATTGTAGAAAATAAATACTGATAATATTGATCAGAAAATTTAATATAAAAGGGTCCGATCATGTCAGATTTCCCATCTAGGATGATCAATCCTGGCTAAATTATTATTTGGCAATTTCAAAAAAAAAAATTAATTCAAGTGGAAATGAAAAAAAAATTGAGATTTGTCAATTTTTTAAATACATTTTGATATTTTGGATTTTTTTTGAGAATTGTTAGATAAAAATGGTAATTTGTTAGATAGATTTTGAGATATGGAGGTTTTGATTTAGAAGAAGAAATAAAGAAGTTATTGAGCGATGTCGAATTTTCTTTTGAAAAAAATAAAAATAAAATAGACCAAGACATATAAAATATTAAGTTTGAAACAAAGTAAAATATTTAAAAGATATCACAGGGCAAGATAGATAAGCTGTCTAACAGGTGAGAGAGTCAGATAGATTTAAGAAAAAGTTTTTCACTATGCAAAATGAGAAGGATGGTCCGTATCAATATATTTCCTCATACATGAATCAGGTTTTTTACACACTTGATATTATATATTTCATTCGTCTGTTTACGAATTTGCTAATCCATTTCACGAGTTTCAAATTTTTTATCATTTAGGTATTTCCCATGACAATGGAATAATCGATTATTTTATACTTATTATTATTTTTATTAAAATTATACAGACTCGTCTGTAGCCAAATCTAAACATTTTTTACTACTTCTCAATTAGAATAGTTTTATTTTTATTAGGATTTTTGTATTTTCCATCACAGTGCAATATTAAATTATTTAAAACATATTTATACAAAAACAGAAGATTATAAATACTTAAATGTGGTAAAAAATTATTCAACAAATAATGAAAAACTAAGTCATACCACAATTATTTAATGAAGAAAATAAATTTTAATACGAGGCGGCGACATGTTTCGGCCAATCGTTGGCCATCCTCACCCCTATAATACAAATGACACTAGTAATATTTTATATTTAAAACCGATGCAGTTTAAACAATTCCATAACCTGGTTCTTCTGCACTTAATTTTTGGCTGATCTTGAACTAATTTTTTAAGCAATCTTAAGAACCGTTTGTTCTTCATACATTTTATAAATTGTACGTTGAATTACGTGCTTCTAGGCGCATCTAATTTTCTAGATTGTCCCCTCTTGAGAAAAAGAAGAAACCAAAATTTACAAAAGTTCACCAAATGTTTTATTAATAATTTTGTTAACTAAAAACAAGTTAAAAACCGGCCTCAATTATACCTATTTTTCGAATTACAAAATAATTTCTTAACCGAATTTACGATTTTATAGAACATAGGTATATTTCTGAAATAGGTGTTATGCGGCCGGTGTAATGAACCTTCTGGTTCAATATGGAATCTATATTATTTTAAACGTTGTTTACATGCTCAAGGTTCGCTACACACATTCATTGTTCTGTTGTGCGTTAATCGGAACGGGGTCGAATTGGCTTTCGGTATTAGAATTATTATACCTGATCTGGTAGAGTCCGAGATAGCTCCCACTAGCAATAAATATACAGTGTGATTCATTTAAAATAAACCGGCCAAATTTCAAATCAATGTATTCATCCATTTTAAAGTTATCAAATAAAGTCATTTTCAAAAAATAATGAAACTCAAAGTCATACCACAAAATATAATTAAACATCTTACGTTTTCAACATTGGGCGACATGTTTCGGCCATTTGATGGTCATTATCAGGCCCATAATACAAAATTAGAATGTAGAACACGCAGTAGTACATAGTATAAATGGTTACTTACAGAATTGCATATAAGCAAGCACAGCATATAAGTTTTTACAATAAACAATGGTATGAAAATTGGAGTGAAAACTACATAATTTAAATGAAAAGGTGAAAATTATAAAAAATATACAAATTTTATGTTAATAGTTAAAAATTAATAAAAAGGTTTTTTCACCGCTCCATATTGGAGGGCTGAGTGTGTAACACTTTTTATGATATAATCGTAGTGCATCCTACGATGCACTTTACAAAACAGTTAAAAAAAATTATTTTAAATTGCGTTGTGGTTAAATCACCACCATGCGGCAACTGACTTAGTGACCCACGAGAATCCGGAAAAGAAGAAAAGAATAGAAGTAAAAAGGTAACAGACACAAGCAACTATTGACAGAGATCCGATAAATAAAAGAAGAAGAAAAACATAACCTACAGAATTGACCAAGAACCAAATTATAAACATTAGAAGAGTAAATTTAAAAACAAATAATTTTGAGTCTGGTGGAGCTGTTCATTCAGACAAGCAACATGAGTATGGATAACCTATTGTTCTTGAAAGTCATTTTATTTTTTATAACTTTAACACCCTGTATTTCAAAAAGTAAATATGTTGATACCTGATATCATTTTTATCCAACTATACGAGAGGTATCTACAGGCAAACGTTGTAAGCATCCTTAGCTAAAACACTACGTGAGGTAAGTCGATCCACGTTTCGTTTTATTATATTTGCTGTATATTATCTTCGATACGCTCCTGTCCTTTGCTTTTATTTATGCGTTCCTGATTCCTGCTGCTATTACGTGTACCTTGTTTAATCCTTTGTTTACTTTCAATTAATTATTATTTTTATTGGATCCTCTTCACTCGTTCTTCATAATTAATAAAAACCGTTTCACTCTGTTCTATTATATGGTTCTTACTACTTACATATGATTTGGTTTTTAGATTTTCTTTTTAAATATTAAAAATTTTTTACTTCTCCAAATAACTGATTTTTTATTTAAATTTTTTTAATTACTTTTTGCATTTCTCTCATTTATCTTAAATCCTAATTTATTTCTTTCTTAAATTATTGTATTAAACATTCCCGTCATAATGTCTATTCAATTAGTCATTAGTACTGCGTTATCGGCGTTATTTACCCTTATATCGTCCTTAATGTACCTTTGTTAATGTTCATCTTTCTATGTTTTAAAGCTGTGGTGAACATTGTAACATCAAAATTGACCTATTTTTCTCTCTATGCATCGATCGACATCATTTTTGTCTACGATGTTTACATCAAACAGGACATCCTGTAGCATAAGGTTTTAGCCATTTGTAAATATTTGTAAATATTTTTCTTTTGTAAGTATTTCGCAACATGATAAACGAATTTCCTCATGACCCCAATTAAAAAGTTTTTTTTTAATTTCAAGGTATATCATAACTCAAAACAATTTTTAAGTAGTAAACTACTTCGCTTACGCTAGACATGCTGAATAAATTGTCGTTTATAGTACTTGACTATAGTTAACCCATATTACACATAGGGGTTAATTTGGTTTCCTAGACATGTAGCTATTTAGTTGTTATTAATTTGTCGATACGCCACCTTGCGGATGTCGTTAATGAGGCTACCATTTTGTTTTAAGACGAGATTGGTTCTTTTTCTGTTCTGACCGGTAAAAAGGTCTTCGTATCACTTGTGATAGCGAAATTTTGTATTTTACACGTGTTAGTGTATACCATTTTAATGTCTTATCAAGGGCTTTTTTAAAATTAAGGATTTGACATGCTCTCCTAAGGAACGCTTATTTTTTTGGGTATCTTTCAAGCCATGCCTTCTAGGCATACCTTTTATGGGATTTTTCGTTTGTGAAGAACATTTCTAATTGATCTTCGAAATTCTTCAGTTGTTGAAGAATATTTCTACTCGACACCTTCGATATTTCAGTGATGAAGGATATTTCTACTTGAACTACGAGATTTTCATTTTTTTGTTTGCTGTCCGATGCAGGTGGTTACAAAACCCTTTTTGTATGTGGGAGGTAGAAGTACTGCTGTGGTATATTGGCTTTGCACCGCCCAAAGGTATTTTCTCCCGTTTGCTTCCTTGACCTCCGCTATTCTTGGGTTTTCCATAATATTTATAACATCTATATCTTCTTCATTAACAAATAATATAATATCTTAAAATATTTCCAAAATATCCATTTAAAAAATATAATTATGTTTGAAAAATCGTGTCAAGATAATAACAAATATATTATAGGTTATATATAATACTGGCATCTTATACAATGTGCATCAATTTTCAATCCGCGCATGTGTTAACCGAAGCTTGATGTTTAACTGCCTCTACATCCATCAGTTGACAGTTAAACTCGGGCTTGCAGTCACAGACACCTATATAACGAACTTTATTCATTAATCCAAAGTTTAACTGACATTTGAAGTTTAAACTGAACCTATACAAATGGGCCTCAATCATTTTTATAATACTGTAAACACTATAAATTGTTGGAATTTCAACTAATTTCAAATCTACCCGCTTATTTTTTATTCATTTCCCGCGCGAAATATGTAGCAACTCTGGTCACGTATGCATTTTTTAACAGTCGAAAATAGATATGATTGCGAGCGCATCGCGAAGAAGGGTTGATGCCGCTCTGTGTCTAGTAAAAATAACACATTTCTGGTCTCGCTTGATTTACAAGTAATTGATCGCTCTTGTTTAGTTCTGGTATTGCATCCACTATCTTATATATTAGTAAAGTCTGCCCAATTGATTACTGTTTTTTAGTAATAATAGTGTGTGAAGTTATAAAATTAGAAGTGTTTAAAGTGCAATTCTTAACCGGCATTTTATTTATGTGACCATCTTGGTTAAATTTGTTTGTTTGTTAAATGTTGACTTGTTTCAAGTCTTTTTTGTTTGTAGTTATACAATAGATGTTTTCTAAAAATAACTAGTGGTCCTTCATTTACCTTGTTAAAATATAAAAAATTAAATAAATTAATGGAAGGTTAGAAACCCTTACAGTTCACTACTCAAAGACATTCATAACCCCCCAATAAATGCTCAGGGTAATTCACTGATGTCACTCACTATTCACTTTATAAAATAATTATGTACAATAATCTTGCGAAATCTCAGAATATTATTATCTAAATTATAAGAACAAATATGACTACAACAAGGAATGTTTGCTGTAATTAAAGGTAAAATAAGCACAACCTTAGCTGGCTATTTTAAACGTTGCGACTGATCTCTATGAGAGTTTGTAAGATAGTGTTTGGTGATGGGTTATTTTATTTTACCCAAACCATAAATTACAAGCTTTGGTTGAGGTTGGTGACAATTTGAACGAATCTCATTGGTTCAGATGTAGTGGTGCGATTTTGTTTACTGTTGCTGCTGTTCTATTATTAAGTTTTTATATTTTCACAAACTCAAAACGAGTTGTTTTGGAATTTATAATTCTGTGTGTGTAACATCAAGACTTTTGTTCGGGATGAAAAAGTATGTCAATAAAGTGCCTCGGGGTCATGTAATGATTAGTCACTTCAATCTCAACTTCATTTCCATAGTTTGGCTAGCCACTTGTATATTTTTAACTCTCCTTCTTTTTTCTCTTAAACTAACACATTCAGGATGAACATTCATTTGTCAGTTTCCTCTTTTTCTCTCTTATTTTTTCTCTTCTCTTTTTTGAATACCTGACTTCACTTTCTTTTGTTTTTTATTAAAAAATAACCTCACTTTTCTTTCTAGCAGCGGCATGACATAAACTACGAGTTTTTGCCTTTGTAAACTTTTTAATAATAATTTTCATGATATTACATTTTATCCTTTATTGAGATAACTTCGACGCCATGGCCTGACTTATTGAACAGCAGGGATTGTCCTGTTGATTATTATATCCACTTGTGTATGTGTCAAATTTTGATATATTTAGTGCTTTTTCGCACTTCTTTTAAGTTTGATTTGTAAGTATTTAACCTCTATAATTTTCATTGTTATGAACCTTTTATATTGTTAATTTTAGTTATCCTGAAGGTAGTCAGTTTCTGGACGAAAGCGCTCGAAATTATTTTTTAATATGACTAGAAAGATGTATCTGTTTCTTATTCTTTATTATACACTTAATAGTTCGTTTTTATTCGTTATTATCAAGTGTGTACACACCACCAAGTAACCTTCTGTTACCTGTGATAAAGAGTTTTTAGTTTTAATGTCGAACGAACCATTGCCGAGAAAATGGAGGTCAAAGCAAAAAATATTGAAAAATCATATTGAACTGAGACGACAACTAATAAACTATTGATTATTGAATTACAAAAAAAAAACTAACTTACGGAAAGACATACAGATTCCAAAACAGGAGTTGTGCGGTACATGTTAGAATAGCATTTACAAATATTTTTAATAACATTTTCCTTTATTACTTTCCCGACCCACCTCCGAGGAGGGAAAGTATTGTGAACGAGCTAAAAAAAATTTAGAGATAAAGATGGAAATATCCATTTTGAGGTCACCTATTCCGATTGAGCTGAAATTTGGTATATGGGTTTGGCTTATCCGTCGGAAGAACCCATTAGTTTTTGTACGAGATCTGACAAACGGCAGTGTCAGATACAATATGTCACGGATTTTGACTTGAAATATGTCATTTGAAAGCGCTTGAAAAACTCTATTCAGAACAGTTAAAATTATTTCTCCAACTGTCACCTGTCAAAAATAAAAAAATGTCAAAATTTTAAACTTTAACATTAAATATCTGAAAAAGTATTCGTGGATACTCGTCGGGAAAGTTTTGGGGCAACACAACTGATTTTTTTTTATTTGCGTTTCTTTAATTTCTGCCCTAATGTTGCTCACATTCATCTCTTATTTTAATTAAACATCTGTCTTTTGTAAGTGTTATTGTGATATATCTGTATTCGAGCTTTTTTTTAATTTTACGTGTGCACAATTTCTGATGACTTAAACGATTTCATTAACGGTATGGTGTTGCCATTTTACTGATTTAAGATTCAATTTTTACCTATTTTTTTATCATAGATAAATAGTCCTTACTACTTTTTAGTTGTCAGTAAAATATTCCACCCTCTAAAATCTTGGAATTTAAATAAAGCGTATCAATAATGCAATAAGTTATTGTCAGGATGTTACATGGTTAGAGCTGAAGCTTGTAAACTTAATATTATTTTGTTACTGTATTTCACTCATACTTACCGTACGGAATCTGCTTTTGAAGTTCACGTTATTTACATAAAATTTTTATTTAATAAAAGACAGCTGTCTGGAATTTATGAATCCCTGCCGTGAAGCAGCTTCTTCCTATACCGACTGTTCATAATATTTCGTCATATCTTTTGCCATAATTAATACAAAAGAATTTATACCTTTCGTTTAATATTTTTATTTAATAAAATTGATTCTATTTTAATATTGGAACCAAACGAAATCACGTTTCAATTCAAAATCAAATAAAGAAGTTAGACCCCTAATCATTGTTTTAGTTATTAATTCTCAATACAGAAATGGCAATTCTCGTAGAAAGTGATTAATGTCACTTTCTGCGAGGGTTGCTATATATCTTAGTACATAGGGCTGCGTTCGTATGGATTGAATAAAACATTTTAAGTATTAAATATTTATTATATTTAATACAAACAATTTTGCATAAGGAGTTAAATATTAATTATAACAAAATTTTTTTAAACAAAATAATACTAGATATACATAAGCATAAAAGTGTTATGTTGGTCACAACCCATTCTGCTTTGGATATTTCTCGTTTTTCATTAAATTTATTTTTATTTTCTGTCTTGTTTAAAGTTACTAAAGCAAAAAAGACGAACTAAACTTGCTTTTAGCTTATAGTTAAAATCCCTTGCCGACAAGACAGACATGCGGTAGTAAAGGATTACTGTCAGGAGGCATTTTGCAAAACACGTTTTGATTATGAGTAAAAATAAAGTAATATTCGCTCGCTAGGAAATGTTATAGTGTCTTTATAAAATGTCAAATATATGAAATACTTACCATGAATTTCTTTCCTTTGGAATAAATGAAGCCGCTTAATTTTGTAACAGAATTTTTTTTACATAATAAGTCATAGAGAAACTTGTGACTTAGATAAGTACGGATAACATTCGATTATCAATAAATTGCTTTTATTGAAACATTGGTATATGAGACATGAATGTATTGTTGAGAAATTGAAATATAAATGGAAGAATAATTAATAAAACGCTGTACTTAAACTGCCGTCAAACGTTAAATTTGCCGTTATTAGATATGACGTAATTGAAGTGACGCATATGACAGCTTTGATTTGATGGTCGTGTACTATAATGCCGTTAGTCCATTTCCGTGTTATACATTGTATGATAAGGGTTTGAAGTGTTAAAATTTGTGTTAAATTCTACTAGTTTTAAATAAAGTGTGAATCTGGATTACGGACAGTATTGGTGTAGCAGTTTTCTGATTATTAAGTTATACCCAGATACACTGCATAGGTTTGGTATTGAAATGGTGAAAGTTGGCGACAGGTTTGCGATATTTCACCTACCGTTTTAAACTTTTTGTTCAAACTTCAGAGTCGATTTACTTTTTAAAAGCTTGAAAATTCAACAAAAAATATGCTTGGCGTACTTCATCCAGTGGCGCACAATAATGGGCAGTGGTAACTTCGACCCCCCCTATTTTTTACGAGACTGTATAAATCGATTTTCTTTTCATTTTATTTAAATCTTTTGTTATTTATGTTACAAAAAAGTTATTAACTTTTATTGCCCTAAAATCAACAATTTTGGAGATATTTGACTTTGAAGAGAAGTCTACAATTCGTCTTTTCTATCGTCGATCTTAAATCTGGATTTGTTCATTTACAATAAACAAATTTCTGGACGTAATATGCATAATACAAATATTTAGAAAATAGTTCATCATTGGGAAGAAATTTTTGACACTACCATATCTTAAATTACAGGACCGTATTATATTATTTGACAGGAAATTTCAGTACCTGCATGTTTTTTGACTGGCATAAATACCAATTTTAATGAACGGAAATTTTATTATAATTAGTGAGGAATAAGAATACAAAAAACTGTTACATATTAAATTTATAGTAACTGTTCAAAACGTTGACCGTTCACTCCACAGCGCTTCCTAAAACGTTTTCTCATGTCAAAACGCACCCTTTGAAAAATGATCGACATGTTATTATTATATTGAAGAAAGGCAGTACGGTTGTCAGAACAAAAATTTCCTAAATCGCCAAATATCCTATTATTTAACTTACGCTAGCATTGAAAAAATACCGAGGAAAACTTAAAATTTAATAATTAAAAGGATGGATGCAATAAAGCAAAAAACAACAATTACTACAGAAAAAGTCTCGATATTTTCTGCAGCCCTTATACATTTTGACCTAACAGTTTTTCAATGAGTGCGTTTTGACATGAGAAAACGTTGTAGGAAGTGCTGTGGAGTAAACGGTCAACATTTTGAACAGTTACTATAAATTGAATATGTAACAGTTTTTTCTCCACGACCATTACTGAATGTATGAATTCTGAAATAATTTTTAATAATAGAATGTAAACATTCACACTCTAGAGTCTGAATATTTATTCTATAATACTTGCCTCTTATGCATTTTGCATGTATTTTCATTCTTTATCAAGGTAAAGAATGGATTTTCTGTAATCGAATTAAACAATATCGATTGCCATGTATTTCAAAAGTGTCACTGTCAGATATATTTTAATTTCGGTAAGTGTACCACAGCACTATATATATTAATACAATGTAATACAAATATGTCAACAAATAACTTGTGTTCAGATTTAGTTTAATTTTGATTTATACTTTTTGATCGTGGAGAAAATATAGTCTGTTACTCGGTCAGAATGAAAAAATTCGACACTCGTGGTTCCTCACACTCGCTTTCGCTCGCGTTCGGAATTTTCCACTCTTGTCGAATTTTTCATTCTAACCTTGTTACAGAATCTACTACTCTCTTATTCCTCACTAATTATAATAAAATTTCCTTTCGTTAAAATATGTATTTATGCCAGTCAAAAAACATGCAGGTACTGAAATTTCCTGTCAAATAATAGAATACGGTCCTGTATATTTAAAATATGATTTTTTTAAAAATTTCTGCCAAATAATAAACTATTTTTTAAATATTTGTATTGTATATAGTAGGTCCAGACATCTGTTTATTGTAAATGAACAAATCTAGATTTAATATCGACGATAGAAAAGACGAATTGTAGACTTCTCTTCAAAGCCAAATATCTCCAAAATTGTCGATTTTAACCCAATACAAGTTAATAACTTTTTGTAACATAAATAACCAAAGATTTAAATAAAATGAAAAACGAATCGATTTATACAGTGCCGTAAAAAATAGGAGGACCGAAGTTACCACTACCCATTATTGTACGCCACTGGATGAAGTACGCCAAGCACATTTTTTGTTAAATTTTCAAGCATCTAAAAAGTAAATCGACTGTCAATTTTGAACAAAAAATTTAAAACGGTAGATGAAATATCGCAAGAAAATGATTTTAATTTTTCAATTTTAACCAGCTGTATCTCGTAAACTAAGAATCTTAGGGGCTTATGTACCTAACTCATTTTTCATCATTAATTTCCTTAATTTTTCCAAAAACTGTTGAACGGATTAGATATTGTACAAATCAATCTTTATTAATCTAAAGACCCGTCTGGGCAAAGAGTATGTCGAAATACAAAAATGAGTATAAGCAAGCCAGCCACAGAATATGAGAAATTTCTCATCATAGCTACTGACATGAAATCTATCATACAGTCGCCAGGGCCCAGGGCGAATAAATCGATTTTGCTCAAGTTGTTCTAAACCGATGTATTACAATTTAACCTGGTCCTCATATCTGATCTATTTTTTGTGCGATTTACTATCTAAAAGATATTGATTTCTTGAAAATTTGTGACGGAATTGAGGAACATGTAATGTTTCATCAGTTAACTTTTTTTTCTTCTTGTTGTCTTCTTCTTTGTTGTTTGTTAATGTAGGATCATAGCATTTAAGTCCTCTGGGAATTCTCCTTCTCACCAATTCCTGAAGATTTCTTTCCCAGTAAAAGCAACTTAGTCTGGGAAGTATCATCTCATTCCACAACTTTCATCTTTTTCAATCATCTCGATGACTCTTTCCGTGTCAACAAATACTACATGATTTTCACAGAAATGGGAAACTACTACACACTTTACACAATGTAGCTATTATAATATTATCTGATTATTGCCGTGGTCTATCAGTTTTGACAGAAAATCGTAATTTCCTTCCCCAAAACCTTCTACAGACTTGATAAATACCAATTATTTCGCAACAACAATCGACAACGTCTCATTTTCAACTGATTTAACAGACAGAATCTGAAATTCATGAATGAACGATGACATGTTGGTTGCATACAATTTAATTTTCATATCGAAATGGGATGGCGACATCTTGCTTTATAGTTTATCAAGGATATTCTGACTTCGATCTTAAGTCAAGTAAGTACTACTGTCAAAAAGAGAATAATATATAAATAATAATTAACGGTTCAATACATTTTAGGAAAATCGAAAAATATAATTTACGACATACCTTAATTTGTTGAAAGTAGTTTATTTTGTGATGTAGGGGTAAACGTCACGGAACAAAGTATATCACATGTACACTTAATAAATTTTCAACAATGTACATTGTAGTTTTTCCTTTCTTCTTCAGAATAATAGGTATTAAGTAACATATTTAAAAATTCTAAATTCTGGTGTCTGTAATTACATTTTTAAAGTTGATACTGGCCTAGTAGACACATCCAAACAGGTTAGCCACACTGAATATTTTAATACAAAATTGCTAGTTAGTCTAAAGTCTGTCATTTTAAGAAAAAATAAATATTGGACAGAGTATAACGGTTGTTTTGACTCATTTTCAAATCTAGAATATTTCTCGTCTCGTATGAGAGCCACCGAGAAGGAATTATTGCGAAAGAATATTGGATCTTTCTAGGAATTGGAATTCCGTAGCTATGCAACCTGTGACTCGATAAAAAGTATTAGTCTTTATAAAACGTAGTTGCAAAATAAAAGCGGTTTTCGATATGATATTAAATATTTATTATAAAAATGTGATTTTAAGAACACATATAGATTATTAATAAAACTACATTTTTCTGTTTCATCATTAATGGCATTTTAGAATTCTTTTTTCATTCGTGCATGAGTTTTAGTGAAATTTTGTTTTCATAATGTGAAACTTTTATAACTATTCTTACTCGTAATGTATGCAATTATAAAAGTTATAGTACATATTTCCATTATGTAAATTCAAATTTGGAAGATTAAATTGCTTTTATGAGTACAAATACGAAACATAACCAACATTTATAAATTGAAATGTCAAACTACCAAACTAGTTAAAATGCCATAAAATATGTTATGTTAATAATATTTCTCTAATGGAAATTTTAGATTCTTCTTTAATAATAAATAATTAAATTAAAGCCGACTTAAAGAAAAACCTCAAATATAAAATATTCCGTAAAAATTCTAGACAGGATATGAAGTATGTTTTAGCTGATAACAAGTCATAAATAACTGACCAGTAGTACAAATTACTACCATTGCTATCCATGAGTATACTGGTTTATTAACAGTTCCTCTGCACATTCATATAGAAACATATATGAAGAAGAAATTGTGATAATTTGATAATTTGATAATGTCCATCCTAGACAGATGCGCATAAAATCAAATTATAACTTTTGTTGGTTTTTGCAGAATTGTTTATATGTAGATTTTTCAGTACTATTTTTTTATTTATTCGTTTTACTGTGTACTTTTGTAAGGTTCTTTTATGGTTGAATGAATAAATATTATTATTGATGTATAAATAGAATTGGTTATTTTAATATTATAAAAAAAATAAATAAGAATACACAATTCGCATTTATACAAGGCATGTAAAACCAAGCTATTTTTTATTCGACAGACGTACACAGATTTAAATATTTTTCCATTCGTTCAGAGGAAAATTACTTTTATATTAACAAAATATACAGAATGTCAATTATAAACCAGTAACATCTTATTACAATTTTTTTTAATAATGTGCTAATTTTGTTCACCAAATTCCATCTAAAGTAGGTAACTTCAACACCCTGTACTTTAGTTATAGGTAACATTTAACCCAGAGTTATTTAGCAAAATAATAATATTTAGAGGTCCTGAACCTATGATTAAAATATTGACCATTTCTTATGAAACACCCTGTATAACAATAAGTTCTATTTAACCGATCGTGTAACTATTACCAGCCTGTATAATATACTATTGTGAACACATGGGTTTTCTTAACAATAATGATATTTAATTATTCAATCATTTAAATCATTACTCAGTAGTTAATAATGAAAACATATTATTTATTCGTTTGTAAAGTCAAACTTTAAAATAACGATCCAACAACCTTTTTTTACTCCTTTTTTACCCAGTGCCGTCGCGTGGATTGTAATCGCCCGGGGCGACATTTTAACAGGTCCCCCCCCGCCTATAGTACGTTTTTTATAATGTTATTCTCTGCTGACGGCCGTGGCATACTAACTGGCTGACCTTCATGAAAAAGTCAGTAAAATAATATCACCAGTACTAAAAAATAGTGACTGGTTTGCATTTGGTGACTGGTTTAGTCCTTTCTTTAAATAACTAAGTATTTGGCACCTAGGTCAAACGACCCTAGGCGCCTACAGATTTTCAGACGAGCGCTCATTGCATATTTTTAATGTTTATAACGAATAATATTGTTGAGAGAGACTTTTTTCTTGCATATTCTTGCTCAGCTCGTTGTCGCGAGCACTTTGACTGATGATTCTGGTCAAAACTCAAAAATCTCATAAACTCACATTTGTACACCGAGTTACCTATTCTTGAAATCAAGAGAAAATTTACTCCCAAAGTATCTCCCTACTTTTTCTACTCTCAGCTTTTTCTCTCGGTACAGAAATACCTTATTCTTGAAAAAAAGGAGTGAGTGAAAATACATGCATAGTTGCTAAGTATTGAAATTCAATTTTATCCAATCGCAGCATTTAAATTTCTGACAACCATGTGACATAAGATAAGACATAACCAAAAAATAACTATCCTAGTCTTTGACATAACTGTAATGTGTTAGATATGGATCGGTGTCGTATTAAAAAAAAAACATTAACAAAACACAAAAAGAAATGCTGGTCGATTACTTTTAGCAACGACCACAAACGTATTCGAGCAAATTTACCCCATTTACCCGGGCTCGGTGCCAAGCCCTCTGGTCTGAGCTGGCCACAATTTTAAATTGTATGCCTGAGGGAGCCAATAAAACCTGGGAAGCTTGGAGGAAAGTACGTATTATTTCAACTTCCTCCAGAGCTTCCTCCACATCGTCATTCATGAAATTATTCCATATCAATAATTCATTAGTATTATCAATTATATTAGTAAACTTCCAAGCAAAAAAAGAGACGAAATACAAACAAAATAAATCGGACCGACAGATTAAATAGTTAGGTTAATGTTTCAAATAAATTTCTACTCTCTACAAATTTCACTCGCTAATGACCAATCGAAATTTTGTACTCCCTGGGAGAATAAAAGTCCCACATATGTCCATCGAAATATTTCAAGAATAGGGTTATTTTACATTTCAGGGAGCCACGCCTATTTCTATTTTAATTTCTACTCCCCGATTTTCAAGAATAGGTGCACGGGACTTTATGAGATTTCACATTTTAGACCATAACTTTGTATAGAACGACTTTTTTGCATATTCTTGCTCAGGTCCAGTTTTCCATATTATTTTAACATAAATATCATGATATTCTACCTTATAATTATTACTATTTTAAATTAGGTATTTCGGAATAAAATAAATAAAATAAAAGATTCAAAATTTACAACAAATTTTTCTTTTCAATCCGCGGCGCTCTCATAATTCCCTGATCGCCCCAGTCGCCTAGCCCTTACCACGGCCCTGTTTGTTTCTACATAATATAATAAAAAGCGAAGCATACTATGAAATGTCAAGTAATTTGAAACGTCAAAGACTTGTTCGAATTTTTAGAAGTAAAATAGTTCATCATTAAAATGGATGGAAAATAAGATGACTTGTACATCTCCGGTAAAAAAGAAAGCGGCAGAATTTGCGTCATTAAACTTATTATCGGAAAAATCAATGCGTATTTGTAAAGGAATCGTATGTACGATGCAGAATTATTAAGAAAATTGAGTCTTTCTCGAAATTCGTCCTGTTGGTGCATTTTAAGAACTTGTCTTTAAAATATACATCATTATATGAACAAATCATGATGAGAAAACATTTAAAATAAATCATGATATTGAAATTTATATAAAAAAAAGGCCAGTGTATTTTTTCAGAATATAAAAAATAAATTTAGGTAGTAATATTCAAAATTAAGTACCACACAAATTATACTTAAAATTGCAATTAAGTGGAAAAAGAGGGAACAGCTATGGGAATTGATAACCTTCTGGAATTAAAAATAAATTGCTTAAGAAATATATAAATATCTTGGAGCACAGGAAAATAATCAATTATTTAATATTTGTAATAAATAATAATATTTATTAAAGGTGCTATGGATAATGCGGTATACTCCCAGTTCGTACATATACAATCTTTACCTGTTTCTGTCTGGACCTGAACAAAAATTGGCTATTTTGGATTTTATGAGATTTTCGAGTTTCGACCCGAATCATATGCCAAAATGCTCGCGACAACGGGCTAAGCAAGAGTATGCAAGAAAAAAGTCGCTCTCAAATAACTAAAACGTTATGGCCCAAAATGTGAAATCTCATAAACTTTATTATGTACAAATGGGAGTTTGAGATTTTCGAGTGTCGAACCGAATCATATGTCAACAATGCCGCGACAACGAGCTGAGCAAGAATATGCAAGAAAAAAAGTCAACTCTGTTAAAAATTATGGCGCAAAATGTTAAATCTCACAAACGCCCTTATATGTACAAATAGGATTTTATGAGATTTTCGAATTTCGAACCGAATCATATGTCAAAATACTCGCGACAATGAGTTGAACAAAAATATGCAAGAAAAAAAGTCACTCTCAACTCTACAAAAAGGTATGGCTCAAAATGTGAAATTGTTACTTCTTGTTGTCTACTTTTTCTCTCACTATCTGTGTAGTCTTTTTGAATACTTAAAAATAACGTCACGTTTGACGTTTTGACTTTGACAGATCGACTTGCTACATTTACAGGTTTGTACAAACCTGTTTCTTGCATATTCCTGGTTTAATTAGAATATGATGGCTGAACGAAGCGACTTTATCATGCTGACGGACATTTTTGAATGAAGTCAGGATAGTCACAACCTAATCGGACAACTTAGAATTTTCAATTTTGTCCCGACGATGCCTCATACAAATACCCGAGATGTCGAGATAGTCTTGAATTGCAAGTAGGTAAGCACCGATCAGACGGATTTCGTTGGGTCTGTCGCAACAAGTTTATCATCCGCGCAAAAAACGAGCGTCTTGGTGTTACGTTTTTTGTGCCACCCTGTATTTTTATTATTCTTTTACTAGGTCTATCTGATTTCACTTCGCTTCATATCCCTTCTCTAGATCTCCCTCTATTTTAGGTATTACTATGAAATGTCTTTACCATGTTACCAACTCTCTCTTTTTGCCTCTTCAGTCAAACAAATTGACTTATATATCGTCTGTGCTGTAAATTGAAATTTTTCTTTCTTCCCCTCTTTATATAGGGTAAGTTTTTATTATATTATATTATATTATCTATTCACCAACATCCCTTTCCTTCGTTGTTAGTTATTTCGACGCTTTTAACTTTTATTTACTGTTATTTTTAATTCTTTTAAATGCCGGTATATGTTTTTTGTTATATTTACTCAAAAGTTCATAGCTTATCTTTTATATAAATTATCTGATGTTTGTCTCGTTTTACAAAAAGAGAATCTATTTTTTAAATTTTTCTTGGAGGTCTTCCAAACAATTTAAACGAGAAATTCGACCCAAAACATGAGTTAATCAGCAAGTTACACGTAAATAGGCTACTTTTTCCGTATCAAAAAGAAAATTTTCAGTATATGAAACAATACTACGATTTGCAGCTTCTTGTGAAAGAACACCCCGTAATAATTTACGAAATTCAGCCACGGTGGCTGAAGGATCAATCGAACGATATCTAAGTTCATATTTAATTTCGTTATTTAAAAGAAAAGCGACATTCATTTTAAAATACATTATCCAAATTTTCTTTTTAAATTCAACTAATTAAATTCCAAAATAAAATTATAACAATTTTTAAAACATTAAATCGATAAATTCAGAGAGAAAAAAACCGCTAACCGATACCAAAAATTTATACTTAAAGGGCTGTTCCAAATGTTGAAGGTTAACCAAAGTTAAAAGCAAATTATCGAAATTTATCAGTGAATGAATAAAGTCAAGGTCTCAAATAAAATGTGAAAAATTGTAAATATAGTAAGTATAAGGCAAAAAGAAAAAAAGTCTCTTTAAAAGTTCCAAACAAAATGAGAACCTTTATAAATATTCAATATTTCCTTAAACTTTAAAAAAAAGAAAATCGTTCGCCACGTTGGGCGTCAAATTTGTGAAACGTTACTTTATTTTGTTGATAATAAATAATTAATGTGATTTAAGCTCAAATCTTTTTATTATGGGTTCGTTCAACGAATAGAATTTGAAATATACCAGAAGTAAAATATTAAATTAAAAAAAGTTTTGGACGCCAGTCTAATTAATTGATTTTTTGATGTAAAGAGAAACAATTGACAAAAAACTATGATCTATTTCAAAATCCGCCCTTCCTTTGTTTTTGCGGCGTTAAGGAAATTAAATTCAAATTAAACGTTATATTTGTTTATTTTACGATAAACGAAAGTTTCAGATTTTTTTTGTTTTTCTTTAAAAAAACAAACTTAGCTTTTCTTGAGGTTTTTCTTATCTTCCTTCTCCAAAGGAAACTTAGATAGCTTGGTCCAAAAAAACGTAGTCCAAGAAAACGTAGTCCAAGAAAAAATGTAGTTCAAGAAACACAAGCTTGGTCCAAAAAGAACGTAGTCCTAAAGGAAAAAATGTAGTCCAAGGGAAAAAATGTAGTCCAAGGTAAAAAAACGATAAAACGATAAAAGTTCACATAAAGTAAATATTGGACAACAATTTTATAAATTACCAGATTTCATAGTCTCTGTTTTCGAAAAAGAATATAAAACAATGATAATATTGAAATGAAATACATAAATACATGAATTTTGGATCAAAATATGAAATAAAAATAATTAAAATGAATTAAATTTTAAGGCAATCTGTAAATTAAAAAATAGATGCTCTTTTTGTAAAACGAGAAACAGACACAAAGTAATTTATATTTTTATAAAAGATAAGATATGAACTTTTGAGTAAATATAACAAAAAAAAAATATTTACCGACATTAAAAAGAATTAAAAATAACAGTAAATAAAAGGTAAAAGAGTCGAAATAATTAACAACGAGGCAAGGGATTTTGGTGAATATTCAATATAATATAATATAATATAATAAAAACTTACCCTATATAAAGAGGGAAAGAAAGAAAATTTTCAATTTACAGCACAGACGATATATAAGTCAATTTGTTTGACTGAAGAGGCAAAGAGAGAAAGTTGGTAACATGGGAAAGACATTTTAAAAGTAATACCTAAAAGAGAGGGATATCTAGAGAAGAGATATGAAGCGAGCTGAAATCAGATAGACCGAGTAAAGGAATAATAAAAATATAGGGTGGCACAAAAAACGTAACACTTGTGGAAAAACTGTCGAGTTTCGGAAAGAAGCAAACTTCCAACAAGCTACTACTCCGTTTGTATTGAGTCTACAGGAACCATAAACCCACCATTTTTTGTTTTCTATAATCAACATTTTTGATAAGAATAATATTTTCGATAAAATACTTACTTTTTGAGTTATTCGCGAAAAACCGTCTAAAAACGTGCTTTTTTTGTTTAAAAATTGACATTTTTACTCGCGAATCTTGAGCAAAAACTTTTTAGAATAAAAGTTGTTTAGAATTAGTGAATCGATCCACGCCCGGAGTTATTTTTAATGAAACATATTTCACCCCATCATTCACTCCCAGGGTAAAAGCAAACCCCGGTACTGGGTCAACTTTGAAGGAGAGGTTAAGTACCTAAACCCTAAATACAAATTTTTATGAAAATTGGTGCTGTTTGGAAACATTATACGGAAGAACGAGCATTGACTAGACTATTAGACAATGTTACTTTTTATATATTAGAACATCTAATTTAAAAACGTATAAATAAAATCTAATCTATATAATACATTTCGTAGCATAAAAACTATGTATATTTTGCTGCTGATATTCAAATATGTATTTTTTACTACAAGATTATTTCAGAATACACACGAAGCGGAGCTTAATAAACGTACCGTGTTGATATTAAAATTCATATGCAATTTATGTTTGAATTTTAATTTATTGTATCCATTGAACGATTTAGTATCGAAAATGCCATACATTGTAATTAATTTAAGGATGTAGAATAAAATGAAAAATGTTCAGTGTACATTAACAACGTTATAATGAATATGATACAAAGGGAATTTAAAATAAACTAACTTTCAATAAGAAAATAAATTATATGTGTTCTGGTAATATTTTAATGTAGAGTGTAAAAAGAGAGTGAGAAAAGACATATTATTTCACATTATATTAATATGGTTTTTTTATGTGTAGATTTAGTTCTGTTTTTGTGTGTATTACGGTTGACTGAGATTGAAAGGTTATGATAAGAAGTTTAACCCTTTAACTGCGGGCAAAATTTCGCAGCACTGACACTGAACGCTCTAGAGATAAAAATATTGAAAAATATGAATATTGTAACACATTTAAGCATGAGTTGAATTTTGAGTCAATTTAAATAAAACATGAATAAACATGATTTTAATATTTTTCAAACATTTAAAAACGAAACTAGGTTTTAAGGGATTCAAAAATTTCGAAAATATATCACAAAATTCCAAAATTATAAAAAAACAAAAAATAAAAATGTCTAAAAATTAAAAAATTTCGATAATTTCAAAAAGTGAAAATGTCAAATATTCAAAAATTTCTAAAATATATCGAAAATTTCAAAAATATATCAAAAATTAGGAAAAATTTAAATTTTGCAATATTTTTTCAAAATTTCAAAAAGTAAATGTTAAAATATTCAAAAAATTTTAAAACATCGAAAATTTCAAAAAACAAAATTATTTGATACATTACAAATATTTGAAAAGTGTCAAAAGTTTCAACAATATCAAAAATTTGTAAAATTTGTAAAAAAATTGCAAAACATATAAAAATGTATAAAAATTTTCAGGGAAATAACAAAATTGACAAAATTGTTTATTTACAATGAGTTTTTACGAATTATTCATATGCGACAGCCGCAGTTAAAGGGTTAAGGTGCGTATGGATGTGTTTAGGATTTGTTTAAGTGTGTTTTGTGTTTAGATGATTGTTTTTATTTTATTTTATAATGAGTTAATTTGTTAATAATTACAATTGTGGTACATATAAAAAAAAATCTTAGTATCAGTAACCACAAAAATTGAAATCTAAGTAGATAAAAAAAAACAAAAGAAAAAAAATAATAAACAGTTTTGTTTTTGAGATTTTTTAGATAAAAAAATGTCATAAAAAAATATAAAATTTGTTAATAGTCTTTGGTTTGTAAAGGATAAAATAAAGAGAATGTATTACTACAAGGTGAGACTTTATTAGAAAATAAATATAGAAGTAGAATAAAATATAAAGACAGATTAAGGATTATCATAAGAATCATAAGAATCAGTAAGAACATACATCAGGTAGAGGAAGAAAAATAATAAAAAAGTAATTGAAGTATCACTCATCCAGAGGTGAGAGTGCAGAACAGAAGATACGCCAGGTAGAGAAAGAAATAAACTAGGAGGTGATAAAAAAAGAAAGAAACAGATTAAAAGAAGACATATAAATTAAAGAGAAGTACCGAAAAAAGCATTTAAGTCTCCTAAAATTATAATTTTTAAAAAATTTTTTTTGTAATGTTTATTTTTTTTTAATTGAAGAAACCCAACCAAAGTTTCATGGATTTCAAATAATCTAATATAATATATATAAATACAATAAATATTAAGTCACCACACATTAAAACTTTACACATCCTTCAGTTAATATTACACCAAATAATAAAGGATATTAATGTCAAATTCTTATTTTTTGCAGTCAGCGAAATTTCACAATATACTATTTGGAAAACCAAATAGCTAATTTCAACTGATGTCCTTTTTAAATGAATTAGTAAAACTGGGCCCAAATACATACAGAAATGAAAACTGTTAATGATTACTTTCAGTTACAATATGGTATTGACCAAGTTTATAAATGGTCTTTAACAAATAAACTACATTTTAACATTAACAAATATGTCGTAACGACATACAGTCATCAAAAATCGCCCAATAATTTCTTGTATTCTATGAGTACTGCTATCTTACAAGGGGTGGACCACAAAGTAGATCTTGGGATTACATTTAGCAGTAATTTAAAATTTGATAAGCACATTCAAAAGGTTCTTGTTAATTCATATAAAATGTGTGGATTCATAAAACAAACAACATACAGCTTTTCTAACATTACAACAATTATATTCTTATTTAATTCATATATCAGAAGTAAGGTTGAATTTGGTTGTATAATATGGTCAAATTTTATCAACAAGGGAGCGATACATCAAGTAGAAAATGTTCACAACAAATTTATAAAATATTTATTTTACAAAAAGTATAAAATTTCACCCGGTTACACTTCATATTAGCCCATTAGAATTGAATTTAATATTTCTCGACTATAACGTAGGCCTTTATAAATTAATTAACCATATAATACGTTCATCAGAGTTGCTATCCGTACTTAATTTTTATGTATCTAATAACCAAACTCGTCCCAGGTTTGCAACATTTTATATTCCACATAACCCTAGTGCACTTGACCTAATTTGTCAATTATATAACGAATATGCTGCTCTATCAGGTCCTGACTTATTTTTAGTAAGCCTCTATTCTTTTCGAAAATCTCTAAATAATTAAACAATAATTTAATAGCTTATACTGTACACAAGTCTTAATGCGCAGTCCACATATCTAAATAAATATTTGATAACTATGTTACTATTATATTTGTTTGTGATTCTGTTTTCCACAGAAACATGTAATTAGGGCATACCTAATAAATAAATAAATAAATTTCATTGATTTGGTATTATTTAACAGGTATTTTATTATTTATTCTATTTATTTTGACTTTAATCAGAACTCCCGGTTGACACTTTATGTATTTCTTCATTTATTTACTGTTTTTGCTTTGAATCGTTTTTAACTAATTCATTTAACGTCAGCCTATTTCTACGATTATGGTTGAAAACCGACGCCGGTGAGCACGCTTTACCCTAACCGGATATTTAACCAAACCCCTTAATATGCCAACCTAATTAATTACTAAAATAAGTCTTGTCAGATTGTAATGAAATTATTTGATCTGTGAGATATAGAAACACGTTTCGTGCAACTATGTTTGTGTAATAATTTACGTTAGACTAAGATATACTACTATATATTTTTTTTCAGCTGTATCTACAATCATCGACTCATTGGATGATATATACTGCCTACAAGAATCACAACCCCAAGAACGTGCTCATCTTTTGGCACTTTTAGATGATACCCGCCTTCATGTGTTACTTGAGGTAAGGCATTATTTGTGTTTTTTTATTTTTACCATACATATGTGTATTTATGTTATTGCCTTAAAGTGAACCTTTCTTTATTTTTCAATTTTCAATGCAAATAATTAGTGTTTAGTGAAATAAAACTCACATCTATCACGTCGGGTATAGGACGATTGCGCCGATATTACCTGCTGTCCTAAGGTTTGTGTGAAGTTAGCCACACTTTTCCAGCCACGGTTTCCAATGGTATTTTTATTTTTGTGGCAGCGCAACTATTTTTTGGATTTTTATTGCCCGAGAAGTTATTTTATTTTTTATTTCTCTTATTACCGATCGTCCAAAGAATTTCATTACCCGTTCTATATAGTATTTGATCCCCTCTTTCCAATGGTATTTTTATTTTTGTGGCAGCGCTACTATTTCTTGGATTTTCATTGCCGAGAAGTTCTTTTATTTTTATATGTCTAATTACCGACCGTCCAAAGAATTTTAACCTATTCTATATAATATTTGGAATTTTTAATTTCGTGGCAGAGCTACTGCTTCCTGTCTTTTTAAAGTATCAGAATTAATGTTAATTTTTTTTATCTTTTAATCGGCTTCCCCAAAAGTTTTTGTTTTCTGTGTTCCGACTCTCTCATAGATAATTGTCATTTGTTAATGGACGAGGTTGAAATTAAATCCAGGTATAAATCCATAGCGTTTAAAAGATGCAATCTACATTTTCAAACCGAAATTATTGAATTTATATGATTTTGATAAATTTGGCAACACTGTGAGTAAAAACAAGCCATCCAGCAGTCGACAGTCTACACGTCAGAAACCGTGGCTGGAAAAGTGTGGCTAACTTCACACAAACCTGTCCTAAGTCGGTGGTATGATTGCGCCGGTTGTTTCAGGTAGTCTACTAATCCCAAGGGACGATTGCGCGGCCAAAAAAAGATAAACATAATATAGGTATTCCATTGAAAAAAAGAGAAATATTTTTTCATTTTAAAATAAAATCAAGATTAATATATAAAAAAATATATTTTAATAAATTATACATACATACAAAATCTAAAATAAACTGTTATAATGATACGAGGATGCTTTTACAAAATTATACATTTCTATTCTGTTTTCTTTATAATTTTTAATTAATTCTTGTAAATATATTAACTTTTTTTGTATTTTTTATTTGAAACTACTCTTTTTAAATGAGTACTATTTAATTTAACGTATACATTGGTTTGGTACTCATTTCAAATGTAAATAAATTGTAAAATATTTGGACGTGGTTGGTAAAAACATTTATTAAATGCCGAATGAAATGATTTGCAGCAGTTTGTGGATCTTTGCGAAGTGGCCGACTCACATGCCCAAATTTTAGGAGGAAAACGGGAGTTTTCATCAATATAATTTATCGTTAAATAATCAAAAAATTGAGTAAGTCGTGGATCACTAATATCTTCTGAACAGAAACTAAATGCAAAACAATCGCCTACATTCGATGTATCTATAAATGTTAAGCCAAAAATCCAATGCAGTATTTGGCCTATTTGTGAATTTTGATTTTTATACTCTGTAATTAAACCTAATTGTTGAATTTTTCGCATCCAAGCTTGAGATAAGTGAAAACGACAGCCAATCAATGTTAACTGTGGCCAAATTTCTTGCACAATGGATTCCATCTTCAAAATCGGCCACTATTTCACGAACTTGTAAACTGAAACCTAATCGCGTGATATTATTTTCAATGAAATAATAAACAAAAAACTAGAGGAACGTAATGTCCATTTTTTAGGCCACGTAAAGTAAATAACTGACAAAAATATTTAGGGGCATAATCTAATGTACCATCTAAGTAAAGCACAGAACACGAACTTAAAAATTTTAAATTACTTAAACGTGAAAATATTACAATATTATCTTCATAGCTATTTTCTAATACAAAATTAAATGTTGTTACCGGCGCAATCATCCCATAGGATTAAAGCATCCTTTGACCGTATCGGATTAAAACAGGTACTACCGGCGCAATCGTACCCTGCCCATCACGTCAAATTGTCCTGGAATAGTATATTGTATAACAAGCGTGAAATGATATACATGTCCCACGAGTAAAGCATTGAAGAGTTTGCTTTAAAACTGATTACTATTTATCCAAATTTATTAAAAACAACAAATCTAAATCTTCAAAATCAGGAGTTTATAAATTAAAATGTGGTAATGGCAACTGTGATAAAATTTATATAGGGAGAACTTTTAGGAATTTTAAAACTAGAATTTCAGAACACAAAAGTAGCTATGACAACCAAAAATTAGATTCCAACTACTCAAATCATTTATTAGCAAACCAACATACTTTTGATTCAAATTTTGAAATTTTGCATATATAATCTAAATCCTTCAAATTAAATCTTTTAGAAGCTCTCGAAATTAACAAAAACAAATATTCAGTTAATCTTCTTAACGACCAAAGAGATATCAAAAATTCCCCATTATTAAACCTTTTTACCTAGAAAGGACCCGGTAAGATTGTTGTGAATGGATTTCCCAAGTTTAGTTAATTGCCATGTAAATTATATTATAATAACTTTGAATGAATGAATTTCCAAGTAAAAATTTTGTTTCATATTTTTTCCATGTAAATTAGATTATAATTCTTTTATCAATAACCGTAAAATTCCCCATTAATGCACTGAAAGTAATATAGACAAAACAAGATTAACAAATTTAAATTACTTAGGTACTGTTTATATTCAATTTATGAGTTCATGTGAAATCGTCCATAAGCCAATCACACAACCGATCCAACGTTTACATACTTTTGTACCGTCACGAAACGCAACGAGATCGATGTCAAAATGGTTTCGAAACGATTCAGCAATTCGTGTTAGAACAAATCTAATGTATTTGCTGTTTTGTTTTTTGGTAGTTGGGTTTTTAGAAACGGGTGCATCATCTATCCTGCATCCTATTCCAAAAAAAGACACTCCTTCGTTTTTATGAAAGACTCTTATCTTCAGGGTATAAATTCGGAATCTAGTAAACCTATAAATTCAGATGTAATTAATCAGTCTTTATTTGGGTGCCAGATATTTATTTAAGAAAAGATGTCAAAAACATAATATTTAACAAAAATGTAATTTATAGTAGATTACATGCAGAGGTGGGAAATGCTTCATTACTGTGATCTATTGCCCGAGAATGGAATGATAATTTCCGCCATGGTTTGTATACTATTTTATTGACAATCATTTTATTTTAATCTACAATTTAAAAGGAATATAGAGTTATTGTTTTTAAAAGTGCTGGTGGTTATGTAACATGTGTATTAATAAAATACTCGAGTCAAGTTTTCTTTGAAATCCAAATACTTTGGCATTTAAAATAAAAAAAGGAAAATGGTAAATTATGGTCACAAAAACAATACGATTATCATTAACAAATAAAATAGGTTTTTGAAATACGTATAGTATATAATAGTCCATTACTTTATTGTTGCAATTAATACTACTATTTATCTCTTTCTGCTGATATGATAGGTATAGAGAAATCTATCCGGCTCACGGGTGGAAAGAGACAGATGTCACTTTCCACCTGTGGGCGGGATGTAAAGTTTGTAATAGCTTATTTTCCGACCTTTTAAAGGGTACATATACGATTGTGAATAACATAAATAAATCATGTGTAAGAATTTTTTATCCTTAATTTTAACTGTATTAATTAAAATTTAAATTATGAATATTCATAAGTTTGGAATTCTTTTAACAATTGCACCTGACTTAATGCAATTCGTTAATTGTTGGATACTGGGAATGATATACTCGGTTATTGCTAGTGATTTTATTAAAAAAAAAGACGCTAAACTAGGATGTCATAAGTATAAAAATAAAGTTGTCTAAACGAATTTCTATAGTGAATCTTACAAATAGTAACATGACCAATTAACTAATGAAATAAATTTATTAGCCCTTTTTCGTAGAATTAAATTCTATTTGACATGTTTATATAAACTGATTAATGTAATGATTGACTTCCCAGATTTATCGAGTTAAATACATTTCAGCACCTTGTTTAGAACTCGTTATCTACTCTTGTTTACTATTGCTTTCCTATTAACTGATTTAGGTATGGATTGCACTCTGACCCGCATTGGAAAGAGCTTAACTTACAAAGTCCTTTAAATTTATTAAAAAGTTTCTTGATTACTTTTAAAAAGTCTTCGTGCACACATTTGTAGCTTCTATATCGGTTTGTTTGATCTTGAAGTTGTACTATTTTATATATTTTTACTTGTAGACCTTTCATAACAAAATAACAATTATGTAGGAAAAAAGTAAAAAAAATCGACAAAGTTCGTACACTGAATGTCTGTTTGTCGTATGTATGTTGTCTTTGAAAAAAAGAAGTTAAATGTGAAATTACTGACTTCGAATTCTGATTAACCTAAAACCAAAATCTCTAAAAGGAACATAAAAACACAGTTCCAAAATTTTCTTAAAATTTCATTAGTTCATAATAAACATAAAATAACTAGTTCTTTAATATATAAAAGTAACAATATTGATTAAAAATGTTTGTAATAATTGTTTTTGTTCGTTATAGCAATGCTGGCTTTTTCGTTTCCTCCAGTTGTAAAAATTCTATAGTGTGTCTACTTAAACGAAATAGAAACAAACAAAAATGTGTATATTGTAAAACAATTTATTTAAAACAAATATGATTAAGAATCGATAAATGTTTCGAAAAATTTACTACGGCAGTCGACGTATTAACATCGATTAATTATCGAAGGACCAACCATATGAATAGATTTTTTAGTATATAATTGCGTTTCAAACAGTTACATTAATGTAAACAAATAAACAAGTATTGATATGAAATGTAAGGGTTATTTTCTCACCCATTTATTATATTACAAAATATAGGTACATTATTCTTAAACACTGTAATAATGATCAGATTAATTAACTGCTGTCACTCACCATTCACTTCTAAAACTAGGTAGGTACAATAAATTTGTGAAATCTCAGAACATGTTGTAATGAAGGAATATGAACGAATATGACTTCAGCAAGAAATGTTTGCTTAGTCAATGAGAGAAAAAGCTATTTTAATGAAAGCGACTGCTCTCTCCGAGAGTTAATGAAACAATCATAATTGTTGCGTTTTACCTTTTTTACCCAAACCATAAAAGCCACGCACCGATGCGTCTGGTAAATTTAACCAAATCTCATTGGTTAAGAATTAGTGGTGTGTTTTGACTCGCTAGCAAATATAGAATAAAATATTGAAACAATATTTCTCGTCTCGTATGGGAGCGACCGAGAAGGAAGAGTTATAATAAAGACAGAGATTATAGCGAAATTATGTTGGATATGTCTATGAATAGGAATGACGTAGCTATGCAAGCTGTGACTTGAAGAAAATTATTAGCCGTTTCGAATTCGGTGTTGCCAAATAATAACTAATTTGGATATGAGATTAAATATTTGTTATTAAATGTAGGATTGTAAATTCTGGATAATTTTTCAGTGAAATTTATTCAGTAACATGAGATAAACAAAAATTAAGTACAGAAATACGAATTTACTATATTAAACTAGAATGGGAGAATCACATTGACCATCGCAGACAAAACGCACAGATGATTTAGCTATTTCAGCAGTTTTTTATTTTCCCTGACTAGAGGCGACTCCAGAACTATTTCTAACAATTAGTCTACAGACAAAAAGAGTGCATAAAAACGTTAAAGTTACCCGGCTAAAAAGTTGGCAACTGGATGAAAAAATTAAATTAAAACTGTCTGAAAATTTCCAGACCTTAGCTGGAAAATTCTTAGAAATAGGGTTTTGCCTGGATTCTTCATTAAATTTCAATATTTATTTAAAACTTTAAATTTATAGTTAATTTTCTAAAACATTTTTTAAACACTCCGGGCGAATCAATATTTGGTAACAATTTTTTGAACCGGGTAGTATAATCTTCCCGAAATATTTGGTCTTAAATTCCGCTACGGCTCTCTCTAGTATATTTAACTGCTATGTCAACAGCTTCAAACAAACTAAATAAAAAGAAAATTGCACTCTTTCGCATAACTTTCTAATTAAAATTGAAAATAACACAAGAATAGTGGCTTGATTATCTAATATCATAGTGGTAAATTAAATTTTTAAGCTCGCGTTATTTGAACTAAAATCCAGGAATCTATAGATGCAGTATACGAGTTGTAAATTTACGAGATGAAAAATCACGTAGTAATTAATATAAAAACATTTTATGCATATGGCAACAGTGTCATTCCCAATTTCTACGGCACGGATCAAATCTTTATTTTTCATTTTTTTATCATGTTTTTTACATATTTATTGTAAATATATTATTAGATTTGTTGGTTTTTTATTCTTACACTAAAAACAAAAATATTATCGTTTTTAAGTGCTTTTACCCCGGGTGTCTGGTAAAAATATCGAAAAACGTATAGGCGCGGCCCCATCAAACTGGGCTAGCCCGGCGGCACGTACCTCCCGGCATAACCTGCCGGCTTTTGCCGGATTAAAAATTAAAGAAAAGCACACCTCGCGGCCGTCGGCATGAGTCGACGGCTTAATTTTGCTAGCGGCCAAATGCTGGTCAAGTTCAAAGAAATTTCTGCGGGTTAAGCGTCTAGGTGGCGCAGGATAAGCGCAGATACGAATTGTCAATTAGTTTTGAATGTTTTACTTAATTGTTTTGTTAGGTTTTTTTTGTTTTATATATACAATAACTTACAGTGGATATTCAAGTGACTTTAAAATCGATAGCCAATATTCGAATACGGAAAATACCCAAGATGATGACCATATTTCTACCGAATGGACTGAAAAAAAGGTATTATTGATAAAATTTTTCTCAAATGAATGTAATTTATGGAACATGTAACCAATTTTAAATGGCATGAGACTTGAGTTACAATTAGTTAGTAATAATGGCTAGCTCTAAATTATGAATCAGAATGGATAACTGAATTAAAATGGAATTTGATAATATTACAGAATAAAATTGCCTGAGCGCCCGCCACTTGTCTATTATGGCTGTCTGAAGGATCCCGACAAGTTGATCCCCCACTAGATAAATTGAATCGTTCTGTTATTAAATTAAATGATTTCCTTGAAAGGCGTCAAAAATAAAAGTCATAGAAATAAGCTGTAACCAAGTTCAAAAAAATATTCAACGTTCTGCCTTTCTTGGTGTATTCAGTTGGTTACCAGGATGGTCCGAAGGTAGCCAGTGAGTGCGTGTGTGGTACGTTCACGAGACACAAATTCCTTGAAGCAAATGTTCTCAACGATGCTCCCAGAGTCCTTTTCAGTTCCAGTAATTATGAGCCAACGGGTCCCAAAACAGTTTTACATGCAAACAAACAAAAAGTTCTGATGTCAATAATCGAAAACTTATTTGGCCAACACTATTGATTCAAATAAAAAGTTAAAGTTTGGCCGTACGCACGACAAGACCACACTGATTTACTCAAAATTGTTGTTCAAACACGCACAAAGTGAAATTTTAACACGTGGACTAATCCGCGAACTGTCCACACGATTACAAGTTAAATGAATAAAATGAATAAATTCATAGAAAAATGCCACTTCCGGTTGTGCGATTGGCACCAAAATCTAATCAGATCAAATTTTTTATTTAGTAGTTTTTGAGTAATCATTACTACAACATCCATCCACACACACACATTAACACACACACACACACACAGACATCATCGCGAAAATATTAAAATCGTATTCTAGGGACACTAAAACGTGTTTATTCATTGAAAAGTCACTACCCAATTTTTAGTATGATTCCTATACCTCTCTTATCTGAAGGGCGAGAGGTAAAAATTGATATTTAAAAATTACTGCATCTCTATGCAACTTGTAGTGCACCTACGTCACTTATGTGCAATAGCTGCAGCATAATATTAACGTGGGAGAGTTTCTCTAAGTAAAATTGACGCTTTCAAATATAGATGACGTTTGCTTATAAAGTGTCGTTTGGTCAATATGTTTTTAATTATGTTTACTTTTACCATTATTTACGTATCTTTACAAGTACAACTAAACATGGAAAATTATCAACATCAACCAGCTCTACAGAGTACAAACTACAACAGGGACAGTGAACTATGCAGTAAGCAGACGCGGACGCGACCTTTCACTTAATGAGGAACGCTTGTGCCCAGCACTTATGTACCAAACAGCAAATTATTACCTGATCTCTTTAAAATAGTCTTTTCTTTATCTAACAGCGGAATCTAATATCTATTTATCTCTCTCGATTTTGAATGCGAATTTACAGTTGATAGGTCCAAGTTTTCATCTTTATCCAATTATCATATAATGGTTTTCTCAATATTTGTCTGTATAAGTGAGATTTAACAGCTGTTAAACATTCGTATTCTCTTCTTTACACATTTGCAGTTAATGGCTTGATGGTAACTCCATTGCACATGATCGTAATGGCGGCATATTCAAATAATTAGAAGTTTAAATTTTTAAATTAATTTATTCAAAAATCTTGCTCAAATTACGATAGATAATTAAACTCAATGGGTTTTATTTGATCAATTCTAACTGTTAATAAAGAAAAAACATGAGGTTATATTTTTGTTGAACTACCCATTTACAACAATAATTCAAAATATTGCAAATGATTATGATTAACGTGAATTGTTACAAGAAATAATGAAATCAATGGAATGAAAAAATATAACGATCAATATTAACAAAAAGAGAAAATAAAGAATATCTATCGAATTGTCCTGGCCATAGACAATTCGATATTAAAATTTATTTTCAAAGTGTTATAAGTTTTAAGAAAAAGAAAAATAGCAACATTTTTTATTTTAATGAAAATGCGTATTAATCGAATAGCAGATATCAAAATAATTAATGAGATAAGGCAGAATTGTGTAGTGAAGCGAACTTTATCACAAGGAAAGTTTTAATTTAAATTTCAAATAATCTTGATAAACAAAAGTACAGCAATGTATTGATTCAAATTCATGAAAAGATAAAACGTGTCTTGTCATCAATAAATTTAAATGAACTATAACTAAAATCGGAGCAGGTCTCTCTAAAAAAAAAACTAAAGTTTGATTACGGAAGAACGCCTTTTTTATTTTAAAATCAAAATTACAATTAAATTAAAATTGAACTGTGAGAAAAATCAAAAGGCCGCCATGTCGCTTGACACGTTCCTATAAAGATAAAATAAAATGCTCTCTTAACTTACGGGAAATAAATACATACCTATTAGCACAAAGGATAACCACGAATAGGTCATAAAATTACTATACGATCGTCATTCAACGATAAAAGAAAAAGATAATATAAGAAAAATGATCGCTTACTTCCCTTCACTTCACAAAATCACAAGAGGGAGAATTTCGTTAAAGCCAATACATGATAAACATGTGCGTATGCAGAACGAACGGTAATTAAGGTGTGCCTGCGTAGAACGATTAAAAAGATTACAATTTTATTTTATAAGCTAAATATAATTGAAACCGACACATTTAAAATGCGCCCACTGTCCAGTTTGGTAGAGTCGAATTGAATTCCGCAAGTTTCGCCGGGCTAGCCCAGTTTGGTGGAGCTCCACCTTAATCTTGACAATTTTCAATATAAAATGCACAATTTGATTTCTTTTGCGATAAAATTGTATTTTAAGTACTACCTGATCTGATAATAATAACCAAAAAAAAAACTGGGGCTGGCGTGAGTTTGGAAAAATGGGGGAGAACCCTAATTTTAAACACAATTACTATAATTTTGGTAAATATTTGTAATACAAATTGGAGAAATATGTATTATTTATTATTTCAATTAAAAAAATAAAAACGATAAAAAATGCATATATGAAGTGTATGTGCATATAAAGAAAGTGTGTGATTTTAGTTGATTTACCTATTGTTTTTCCCATTGTTACTATTCCTTTCTATCCGCTGCCTGTCTTGCTTGTGCTTAAAAGTCGCTACGAAGGGTCCCTTAGCGTGAAAAGAGTGTCCCTGTAATTCCTTTAGTCGGCATCATCCAATTACTTTCCTGCATTGTTTGGGACCCTGAGGCTTTATGAGACAGTTTATTTATTTTTATCTTTTTTTTTCTTATTGTTACATTTATTTTGCTAAAAAAAACTCGTTACTGAATGGGTAAAAACGTAAGGACAAAAACAAAAAACGAAGTTTTTAATCCATTGAACAATAGCTGCCTAGAGGTTCAAATAGGAATCGCGAAATCATCATGTTTAAAACCAAATAAATTTTTTTTTTGGACCGTGTTGAAGTTTTTGTTTAAATTTTAATGTTGTCAGGTACTTAAAGTATACTTTCAGTACAAAAAAATTCAAAAATCCATTTTGAAAATTGTGAAGTTTATATTAAAAAATCTGATACGACCTATCGCCATATTAAACCATTTTTGAATTCCTAATTAGCATATAAGCATAAAAAAGTATGGAAAAAATTGACAATTTAGTAAATTTTTCAATATTGGCAAAAGTTTTTAAATTTTGAATGATACGAAAATGAACTTAATGTACACAAAATATATGTGTAAAACATTGCTCTCTCCGTTAGTAATTACTTTATCACTCATAGAAACTGCCACTTCCGGTTGTCCGATTAACACCAAAATATATATAGATCTAATCTAGGGTTTTAGAATCTTGCATGCAAAATTTTAATTCAATAGGTCAGACATCATAGCGTAAATATCAAAATCGTATTCTAGGGAACTTAAAACGTGTTGATCCATTGAAAACTCACTTCCCAATTTTTAGCATGATTACAATACCTCTCATAACAGGGGCGCGGGGATAACCTAACCACCTATAGATTGATAAATTCTTACTGTTATTCTTTCGTTTTTAGCTCTTCGACCGCATCGAGAGTCGAGTGGTGACACCTCTGAGAACGCCGTTAAATGAAGCGGTACAGTGCGCTCGCGACGCCGCCGACGCTTTACGGGATCTCGAACATCGGCGAGATACCGATTACAGGGACCTACAGGAATTGAGGGATTTGCTATGTCGACCACATTTTAAGGTACGTCTAGTTTTTATTTTAATTGATAGAGGGCGTAAGACTTTTTATTATCTATTATTATTATTCTACAGGGCACTTTTTAAACATTGAATAAAGGTTTTTTCGCACTAAGGGAACAAAAATCTACAGAAATGTCTAATAATACAATACACTCTAAAAATATACCGTTTTTTATATAGATAGTGTATTTCACCTGAACTGTGCTCAAAACATTTTTTTAAATGGGATGTCCATATATTCTTTGATTTATTATGTGACCGTTACATTATGCATTCAGTGCTCTTTGATATAAAAATAAACAGGGTTCTTCGAAAACAAAATTTTAATCAATGTTTAATTTAAAGTCAGAGACAAAGTACATTAATGTGTAGAAATGAAACAATTTCGTAAAAAAAATAAAATTTATTTAAATTGAACTTAGCACTTTCGGGTTTTTTTTTTTTTTTTTTTTTTTTTTTTTTTTTTTTTTTTTTTTTTTTTTTAATTCAACATAAATAGACCCGCATCAACCACAGTGGGTTATTAGCAGGTGGAACATGCACAATTTACATTATTTGGTGTTATATAAGATTATATACGTAAATGTCTTTTAGGTATTTCATCACTCTTTCTGTGTTCTTCGTGAGTATAGTCTGTATGTTGGTATTACTGATTTCGTTCGATTTTCTTTCTTCATTGAAATGAGGGCAGTCTGTGATAATATGTTTCACTGTCATCCGGATAGAGCAGTAGGAACATAACGGGTTTGGTTCTTTTTTCATGAGATAGAGGTGTGTCAGTAAGGTGTGTCCAATTCTAAGTCGGTTGATGATTACTTGTTCTCTTCTATTTCTTGGAAGTGGTAGAGGAGTGTCAACTTGAGGTTTAATTTCTCTCAGTTTTGACGTTGTTTTTTCCCAAGATGCTTGCCACTTGCTGTTTATGTACTTCGTTATACTGTGTTTGTGATCATTATATGGATATGTATTTTTAAGCACGATATTGTTGTCATTGGTTGCTTTATTTTCTAAACAGTCGACTTTCTCGTTTCCCACAATTCCCATGTGTGAAGGCACCCACATAAATGTGATTTCTTTTCCTAGCGATTGCATGTGGTTTAATTCTTTTTTGATGCCTTGAAGTATTGCATGAGATGTATAGATATGTTTAATGCCATGTAGAGCACTTAAAGAGTCTGTAATAATTAGTCCCTTGTTAAATGGTGTTGTCTTTTATCATTGTATTTTTTGTAGAATGTATCCAAAGGTTTCAATGATGGTACTCGTCTCTTCCTACAAACTCGTTTAATGTGTACACCAGACTCAGTCTTTTTATTATTCCTTTGTGTTCTAATTGAATATAAAAATAAGTAGAAGTTGATATCTCAAACATAGGATCGCACAACATTTCAAAAACATATTTCTACATTTAAACAGTTGTTATGCCTTTTGGGCAACACAGAATAACTTTAAATAATTAAATATTGTTGTTCATAAACTAGTTGTCATTTAAACATTATAAAGGTTAGACATGTTGTTGTTATTTTATACGTAACATGATATAGCAAGGTAACGCCAGTCGTTGCCACAGGTCAAGTATGTTTATTGTTGAGTTTGCATATATATTTTGTTATCTCTTTGAGAGAGTTCACTCATGCACTCACTCACTCAGTTCAGTTCAGTCATTCGTTCTTGATTCATTATCGACGAGTTATTGATTTATTATATTATAGTTAACATGTACCAGTGAATAAATTAGTTTTTGAAAGTATCTACTGTTTATCTTCCCAACATTGAGATACTCTACATGGCTAACTTAGTATCCCACATCACGTGGCGATTCTAGACCATTACATTACACAGTAATCATCATGAGTCTCCCTACATTTTAAAAAATGTATCAGAAAATTGTATTATCATACTACAATTTTACCGTTTTCTTAAAAACCGTGTAATAATTTGAATTTTTTGTTTATTTGGCTTTTGTTATTTTTTTCTGTTAGGATGAGAAGAACACGATTATCTTCTCAATTGTGGTATACAGGAGGGTTTTAATGAAAAAAATTACATTGAATTATTTTTGGATTTTTGTGGAAGCTATAAAAATATCATGGTAGCGATAATATAATATATTTTTACATTTAACTAAAATACAGACAAAACCTAATAAATGGGTAAATTTTTTTGTAATTCTTACTTTAATTTAATTTATTATCAAGACATCGTAATTTACTAACTGTCACACAACAAAATATAGTCCAATGGCCAGGTACTTTTTTTCTGCAGAAGAGATTTTATTGTTGGGGACATGTTGAGGGCTGTATCCTGAAAGTGAATTCAAGTATGGGGGGTCGGGAAGCGTGAGTGTCAGCTGCAATCTTGAAAAATACGTTTTGTAAAATATCTCGTGGACTGTGCATATCGTATGAGAAAAGTAGTAGAGATCATTTTTGTAGATAAAAATATACGGGAAAAATTTGACAGTATGCTCTACGAATTTAGTTAGCACGTTTTTTAACGTAAAATCAACCTTCAACTATATATTTGGCAATAGACGTATGAAAAACGTTTGGAGCGCTATAAATACAAACCTATGCATTATACTCAACAAAGTTTTAAATAAAAGTCGTGGAAAATGTTTTTGCCTACAAAAATGATTTTTACTATTTTTCTCGTATGATGCACGGTTCACGAAATATCTCACAAAACGTTCCAACAATAAAATCTCTTCTGTGGAAGATTGCATTAGGAACCTACTTTTTTTGCTCTCGCTCTTCTATTAAATGCGACGAATAACCCGACTAAGGAAGCGCAGTACGTCGTTTTTTACAATCATGTCTCGTATACCGGTTAGGAGAGATGACGTCAGGCCACTGAATCGGACGGAACAAAATTATTAATGCAATTCCCAACTTTAAATGTTATAATTTTGTTAGTTTTTGAGATATCTTAATTTCATTTTAGCACTTTGGTTCAGTTTTGCCTAAATTTTCAGTTTCATTCATAAAAAACGGTTAAATGCATAGGTGACATATGTTATGTTCATTTAGAATTTGCAGGAACGCATGCAACAAGTGTGTTTGTTTGCTTAATAATACCTGAGGCAATATTTCAGATATATATCGAGAAAATCAAATGAAAGCGGCCTGAGCTAAGGTATTTGTTGCCACATATTTTTTTACAATTTTCGTGGATAAAAACTTAAAAATATGACTATTTTCCATTATATTTTCTTAATGCACAAATATGGCCAGTAAGGCTTATCAGCAAGTACTGGACAAAGGAAACACATTTTAACTAAAAACTAATATAATTTAATATGTTTTTCCCAAATGCTCTAACAATTTAATTATTGTGACCAAAATTTCACTTCCCTAAATGGGTGAAAAATTTAATTTAGTTTATATCAGATCTTATACTTCCATAAATATAGTGCCTCAACTTTAATTTATTTTTTAATAAGTAAATTTACTGTCAGTTGATAGAACGTTCATTAACTTTAATGATTCTGTAATTAATGACAATGACGTTTAGATTGTGACAATTGTACAAGAAAACAACTAATATAGTTTTATGTCAAACATATTATACATATCTCAAATTTGGTTAAAAATTTTCAATAAATTAAGTACTACAGTATAATAAAAAAATCTTTAACAAAAGGGACGGCAACTAGTTTCGGCTTATAGCCATCCTCAGGCTAAGTATAGTAAATATACGTTAATAAACAACAATCATTAAAAACGATGATAAATTATATGGACGATGAAAGTATAGGGGGAGGTACATGAAATATAAATGTAAAAAAATTATAAACTTGCCTTTACTTACTGAATCGTTAAAGTTAATGAACGTTATATCTACTGACAGTTAGTCTACGAAAATGAAAAAAAATGGATCTCTAAACCACTAATCAAAAACTTTCCAACCTCATATCTACTGTGAAAACAAAAGAAGCTATCCAAATCAGAACTTGATCTGTGTTAAATCCATTTCAATCAGAAAACGTCTTAGAGCACTATAAAGGAGCCAAAACATCTTTGACATAAACTTTTGTTAAAATTTATTTACGTATATAGACCAGATTTGATCTATTACTTAATATCTAATTTGACCTCAGCCTTAACTCTCTTTAGCGATATACCTAGAAGGTTTAAAATAATTTCACTTTAGTTTTAACTTTCTCAGATCGATACAAAAAGCAGTTCTTTAAATTAAACAATAGCTTGTACAATCTAAAACAATTTTTATAATTTAAATTAGTATGTAGTTATTCAATTTAATAAACTCTAGAATATGAATTATGAATGGGTCCACCCACAGAATTTTCCCAGTTTGTGAGATATCTTATTTTTCTTAGGAGCCCAAGGGATCTATGGCCAAAATTTGAAGAAAATCCCTCGAGTCGTTCTTGAGATCGGTAGACAAAAAAACTAAGAAAACTGTAATAATATTGTTAGATTTAACGTACCTTTTAATCGCTAGATGCCTCGCGTTTTAACCTCCTGACCTACTATAATAATCCCAGTGGCCTAATATCCCTTTTCCAATTGTTTTATCGTTGAGCTCTGTATCGACAGAGGGAGCCACGCTGTTTCAATTTTAGAGCATGTGCTTCAGGATAGATCAATACAGATAAAGAGAAGTGGTAAATGTTATGAAAATTAATATAAGAGGAAATGTATTTTTTTAATTGAAATTTGAAACATTCATAATACATGGATTGTTTTATTTTTTAAGCAGAAATAATAGCGATTCTTAATCCCGAACTGAGTTTTTTATATAATTTTTGACCTTTTTTACAATTTATGGTTATATACAAAATAATGATAGTTGAATGTTTCCTTCTTTTTTCACATTGTATACATTTTGGTTAGTTTTTATTACACTTGCAATTTGCGGCTTGTGCTGGTTCTCTATCCCATGTCAGTGTTTGGGCTGTCTTTCTGTAAAAAATGGCGAATATTTACTCCGTAGGCTTTAATAGATTCTCTGCTATCGTGTATGTCGCTGTAGTCTTTTCAGAACCTATTTAGAACTTTCTCTGTGATTTTCCAATCTATCTGTTGCCTGTTGTTCGTTAGTTAGAATGATCCATTAAGTTCGTAGCGAATACTACGATGGAAATTCGTATTTTCGATTTTCTTATCCTACTACCATCTAATGTTCATTTTAAATGTTACTAAGTTTATCTTTGTGAAGAAACTGCTATTAGCAGGTTGCTTTAATTTCGGTGCTTATAACAATGCTATTAAATATAAATTACGAAATTATTATTTATTAGAAAGACTAATGAATAAAAAAATTAAATTATATGCAAAAAACATAGTACACTACTTCCAGAATTGTTTTATATCAGGACAATCAACTGTCAACGCCCAAATCATGAATAATTTACGGTAATTTAACGAAGAAAAACCTTATTAAGTTTAAAAGCCCGCTCGATTTATTAAAAAAAGAAATGATATTGAAACAACTAGAAATCCGTTAGAAGCACCAAGAAACTAAATCAGTTAATTTATATATACACGATCTTTCAAAAATCTGGAAACTGTCCTGGAATTCAAAAAATACTAAAGATAATTTGTTCAAAATTCAAAAACATTTATTTGTTTTTGCTACAGGTGGTCATCTTGAATTTTTTTAATTGCAAATATGATGATTTTTGTAAACTCGACGTATCGCAATTAGACGAATTCAATAGTATACCATTTTATATCATTATTGTTAATAATTTTTGAGTTATTTTATGAAATCCGTTCAAGTCCCAAAAATATTGAAAATTGTGGAGGCAGCCCTGTAATTCAAAAACGTTACAGATTGTAAATCATTCAAATTGGGGATTTAGTAATGGGCAGGTTCGCATGTACCTGTGCGCGAGACTAGACCGTATGACGTCAGTTGCCATGAAAGCTTCGCCCCTGGCCCGCTGCTGCGCTGTATTCACGATACACACACATCCGGGACCTATGGTAAGCAAGTCAGTTCCCTTACGCATAAGGCTATAACCGGCCTGTTTAAATCTTGAAAAAATGCAATGCATGTTATAACCCCTATATCTCTAGTCGGGGGTGACCTCTGGTGATGAAAATCATTTCCATAGATTGTCTGGACCTGTAACAAATCTGAAGTCAATCCGATGTCTAGAACGGAAGTTATCGTGTTGACACACCCACACACACAGACAGACGGGATTGTGATGTTATTAACTTTCTGCTTCGCTATCGAAAATTAATAAATGTGTTATATGGAAAAAGAAAAAATACTTATCTAGCCAATAGGTAACTTAAGTAACAATACGCTAGAGGATGGTGTTAAAACCACCAAACCACCTAGCCGGAAAATACGGTTGAGAGACCGAATGAATCCCATTATTCGGAGGATCTCCCCTTTATAGAGGCGAAGGTAAGTCAAATAATGAAGGCATCGACCTAAAAGGACTAGAAGAGAATACCAAAACTAGTAAATCTGCGCGATTTTTCAAGACTACGGCCCGTTTCCGTCAGCGGAAGAAAGTCCCTGTTTTTTTTTTTTTCTTCTTCTTCTTCAACTAGCCGGTTGCGATATGGATATCAATCAACGCGTCTTGACTTACACAACACCTTAATAGAAATCAGTATCGACAAATTTTCTTTCCTTATCGAGATATCTAGAATAGAAGTTTCACTTAGTAGGCGGGACCGGGATCCTCGTACCCGAAATTGCTCATCTTCTGATAGAGCCTTTCTTTTTTGAATAAAAACCGATGGCCGAAAGATTTTTCCGGATCGGCCGTACCGTTCTCGACTTATCGTGCGCACAGTCATCCACACATCCACACAGGCACTTTTTTTTTCGCGGAAAATCAATTTTTTCCACGTTTCATGACATTTTAAGTCATTTTTAGCAAAAATATTTAGAGATTTTTGCACGATTTCAAGACTACGGTTTGCCATACTTCACCAAATGTGAAGTATTGGCGGGCCGTAGCAATAAAAGAGTACAGTTAAGTACCATGAGTCTAACTAAAATGGAGGAACTGACAAATGACAGTCGAGGTCATTACGCAAAGGGGGGGAGGGGGAATGAACCATGAAGAATTAAGAAAATAATATTTCTCTTCTAAAAAATTACAGCTTTTTTAAGGCATGGTAATGTACATTTTTCACGTAATATGATCAAAATGGAATTATTTTGTTAAAGAGAAAAATAAAATAATAAAAAAAATGTTTTTTGGCGTTTTTCTCCAATATTTTTAAAGTGGTTGAAATAAATTACCTACAAGTTTTATATTTAACTTTTTTCGATAGGAGGTGTACTTTTGCCAGAAATCGTAAAAATCCATATTTTAACCCTGAAAATACAACTTTTTCGCAACCCCACCTTACCCCACTTGCGGATATGTGTCATGGTCCAATCGATTTTTCCTCTTACATACCACTAATCTTAAATTTTCTTTTCACCCAGTTTTTTTTGAAATTATTAACACTGGTCTAAATACCAGTTTCTTTAAATTGTTTTTTCTATCATAAATCATTTGCTTAGTACCAATGTCTTTTACCATTAAGAAATACTTCCGCAGCTACTGTTTCACGTAGAAATACCACCCCCATCCTTTACACGGCTTGCAATAGGAGTTAATTGGCAGAAATCGTCACGTAACGATAGCGGTATGTTTCCTCCAGGCTAGTATCGTGATTCGAGTATCAACCATTGTGTGCGGCCAGCTTGTTTTTGTTTTAATTCATACAGTATACAGGGTGTGTCACATAGACGCCCATGAGCCATATATGGAAAAGTAATAGCATTTCAAATTTGAATATTTATTTACACAGATTTTTCAATACGCTCTATCGATTGAAAATATTTTGAACCTTCGGTTTATACAGGGTGTGCCGAAAGTATTGATCAACTTTGTTATTTTAAATAAGAAACGGTGTACATGTCCCTATCCTAACTTTTAAAGTTCTATTTGATGACATAAGAAGAAAATGTATACAAAGTTTGTGTACTTTTGATTACCCTGTATGAATTTTGTTCTTATGCGACAAAGTAGAACTCAAAAAGTTAAGAGCAATTATTTAAAGTTAAAAAATGCGATTTTCAATTGTCTATAACTTCAAAACCTTTCATTTTATAATATAAGTGTTATAGGTTTTTGAAATCAGCTTTTCACGATAAATCTAAAAATTTAAAAAACTACAGGGTGTTCTATTTAAAATAACAAAGTTGATCGTTACTTTCGGAACACCCTGTATAAACCGAAGGTTCAAAATATTTGCATTAGATAGTGCGTATTGACAAACATGTGTAAATAAATTTTCAAATTTGAAATACCTTTATTTTTCCATATCTGGCTAATGGGCCGTCTACGTGACACACCCTGTATATGCATCATTATTGCATTTTTATAATGGAAAGGTAAGTTAATAAATTATATGCCTTAATACAAGTATTTAATAAATGAATATGAAATTTTTTGATATAAACCGTTGCATTAGATTTTTGCATAGCATTTTTGTCTCTTCTGCCTTTTATAACGTTGAATATTTTGTTTTAAATATCTCCAATTCAATATGCTATATGCTAAAGGAATTCTACCAGAGAAAGGATTACATTTAAAAAAATATAAAAAAATTAAAAAATTGCTGGAGCACCTTATATTGTAACACTCTGCATGCCTCACTTCCGTCTATTTTTTTTTCAAAAATTATTAATTTTATCCATATCAAATGTTGTGCATTTTTTACTTAATTAAACAAGCAAAAAAAACAATTTTAGAAATTTATCCAGTGGTGTAGAAAATTAGGGGCAAAATATTCGGCCATACCCAACTGGAATGCCGCTGGTAAAAGATTTTGAAAAAATTGTATCGTTACAATGAGCGTCTTTAGTCTAGTAACTCACCTGCAAAGTTTCGTTAAAAAATATCTATTTTTAAAAAATTACAACCAAAAAACATTTTTTTTTTATTTTAAACACCCTGTATTTCGTAAACTAAGGGTTTTTGAATTCCTGACCTAGATATTCTTTATTTTATGACAGGAGTCTACCATAAGCGGTTGAACGCCGAATTCTGAAACATCCTGTATATTACCAAGAAATAAAGCACAAAGTCAAGTACGACAACTTGTGGTATTCGACTTCGTGTTTTATTTTTTGAAAATTTTGATTACATTTGAGATATGGATAACCTATTGAATTTATTTATATATTTAATATTTTTGCGACTCAATTTCCTAATCATTATAAGGCAAAGTAAGTCATTTATATGCCAAAATCATAGAACCACAGTAAAATGATTATTCATTTTAGTATGATAGAACCGACATTGCATACGTGCTTTATTGCCGATTCTGTAGTTATCCTTTCCACATGCGAAGCTTTTCTCCATAAAAGCTAATATTTAACAGATTTGCGTTGGAGAATATCTATTATAATTTAATTTTCGCTTTATGCAAGTGCCTGTAAATGGGAATTGAATTAGTGTCAAGAATTCTTAATGTTCTACTAGCAATGTAGACATAGTTTACGAGTATTATATTGCTTCTCTGGCACATGCACTTTATTTTAAGTGACATTAACTCTAATAATAAATCACCTAAAGAATTGTAATTTTAAACTGTTTTATTATACACGAAAATATATATTCAAAATTAGGAGACTGATAGTTCTTTGTAAACTATTAAAATATGTCATGTTTAGCATTGCATATTTCATTCACAAAAATTATGTGTGTCTTCTATTCTTGAATGGTGCACATATTTTGTATCTAGATGCTCGCAGAATGATGCCTACTATATCAAAGATAAAAAACAGAATGCTATCCGTAAAGTTAAATGTATGTCATTCTTCTAGTCTGCATTTAAAGTTATTAACTTTAGATATTAAAGAATTTATTTATGTCTTTATATAATTTTTATTATTATTTTTATTTAACAAAGACAAGACAAACAATGGTGGAGTTCCCTCCAAGTTGCCAATCTAGACAACGGTCTACCAACGAACAGTGGCGCTTTGCGCCACTTCGCCACCCAAATTGATGTACGCCCCTTAGGGTTCTGCCGTTTGAGGTGATTTTTTTTATATGTTTGTAATAAAATTACCTATCGATCGCTCTTTCTCGATTTTCGCTTCGGGTCTTCATTTTCGCGGAATTTGACTCCAAAAATGGGTTTGCATGTAAAAATCCAGATTTTTCGTACAAAAATGACCCTACGGAACACGAGATTGAGACTTTGCCGGACTTTTTTATGGGGAAATGCTCGTCTTGGAAAACTCTACAAGACTATCCACTTAGAATTCGGGGAGAAATTTTCCGTTGCTCTTAAAATGGCATCAATCATCCAAAATTTTTCACATATAAGAAATCGTTCTACCGAAAACTGGGAAAGTATTGGGAAAAATTCTCATCTGACAAAAACTATTTGTACATATTCGGGGAATCCGCAAAAAATTTTCCAGAACTTTAGGGCACATTTTTGGACATTCAAAAAATGGCCACATAGATTTTCTGAATTTTCCCGTATTTCTGAAAAAGGTCAGGAAGATTCCATAAATGGTTTTGAACACTTTTTTGGGAATTCAATTTTTTGACAAAAGTGTCCATTTTGGATACAATATTTCATTATTAATGAGAAATGATTGATTGTTCCTTGAACTTTTCATTTTGATCTTTCTGTTTTTGGTCATTTTGATCTAAAATCCACAAATGTTCAATAATTTGACTGTCTAAACAAATTCTCAAAGAGCTCAGTTTTTTGAAGGGTTATAAACACGTTTTTATGATTAGATTTCTTCATTACAGTGACCGATTGCGGCATAATATTTCGACCAAGAGCATATAATGAACCAAAAAATATTATAACCAAATTATAAACACGTGACCATGGTAGATTTTCTATTGATTTGCATTCCTATTGAGATTCTTTCAAACACATCCATGCCACCTATTATGCTCACTAGAGTGCTCATCTACTTCCTTGACCTTTCCCCCAATATAAAATCTTGTTTATGTACACTATTGTCAAAAAATTGAATTCCCAAAAAAGTGTTCAAAATCTTTTATGCAACCTTTCTGACCTTTTTCAGAATTACGGGAAAATTCGGAAAATCTCTGTATGTGGCACCATTTTTTTGAATGTCCAAAAATGTGCCCAAAGGGCCTGGAAAAATTTTTGCGGATTCCCCGAATGTGTACAAATAGTTTTTGTACGATTTCTGATATGTGAAAATTTTTGGATGATTGTGGCCATTTTAAGGGCAACGGAAAATTTCTCTCCGAATTGTAAGTGGACAGTCTTGTAGGGTTTTCTAAGACGAGCAATTCCCCATAAAAAAGTTCGCCAAAATCTCAGTCTCGTGTTCCGTAGGGTCATTTTTGTGCGAAAAATCCAGTTTTTTCCATGCAAACCCATTTTTGGAGTCAAATTACGCGAAAATGAAGACCCGAAGCCAAAATCGAGAAAGAGGGATCGATAGGGAATTTTACTACGAACATTAAAAAAAAATCACCTCAAACGGCAGAACCCTAAGGGGCGTACATCAATTTGGGTGGCACATGGCTCTTCGCGCCACTGTGCAACGGGGAAGGATTATTTTTGATTAAAATCTACTTCATTATTTTCGCAATGATAAAATATGTTTACAAAATTACTTCTGATTGGTTTAAATTAATGTTGGTATCAAGGTTCGACGTGACAATTGACATATGTCGTTGTCAAATGTCATTAGTCATAGTGTAAGTATAAAGTAGAGTAGCAACATGTTTCATTTGCCGCAAATGACCTGCAGCCTCGGAGGCTTGGTAAAACTAAACTGAATTTGGTGGGTAATTTGTATATTCTATAATCGAATTCTCAAAATTCCGTTTATTAGCATTTTCTGTAACACTTATAATGTCATTATTAGATCAGATTTTAATTGTTAACAGTAAAACGCTAATAAAGGCGCATATAAAAACGTACAATCACCTTCATTTAGAATCTGGGGGCCAATTCTTGGCGTCACACGGAATTAAGCCGCATGCGAAAAGACGATAATTTAGCACACGAAATTTCGTTTTTGGATTCTCTAGAGGTTGTGTGGGGATATTTTCGACTGGTTTCTATACGGTTAACTTCGGGTCCTATAACAGTAAACGGAAACAACAATTCGTGTGCGAATTGCATCGTGTTAACCATTTAGAATGATTATAATAATAATATTGATCATATCAGTACTTTAAAGTCCTCTTGTAGCAAATTAAAATAAAAACACAATACTTTCCCTTCTAGGAGATGGGTCGGGAAAGTAATAATATGTATTCTCAAATAAATTAATTTTTATTACTTATAAAATTACAAAAACAAAATATGGAATCATCTAGTAGGAAGCTAGCATACCGAGAAAAATAGGCCACGTAAACTAGTTTAATTAAGAAATCGCTAACCCCAATTAAATTTTTAGAATTATTCCAAAAATATTTTGTTTTCTGACGCTCTCTTTCTTAAATATATCTACCGTAAGCAGCTACCAGTTTAATTCGAGCAATTAATTTTTTTTCTGAAATTATTTTAATTATAATAAACAGGTACCTGACATAAGAAAAGTATATTAACTACAATTATTAATAGGTTTAATTAATACTAACGGCAATTTTGCATTTCGCACAAGATGTAATCGTCCCAACATCGTGCAAATTTGTAAGTTAATAGTTGGCTTTTGGCGTCATTTATGTTTGAGGCTTTTATGATTACTGGTCGGTGTTAGGTGAAACAAAATAATAAAATAAATACTTCAAATTCCATTTTTAAGCCACGCTTTTGTAACACAAAACTAATAAAACTTGTCACAAATTACTATAAAACTTGTTCAATTACAGTTAATAATTTTTTTAATTGTGTTAAGTAAAATATTTAATACTCCCAATAATTTGGATTTCGAAGATGATTAATTTTTTTTTACTAACGGTTACTGCTTTCCATTTGTTATTAAAGTGATTAATTACCTTAAGGTAACTAACCCTAATGATTAAAATTAAAGCCGTTTTAATTGTCATAACTAAACATTTGTTGAGTTCTAATACGTATTAAAGTTTTTATCTACTATAATTAAATTCTTAATAATGCTGAATAAACCTTTTCCTCAGTGTACATTTACATGTATTACAGCTCCATTAAAAAATTAACTTTGTTGTAAGTATCTACGGTTCTACATCCAATTATTGTCTGCTATTCGTTCTAGTGCACTAACAATCCACTCCTGAACGTCAGCACTTCTTGACTGAAGTTAAAATTTTTTATCGTAGTAGTTTTTAAGTATTCTGTTCTTTTTATTGGAAGCGTCACTAAGAGATTTTGTTGCATTTGCTGTATCTTTAAGTCTTGTTTGAGCTATTGTTTGTTTTTTTGTTGATCTTTGTGTTTTTCACTAAGGGTGGAGGGTTTTGGGATTTATTTTCGGTTACCCCTTCTGACGAATTCTGACCTATTTCTTCATGAACTAAACAATTCTGTGATGGAGTGACATTGTCCATTGATGGTATTGTGGGCTTATTGGCGTTTGCATCATTCTTTGCTCATTGTTGTAATTAAACTCCACTGTGGATTCTTCTACATCTGCATGTCCCTCAACAGCATTTGTGCCAATGAGCTCTAGCATTTTAGAATCTGCATGAGTGAGGATCAATTCAGACGGCTCTCCTCCTCCTGTCCCCTGTACGTGTCTCCGCAGTTCGGTATTTGAGCTCTTTACAGCAGCCTTTATATCATGAAAATAAGACTGAATAACAAAATGCAAAGCGTTAAATCTAATTATCTTATGCTTTTCGCCATTTCTGCCATTCTTTTGATGCACCCCCCATGGCTTCAGCTTTTGCGATAAATCCTCCCACATTTTATTATGTCTCCCTCGTAAAGTCCTTGGTTACTTTTCCACGAGTCTCATGATTGCATTGGCATGAAAATGATTTATTAAATATGAGAGTTGGTCCGAAGACAAATGGCCTTCTCCAGTGGACTTTTCTTTCTTAATATTCTTCCACAATGATTATTTTGTGTTTTTATTTTTAACTTGCTACGAAAATTATTTTAGGTACTATTATTATATTAGATACTATTAGTTTAACATTTAATAATTTTAATTATTGTAGATACTTAATTTTGAATGGTAAAATTTTTTTTCCGAATTTACAACAATTGCGGCACTAGAAGGCGCGGAAAAAATGTGCATGTAGGTTTTCCGTAGGTTTTCCAAATTTTGAGGACAAACAATGCACTTTAGTAAAAATTTTTTAGTGCAAAGTTGCAGAGCACCAAATTTCGATTAAATTTTATATTCAACTTATTTTTCGAATTTCCGCTAGAGGGTAAAAAATATACACATTTAGGCTTTTTTTTATTCTGAAGACAAACCCATGCTTTTAGGATATTCATCGTCGGCTCGATATTTTAAATGCATTCCATAAATTAATGTCATGCTTAATATTTTGCAATTAAAATAATCCTATTCTCTATAGCCGAGCCGTGAAAGTTCTTGGAATATAGCCGATTTTTTATATACATGGTGCCCCAAAAAAGAGTGATCGCTTTTAAATGTAAATGCACAACGTATAATTGCTCTAAATAAATCTGGTTTTCACTTCTTGTTTTCTTTTACACAAAAGTTTTTTATGAAGTTTGTTTACATTTTTTCCCGTCAATACAGGGTGATCTACTAATTTTGGTCAAAATAAATGGGAATAATATGTGTTATTTTAAATGGAACACTCTGTATATTTTGATGGCATTTAAAAGAGCGATTCATCTTCTTTCAAAAAATGTATAGTTTGATATCTTTTGCTTTCCTATCAACAAAGATAAACGAAATTTCAAGAAACACTGCATTTTTACTTTCCGAACAACAGAGTTGTATAGAAGGAAAGTATTGCGATCATGATATTTTGACCATACCCAGATTTTAACGAATCTTTACGTTTTGAGGTCACCTGAATCCATTTATACCATTTTTAGCATGATGTCTGTCTGTGTGTGTGTGTCTGTGTGTGTGTCTGTGTGTGTGTCTGTGTGTGTGTGTGAACACGATAGCGTCTAAACGGCTGAACCGATTTAGATGAAATTTTATATACATATTTAGGGTAACAAGGAGACGACCTGTATAGATTTTGGAGTTAATCGGACAACCGGAAGTGACAGTTGCTATAAGTGATGACGTCATTACCTAACAAGATGACAATAAAGTTTTACACATATATTTTTTATACGTTATAGTTTAATTTCGAATGTTTAAAATTTTCAAAAACTTTTGCCATTGTTGCCAGATTTATGAAAAAGTAATTTTTTTTCATATTTTTCTTAAATAACCAAAATAATGCATTTTTATGAAAAATTACAGGATATGAAAGTTGTAGAACATAAAATTTTCTACACATTTTGTTTTTACCGTTTTTTTCATTTCCTCATAGTTTCGTCGCTAGAGGACGTGAAAAATAATGTATATAGACATTTGCGACTTTTTTTAGATTTTGAGACAAAATTATGGATTTTTATGAAAATTTACAAAAAATCAAAATTGTAGAATATAAAATTTTCTACAAATTTTGTCTTTAATTTTTTTTCGAGTTCCGCATAGTTTCGCCGCTAGTTTTTATTTTAATTTTTAAGCAATTTTTATCCTTATTAAATCATTATTTTTTACTTAAATTTTAATATTAAAAATTTTAAAAAAATATCTTTAAATTTGTAATAATTAATTTTATTATTATAATTTTTTTCAAAATTTTATAACAAAAATTGTGATTTTTTTTAAAAATTGGCTAAGAAACATTTAAAATTATATTATGATTTTAAACTAAATTGAATAACTTCTACAATATTAAAGTTATTGAACTGGGATTTGCACCATTCTAAAGATAAAATAAAACTCTAAATTTAAAATGTATTTTAGTTTCTTAAAATTTAGAATTGTAATTATTATAGACAAAATTTAGAATTTTTTTAAAATTTTTTGTAATTTCGTTTTATCAATAAGTATAAAATAAATGAAAAAATTAAATAGCATATCCGAAAAGGATCCAAAATTACTATGTGTGTAAATTATTTCATAATTTTAACATAGTATTTGTAAAAGTTATAGCAAAAAATGAAAAAAGTTAAAACAATTCAATTGGTACCCATGAATTTTTAACAAAATTTTTTTTTTTTTTTAGTTTTTTAAACTAACTTTACTAATGCATTTTGATCCAGAAAACCTAAAAAAAGGTCTGTTTCCCATTTTGAATAAAATTGAATGAGATATTAATTATTTATTGATTTTAAAATTATTCAAAAATAGGTTTTATTTTTTTTAAGGTTAAAATTAAAATTAAAAATTTTAAAAAAATTACCCTTAAATTTGTAGTAAAAAACTCTATAATTGTGATTTTTTTCAAAATTTTATTCAAAAATTTGTAGAATTCCTAATTTTTTTTTTCAAATTTAATATAAGTTTAAAAAAAATGAATAACTTTAAAAATATTAAAGATATTAAAATGGGATTTACACCATTCGATAGGTAATATAATTAATGTATTATCATGCACAAAAACTAAAATAATCGATTAAACAATTACTTTACTAGGAGTGTTCGGAAAGTTGGGTGGGATTACCCCCTCATTTTTCATTATGGAAAAAGGACATTAAATAAAAATTTTAAAAAAATTTATTCAGAAACAAAAAATAACATTAGGGACATTATCTAAAACATTCTGGCGAAAAGTAGTTTGAAAAAATCGCACAAAATGTCAAAAATTCACAAAAATCTCAAAAAACTGCAAAAAAAAAACTCTAAAAAAAATCTCAAATTATCGGAAAAAATCCCAAAAATGGCAGAAAATCAAAAGAAAAAAAAATTGAAAATAATTAAAAAATGGCAAAAATTTAGAGAAAAAAAAAACGAAAAGATAAGAAAATATCACAAATATGTCAAAAAACCGCAAAAAATCGAAAATAATTAGGAAACTAAAAACAATCGAAAAAAATTAAAATATACAGAAACAACGAAAAAATCGCAAACAATTGCAAAGAACCGCAAAAAAAAACCGAAAAAAAAGGAAAACATCAGAAAAAAATTGAAAGAAAAAATCAGGAAACATTGAAAAATCGAAAACACAAAAAATGGCAAAAAAATTGCAAAAAATCACAAAAAAACTTAACAAAATGTTTAGTTGCTGAATAAATTATTTGTCAGATTTGTTAATTTTTATTTACTGTTACGTTTTCCGTAAGGAAAAATGCGGTGGTTCTTGAAATCTCGAATATCTTTGCTGTTAGGAAAGCAGAAGATATCAAACTATACATTTCTTAAAAGAAGATTATAAATCTTTATTAATAAATTGTACAAAGAGTTGTTCCATTTAAAATAATACATATTTTTTTAAATTTTTTTTTGAAAAAAAATTAGTAGATCACCCTGTATTGACGGGATAAAATGTAAACAAATTTCATAAAAAACTTTTGGCTAAACGAAAATAATTAGTGAAAACCTGATTTATTTAGAGCAATTAATACATTGTGTATTTACATTTAAAATCGATCACTCTTATTTGGGACATATAATATTTAATGGTAAAAAAATCTGTTTTTTAGAGTCAAAGATGACCTAATTCTACTTGAGCCTTACCGTAGCTGCTCGAAAAAATGAATAATAATAATAATAATAATAATGACAATGCAAAAGTGGAGACGAACTTAGTTCATACCTCATTTAGCAGTAAAGTGACTTCAATAACAATAATAACAGAAAATAAGGATAATGGCGAATGATGTATACAATGACATTTGACAACGAAATATATAAATTGTCTTATTATATTTCGCCAACGATATATTCTGGAAATCTCAGTAAAATTTTGTAAACATATTTTATCATTGCGAATATAATGAAGTAGATTTTGACCAAAAATAACCCTTCCCCGTTTGTAGACCTTTTTCTAGGTTTATAAATTGGAGGGAAATCCCCCATTATCAATTTTTTTACAATGTTTTAATTGATGTTGTTACCCTAAACTTGTTACTTCATTCAATTTCACGCACTAGAACTAATAATTCTGAAATGTTTTACAGATTTAACAAATGATTTAAGAACTTTTTTTTTCTTGGTATTTAATTACTCAATACAATTCTAACAAAGCGTATCTAAGAACTTATAACATATAATGCAAAAAGAATAACACTGTATTTTTCTGTTAGTGATAAGAAATAATGGATTTAAGGACAAATTTTTTCGTGTTTAGGGTTTGGTCGACTCTTTATTTTGGATGTAATTTACTAGCTCGTAAACAAGAGAAAAACATCGTTAGCCGCAAAGTCATGTGATTCGTCAAACGATTAACGAATTTCAACATGAATGCACGTTGCCTAGGCGATGAAATCGTACATCTAGATGTGGTGTTGATTTTTTTTCTATTTAGAATGCAAACTTTTCTTGCTAAGTGTGAAAATTGCTTACAAAATAAAATAATAAAATGCATGTTTTTGAAGTATATTCGATGATAAAAAGATTGTTTCTCATAGCAAAAAAAGCTCGCGAGCATTAAGCACTCATAAAAAGTACTTAAAAATTAAATGGAACACCTAATACATTTCTACATATTTGGAATCTATGACTTCAAACACGTACATATCCACTGTCAAATGTCACTTAAGACGCCACTTTTATTTCATTTTTGAATTTTTTTTATCCATCCTAGGTGGTCATGATTTGGTCTAAATTAATTATAATTAAACTAGAATTACCCAAGAAGTCACAATTTTATCAATTATTTATTTTTGTTACTTTTATTAAACATCTAATTCAGCAAATCCATTTTTTTAACTAAAACTCAATTTTTTAAATGCACTATAGATGGGCCACGCGGTATTAAAAATTGTTCATTCAATTACCACTAAAACGATGTACACAACAATTCTTTTTTGTCTCAAATAAAGGAGAAATGTTATTTTTTTAATTTCGATACAAAATTCTCGTGAAGACATCTCTGTTAAAAAAAAGGATATTTACAACATCATATTTTAAATATAAATAATTATTAAGAAACAAAATTTAGAACTTTTGGATAATTTTAGTTTGATTATAATAAATTTAGACCAAAACGTTAGCATCTAGGATGGATAAAAGAAATTCAAAAGTAAAACAAACAATGGCGTCTTAAGTGACATTTGTCAGTCAATCTGTATGTGTTTGAAGTCGTAGAATCCAAATATCTAGAAATATACCTGGTGTTCCATTTAAATTTCCAATTTTCATGTCATTTGCGGTCAAACCGGATGTCGGCCATATTGGATTTTTATATAAAAAATCCAAAAATAGCTCTATTATAATCGACCAAAAGTTGGTATAAATTTATTTACCCGTTTAAAAGTTATAGGGCACATGACCCATTTACATCCAGTAGTAAGGGTTATTGGACTCTGGAAAATTTATTTCAAAATATATCGACAAACAGTTTGATTCGTTGGAAAGGTTTTTCTTTTGACTACAAAATTAATGTAGCTTGCACGGGTACTGAAGTCTGAGGGGTAGAAAATGGTTATAAAAATAATATAAAACATTGGCACTGTGAAATATATGCTCTGGAACTAAATTGAATAAAAAAATACTTAATATTCTTTGGAATCATCGTCACTGTCGGAATTGAAATTGCGATATTTCCAGGATAGATCTCCGCGGCATTTTAAGTGGACTTTTCGCTTGCATTTTGAGCAGTATTTCCACGTTTGGCCGACATTGAATGGGCTTATTTTAATTAACGTCGTAACTGCGGTTCTGAAAAGAATATATTTTTTAATATTTTTCCAAAAACATTTAGATTGTTTTCGAGAAAAGCACTTTTATTTGCAGAGAGCGGTAAACTTTACGTGACGTTATATCGCCCTGTCGTCTACGGAGCGAACGCTTATAAAAATAACTGTTTTATAATGAAGCCATTTTTGAAGAATTTTCTAACTTAAAATGGTATATATTATGCACTATTAGCAGTGAATAATCATTATTCACTACTTTTTATCACCGCTCTTCCTATACTTAACCATTGTGATATAACGATAATAAATTTGATCCATTTTCTTAGTAATCTGTCATCTGTCATCTAAAAGTCAAATTAATAATTTAAATTGAAATGTCAAACTTTTGACTACAGAATATTTTATTAAAATTTTTACTAAATTGTAATAAAATAATGGATTGAGAAAGTGAAAATAAAATGTGCTTAACACCTTCACCACCAGAAGTAATTGTCAAGCTCCATACAAGTAAATGATTCTAATTCTTATGCCAATAATCAAAAATTTCAACTAATAATCAGAATATTAATGTTGACGATAATCCTATTTCTGCTATTAACTTAACAAATTTTTCAAATGTAACTATTATCATAAATAATTGATGTTAAATTGTAGTTATATAATATTAATATTCTTTCTAGTTATGCTATAAATATTAAAAATAATATTCCATCAATGTTTGCCTCAAAAAGTTTGTTAATACATATCTAACAGTCGTGGACAAAGTACAGTGTTCTACTCGCATATAATGGCTATTATTATATGCTCGTTGAATAATATACTATTATTAATTTTCTTAGTAAGCCGCGTCTGTCATCTAAAACTCAAATTAATAATTTAAATTGAAATGTCAAACTTTTGACTTCAGAATATTTTATTAAAATTTTTACTAAATTGTAATAAAATAATGAATTGAGAAAGTGAAAGTGAAATGTGCTTAACACCTCCACCGCCAGAAGTAAATATCAAGCTCCACACAAGTAAATGATTCTAATTCTTCTGCCGGCAATCAAAAATTTCAACAAATAATCCGAATATTAATGTTAACGTTAATCCTATTAATGCAATTAACTTAACAAATTTTTCAAATGTAACTATTACCATAAATAATTGATATTAAATTGTAATTATATGTTCGTTGAATAATATACTATATTAGCCTTCCTAAGGATAACTTAAGATGGGCTATGCATATCATAAACTTTCTATCAAATAAAAAGCAAATTTTGCTGTGAGTACTAAACAACTTAAATATTAAAATTTAGAATAAACGTAAATCAATATATAAATAAAATACCTATAAAACTAATAAAATCATATCGGATTTAAATGATCTAAAAGAATAGAACTTCACATTTCAATAATAGTGTCAATAAAAAGGGTGTTCGTAAATAATATCTGTATGCGGAAAGGGGTAATTCATTGATTTATTTCATGAATAAAAGTTTATATAAACATAAGTTTGTAAACGCTTCGCTACCGATCTAAAGGGGAAGATTTTTCTATTTTTCTTTATAGCTCCTGCACTTTTTTAAGATATTTATCCCAAATTTTGAATCTAGATTTTTATTTGCTTTTTATTGAGAAAAAAAGTTTTTCTGTAATTCATTAAAAAATATTTTTTCTGTATAATGGCCGCAGATATATAAAAAAAACTAGTTTCTAAATACAACACAAAATTTTATTTTGTATATTAGAATGTACCAGCAGGAAACCACAAAAAAGTTCAGAGGAAGAAACAGAGTGGAACCAGGTTTAATGAGTTTAATGAAATTACTGTAATCGTTTGTAAAAATAATATCTACTTTCTTTATCTCTATCCTCCATTTAAAATACCATTTATATGCGTAAGCTTTTCCCTAACGCACAAAACATTTGATGTATTGCGGTAAGGAAATAACCATCAAAATTGAATTTAGTTTCGTGTAACTGCGTATAAATGTGAATGGAATTGTTAATAAGCTTTATTGCCACAATGCAACATAGTTGAATGAGGATTTTGGCCGCCCCTAACGCTAAGAAACAATGTTCTACTGAACGTTATCGCGTTACACATTCTGTGTTTCAATGTAAACTTGAAGCAATTAATGCAATTGTATTATAACAGGAAATTTGTAAACCACATATAATTTATTTATTAAAATTATTTTACTTTAGAGATTAAATGATGTTTGTACAATTAGTTAAGTACTTACATATAAATATCAATCGTTATTTAAGATTTAGGTAACTATTTAATAATCATTTTATTAAACTCCTGTTTAATAACTACAACCCACGTTTTAGTTTATGTTCAACAATTAATATTATATCGAAGAGGTTATCCATATCTCAAATGTGGTCCAAGTATTTTTAAAAAAAATAAAACGCTTAGTCAGTACCACAACGTGTAATATTATAAAATGGATGATAACAACAGGCAACTAGTTTCGGCTAAATAGCCATCATCAGGCCTAAAAGGTTAAGTACAATGAGATGTTTATAGGGGTTAACATAAGGAAATTAACTTACCAAACAAATTATGAGTAGGTTACGAGTAATAAATTGTAAGTTTAACATATCACAACCTTGCGGTTGTTGAGTCAAAATTTAAAATGGTGGTACATAGTAAAACAAAAATTAAACTTAACTAAAATTAATGAAAGTGAGGAATCTATTATTCAACATTGTAGATTTATAAAATATCGGCGACTGCTACCGGAAAAATTCTTTGAAAAAGGTTTTATGGGAGACCCTTCAAGAGGGTAGACATTAGTGGTAACAAAAACCACATAATGAAATGAAAAATTACAAATAAAATAACCGGCATCAAATGTTTAATTCTTCATCTGACAAGAAAGACAATAAAAAGATGGATGAATACTGAATTGACATTGACAATTGACAATGGCAGTGACAATAAAAATGTCTACATGAGGCACATTATTAGAGTTTGCTTTTATAAACTGGGCCATCATCAACAATAGTAAGAAATCATTAACTCACACCAAACGAATACAAATAAACACGGAAAATTAATAACAGCAACCAGCTCTACATAGTACAAACTACAACAGTGACAGTGAATTATGTAGTAAGCAGATACGGACGCGACGCTTTCACTTAATCAGGAACGCTTGTGTCCAGCACTTATGTACCAAACAGCAAATTATTACCTGGTCTGGTTAAAATAGTCATTGTCTGTATCTAACAGTGGAATCTAATATCTATTTATCTCTCTCGATTTTGAATGCGAATTCACAGTGGACTGGTTCAAGTTTTCATCTTTATCCAATTATCATATAATGGTTTTCTCCTTATTTGTCTGTATAAGTGAGATTTAACAGCTGTTTTTCATTCGTATTCTCTTCTTTACACGTTTGCAGTTAATGGCTTGACGGTAACTTCATTGCACATAAGTGACGTCACGATCGTAATGGTGACATATTCAAATAATTAGAAATTTTAATTTTTAAATTAATTTATTCAAAAATATAGCTTAAATTATGCTAGATAATTAAACTCAATGGGGTTTATTTGATTACTTCTAACTGTTAATAAAGAAAAATCGTGAGGTTATATTTTTGTTGAACTCCCCATTGCTAATCGATATAGAATAAGCAGATTTTTGCCGACTCTGTCCCAGTATCTTCTCTAATCGCCAATGAGTAAGCGAAGCAAGAATACACCTAGATATTTCGAGTGTCTAGAAGAAACTGGAACGCACGAAATAAGTGTAAATGTTGATCCGCTGATCAGGCCATTATTATAAGTAGAATACGTTGAAGATTACTATAATAGAGACATACTAACTGTGTCTTTCCATGTATTCTTAAATGAGTTTCACAGCTAGTTGCTTCGCCAAAACAGATTTTCCTTCATTATTTCAATACTTTTAAATCAATGGTATAAGATGTAAGAATTAAGCACCGAAACATTAGGAGTGCGAAATAATATAACTCTTGTCTGTTTAGGTATACCTTGACCTAAAGTCCTTTGGTACGTTTTTTAGAGAACCGACTTTTCCTAATAAACTATTATTTCATAATTTCAGTATCTATACATTAGTAAATATCATCATCAACCTATAAAGTACTTTCCTTCCCTTATTAGGTAAAGTGAAGGTTGCACAAAACGTAAAACTCCTTGTTTTGGTTCTTGGTAAATTTTTAAAGTCGGTGCTGAGTCCTATCCCATCTGTATCAGATTAAATATTTTCATTTATTTGTCGTATGATCATCAGATTTATCAGAATAATTAAAAGCATGATAATTGTATAACAAATATCTTATCTTATAGGGCACGATATGATCTGACTGATACACAATACCCCACTTATCCAGAGAATATATACATCTTTGTCGAAATGGGACGTTTCGGTGCGACCGATTACAGTGTATTTTACTTTAAATTTAAATTCTGCTGGATTTCGTTACACAGGGTATTTCAAAAAATCTGACCACTTTTTAATGCACTTTGCATACTTTAAATTAATCTTTTACAGTTATAATGGCCTTATTACTACGGTCCGCCCACACTTCACCCTTGGTGAAGTAGGGCAAACCGTAGTATTGAAATCGTGCAAAAATCTCAAATTTTTTTTGCTCCAAATGACTGAAAATGTTATGAAACAAAGTAGAGAAAATTGATTTTCCACTGAAAAAAAAGTTGTCTGTGTGGATGTCTGTGCCCACGATAACTCGAGAACGGTACGGCTGATCCGGAAACCCTTTCGGCTATTGGTTTTTCTTCAAAAAAGAAAGATGAGCTATTTTGAGTCCGAGGATCGTGGCCCCGCCTACTAAGTGAAACTTCTATTCGAGATATCTCGATAAGGAAAGCACATTTGTCGATTTCGATTTCTTTTAAGGCGTTGTGCAAGTCAAGACGCATCGATTGATATCCATATCGCATGGGCTCGTTGAAAAAAAAATTGAAAAAAAATTATTGGAAAAATTCCAATTTTTTGGAATCGGACTTTCTTCCGCTGACGGAAACGGGCCGCAGTCTTAAAAAATCGCGCATAGATTATTCCTTTTACCAGTTATTTTTTGCAAACGATTTATAACGATGGGATTATCGCAAATCCGATTTAAAAATTCAACGGGATACTAATGTCATAACAATACACAGATATTCATCTGTTGATGTATATAACGTGTTGGTTAATGTAACTAAGGGATTATAACACAAATCTGATTTAAACAAGGTGGTTAAAAATTCATAGAAGTATCAATTTATAATTGAATAGCTTATCGCCCATTCCTTTACTTTATATGCTATACAGGGTGTCCCTCAAATAGTGTAAAAAAATTCAAGGGGTGATAGTACTCCTATTAATAAAAAAAGGTTCCTATAAGCATAAGTCGTTAAATGAATATTAAGGGAGTTAAGAGCTTTAACCCTAAATCCAACGGTGATATCGAAAAATTATTTTTATCATCGGAAAGGGTAGTTATCGCAAGGGTAGAGGATTAATTTATACATAACTTTTTTGGGGTTGTTTTTTTTACAACGCGTGTACAGGTTTTAAAATCTACATGCTTTTATCGTTCAGAAAGGTATTCTTGTTGCAAGCCGCTTAGAGTAACAGAAAATTGAAGGTAAACAGTTTGCTGAACCCTTATTGGAGAAACAAAAAAGGTAAATTATTTTGGTTGCTCACAGGATAATACAATTTTATGAAAATTGTGGGGTGTTAAAATAATCGTGTAAATCGAAATTTTACCTTATAATTAAAAAAAAAACATTTTCAAAATGTACAGCCTTTACAGCCTTAAAGCCTCTAACTCCCTTAATAGGCATTTAACGAAATATGCTTATAGGAACTTTTTTTATTAATTTTAGGAGTACTATCACCCCTTTAATTTTTTTACACTATTTGAGGGACACCCTGTATAAGTGGAAAATATTTCTTGACTCCATTATTATCTTTGTGATTTACTCAGTTCAAGTATTTTATTTGTTATGGAGAAAATTACTAGTAAGAAACAAAAAGAAAAGTTTTATGAAATCCGATTTATACAGTGTGACCCATTTTGTTTGGAAGCAAAATCCGCATTTTTCAACCGATTTTGATTTAATTTTTTTTATTAGATTCAGTATCAAAAACAGTATTTGGGCACAAATTTTCATAGTTTAATTTTTATTTTCAAGGCCCTCTAGGTTAATTTTTCTTTGCCAAAAAAGAAGAAAGTATATTAGGCATTTTTTTCTCAAATATGACTACACCACTGGATTCAGAATCATTACAAATGTAAACAACCGAAATTTGATAAAAAAATTTTTATTAACGACAAAGTAATTACAATATGAATTTATAAAAAGTTGTATTTTAATTAATATTTTACGTATAATGTAGACAAATTAAAAAAATGTCAACATGGTAAACAAAAACTAGGACTCGAAACATATTGCGCAGTAAAAATTCGAAGCCGATAACTTAACCCGTTCTGGAGTTATAGCTTCTGAAAGTAAAATTGTGTTTAATAATTTCATTTATATTCATTTTCATGGCATACTTGTTGATTGTATTTTGTTAATAAATAAAATTATTAAGCTCAATTTTATTTTCAGCTATAACTCCAGAACTGGTTAAGTTATCGGCTTCGAATTTTTACTGTGCAGTATGTTTCGAGTCCTAGTTTTTGTTTACCATGTTGCCATTTTTTTTATAAAATTTTGGTAGTTTACATTTGTAATGATTCTGAATTCAGTGGTGTAGTCATTATTGATAAAAAAAAATGCCTAATATACTTTCTTCTTTTTGGGCAAAGAAAAATTATCATAGAGGGCCTTGAAAATAGAAATTAAGCTATGAAAATGAAATCAAAATCGGTTGAAAAATGCGGATTTTACAGGGGTGCTTCCAAACAAAATGGGTCACACTGTATATATTTCGACAAAATGTCTTCCTGAAGAAAATTAATCGGTGAGTTTGAGTTATATTAAAAATTACAATTTTCGGCGGGGTATGTATTCCTTGATTATTTACGCGGATTGTCACATAATTATGTAATTAATCCATATATGTATAATTGAATTATAGATATTATGATTTTTTTAGTACCTTTATTTTGTTTTAATAAAAGATTTAAATTAAAAGAAGTAAATGGACTCGTTTTATTTTATTAAAATTTACACCATGGATATTAAAAGATTATTTCGCGCCAAAACGTCCCAGACCCCATCTCTGGTGAATTTTAATACTTTTAAGCGTGGACCACGTTTTATAGGGTAGGTAGAAACCCGGAGTCTTTGTTGATGCCTGGCATGTTGTTATTTTGCTAAGCTCTCCATACTTTGGTTCTTATGTTGGTTAGACTAATCTCGTTCTTCATGACTTTTACTTTCCCGACCCACCTCCGACAAGGAAAGGAATTGTGAACGAGCTAAAAAAAATTTCGAGATATAAAGATGGAAATATCCATTTTGAGGTCACCTGAGATGATTAAGACCATTTCCAGATGGAAGTCTGTCTGTCTATCTGTTTACACGTTTAATCCGATTGAGCTGAAATTTGGTATATGAGTTTGGGTTACCCGTCGGAAGAACCCATTAGTTTTTGTATATAATATACAATTAATTCCATTCTAATTTTTTTATGGTAAAGTAATCTCTTACCAACAACAACACCAGAGACGAGACGTTAATTGTTCTTGCCTTTAAGTGTAAATTTAAGTACAAAGTAACCCCATGAAAAATATTAATAGCCTTAATTAAATACATTACTAATTATTTAAATAAAAAAATAAAGAAGTTGTAAAAATACTTGGTTATCCTCTTAATTCGAAAATAGTGAGAACAGTTTTGTCTTAAGCAAAAATAAATAATACATTTCACGGAATTTTATCTTAGGAACTGATAAGAAGAGACTTCAGAAGAAAAAACGAAATAAGGTAAAGTTCTGGCAAGATTCGTTGGAAATTTAATCAATTAGAATCACATGAATAGTGTTGAACCGAGTGGACGTAACGACTTTTAGCACTTTCCAAACACTTGTGTTGATTAAAATTAGTTTTTGAGGGAATCTTCGACCTTCACATTATCCTTTAATCCTATTTTTTTCATTAGGCCAGGTTGTTACTGACAGAAATATAAAATAAATATTTTTGACAAATGGATATTTTTTTAGTGAAAATCACCATTGATTATTCGGTGTGGCTAAAGATACAAATGCATCTCTGTATGAATGGATTTAAATAATGTCATTTATAAATTCGTATCCCTATAATTTAGCTTTGAAAATACAAATTGTCGATGACATATTCCTATTCATATCTGTACGTAAAGGTACAAACTAATAACCGACGAAATTATTCATATGTATGTTATTTACTATTAAAAAACGAACGTCACTGAAGTTTTAAAAGTTTAAATATTACGAAAGAAGTTTTCGTTCATCTATTTAACGAAAATCCAAATTCTCTACATCAAATTTAATATGGCAGTTATTATTTGAACAACAGACTAACAATATCAAGTTTAAAACGATAAAAATAAAACAATTTTCGCTAAAACACACAGAGTAAGTTTTTGAAACTATACTCCGACCATTACCATACATGTTTCATCCTTATAGGAATCATCAGTGGTACTTTGTCGGAATGCATAGTTTCAAAAACCTACTCTGTATATCCCAAGTATTTCTATGTACTATAAAAATGATAAACCTGCGATAGATGTCGTGCTGTCTATCATTTTTATAGTACAATTTTCACAGTAAAATCCAAAGAAGCCATGAGTCTAGGCATCAGCAAAAACCTTCAAGACTGCTGATACAGCTGAGGGAAATTCAAGCACCAGCTCGACGGAAAAACAAACTGCGTCTATCTTGAACCTTCAACTATTTGAGGCGGGACCAACACAAAACAAATCGAAAGGAAACCGGCCCCCTTAGAACTGGGCGCAACCATGAAAAAAATTAAAACTCCGGTCCGCACATTATAGAAAGTTGTCTGACGGTAGCTACAGTAATAGGTACCGCTGCCGGCAAACTTATAAACTAAGTTTATTTTCAAATTCAAGGATTATCGTTAAGAGGTTTCATCAAAGGATGAGTTCCGTATATTGTTTTCCTGACCAATGTGTACATTGATACAATTTTGATATTTGAATCTTGGATATCGTTCAGAATTTAATTCCTAAGGTCAATTTGGTGTATTCAGGTGATTATCTTAAATACCAGCTTTAAACTAGGTGTTTCATTGTACTCATATTATATTGTATGAGATAGTTGATAGAACTACCAGAGATATATTGACCGTATCATGTTATTCACGTTAAACATAATTAAATCCAGAAGGTCACTGCAAAGTCCATGTAGAATAGTTATTAGGTAAGAGGCTAGGCTGGTCAGAGTGTCTGACCAGCTCTAATGTGGTTCAATCTGTAAGGTAATTTCACGTTTTAGAGACATATAACTGTGGATATTTGGTAGAAACCAGTTTATTTTTGGATGCTACTATTTGAAACCAAATTATCTTATCACGAATATTTTTTTTAACTTGAGTGACTTACAAATTATCGGGCCAGTCTCCATCGGGTTTGTAAGATATTTATTTAACAATGAATTTTATACTTTTTTACCTGTGGCCTTTTTACCCCAATAGCTGTAATAATCTTTTGTTTATTTAGGACCCACGTTGTGTTTAATAATCCAAGATAATAATAATAGCATTATTATTAATAATTGTAATAACCCAAGAAATTCTCTTTTAAAGAGTGGTGACAAGTGAACCTAAATCAAAACAAAACTCTCAAGAAAATATTTATTCATTAAGAAATGTTACTGTTATGCTCAGGGCGTCTTACTGAAGGTATAGGGAAACCCTGAAAACCTAACCACCATCATATTTAATATATCAATTTTAAACAATTGACCAATTTTGTTGACAATAAATAAATTAGAAAAAAATTGTAAATAACGTTTTTGGAGCTTATAAAAATCCATTCAACGAATATCTACCACTGGTATATTTACCAAAGAATATGTACAAAAAGTTCTTAGTAACTTTAAATACCGTAAATGTCCTCAGCCGTGCACTGCCTCTCTCTGCATTATTGCCAAATATTGCTCTTTTATTATTATGTTTTTTTTTTGTATGGACAACCCTACTGAGTTACTGCCATATCATTACTAGCGAAATAATGCTTATATTTCGGATTCAGTACTCGTTGAACCATAATTTAGAAATATATAATGCAATTGACACTCTGCATAACATTGACAATATATTTTAGAAAAATATATAATAAAAGTTGTTATTTAGGATGGTACAGTTAATTAACAAACGCGAAAACACGAAAGATGGAAATTTTACAAGCTGTTTCAGTCGCTACGCATTTAACCTTTGGCTCAAGAACTATAAAAAGTTGCCGAATTAAAATGTGAAAATAATTATTCTGCTTTATTTTTGAGAAGACAAAATAAATCCAAACGAAGTGAAGAAATTGTCGTTTGCGATGGGAGATCTACAAAAATGCATAGACACCAAAATCTTGAGCGTCGGGACGAAGACGTCGCGACGTTGAATGCTTCAACTTCGACCGCTGATATTGGTAGCTTAATATGTGAGAATAGACTGAGTTTCGAAGAAGTAAAACGCAACTGTCTATTGAAATTATTGGCGTCGGCGTCTCGGCACTGAATGTTGAATCTTCGGTGGCGACGTTGGTAGTTTGAAATTTAAAATAAAGCTTTGAACCACGTTTTTATGCTAAGTAAACAATTTACGTCACACTCTTGTGTGGCCCATCTCTACTTTTTGTTTCTCATGGACTTTCTAAGTCCTAAATATTTAGGAATGAAAAGAATAACTTTCCATTATTTCCACATTCTCTCTTTTGGAATTTATATAGTGACATTAATAGTTTTTCAATAGTTCAGGTGTGCCTTATCGTTTGGTATAAATATGCACAGACAGACGAGTGTCTAAGAAAATAAAATTCAATAAAACGAAACAAAATACCATTAAAAATTGCTAAAAAAATAATAATATAATGTACCTGGAGTTGGTTGGTCACATTACATAAATACCGATTATCGTCACTATGGTAACAAGACATAATTCCGGTAATACTTTTTACCCTGGATGGTATTATATTGGAAATTTTATGACATTAGGCCAAATTAAATAATTTGACGTTTGCCGCCAAATTATTTAATTTTTTTATGTGAAATTTTCTTACCGAATACCACACAAACTTGAATTATTATCAGACGTTTTTTCGAGAACTTAAATGTTTTGAAATTTACACCGAGTCACAAAGCGCGGAAAGGATAATTTCGTTACAACATTGGAGGCCGAGAGAAAAGTTTTGGTTATTAATAATATTAATATAAGTGAAAATATAATCAACCCCGAAGGTTTATGTTTAGCTGTATTTATCTAAATTAAAGTTGGTACAATTTTGAGTGACCGTTTATGGCCATGCTACCCGCTATACTACTGTATTTTTTTAGGCGTTATTTTCAGATCTCTTGTATATGATTTATAATGTCGTTAGCTTTCCAAGAAGCATTTTTTCATGACTGATGAATAGACAGTCAAAAATTATGGAGATAACAAGACATGTAACTGTTAACTTAGATATTCTCGAAGGACCATATCGTTTTGTAAGATAAAAAACGTGATTTTATATTAAAAAACATATGGTCTACAAACCTTTTTCCTAGCTGGTTTATTTGTATTAAGCACAAGAACAATTTAATTTTATTACAAACAAAAGTAGAAACCCTTGTAAAAAAACACTACTTATTTCACTAATTATCATATAAAGTAATCTTATTAAATCCTTAGTGAATTTACATTGTTTATCCAGCAAATTTTAATTATATCAATTACTTTGCTGCCCAAGTTATTTCGTTAGCGGTTATTTAACTTCAAAGAATTTATGACAAACTGTTGTTTTTTGTTGCGGTCGTCTCTGTGAAGTACCACTTCTAGCAAAACCTAACGAGATACATAACTTAATTTGATTGGTTGACAAAAGGTGGTGTCATTTCTGAGAGGCCGTATTTGGATTAAAATTCGCAAGATGAATAATTTTAGATATAATATTTTGTCGCCGCGTACAGAAGGGAAAAAGAAAAGCCCGTAAAATTGAGATAAAACATTGCGTAATGATTGGAATGATCTTCCTACAAATTTTACAATGACGTGAACATTTACATGTTGGGATGGAGAATCACATTCCTTTGTATTGTAGTTATCGAAAGATTGATTTGAATATAAATTTAAAAATATTATTATGGTTTTAGATAATAAGAATTCTGGGTCAATTTTAATAGATATTTATCCAGTGGCCTACCCATTACTTCACTATTTTGTTGGAATTATACTATTTTAATTGATAAGTTGGGTGAACATATTTTTACATTTGTTTGTCTCTCAGTTCGTCATTGTACCATTGGCAGGGAGCGCGACGAAAACGCCATCTGATGGTTGCATAAAATCGGGCTCGGCAATTGTGAGAAGTATGAAAAGTGCGTATAAAAATAAAAATTCCTTATAAAAAAAATCTCATTCGAATTTATAAGCATATAAATAAAAAATGTGATTATATTTTTGAAAGAAAAAGTTCAGTAAAACGTGTTGTGATGAACAACGTAAGTATAAAACATGTAAATAAATATCAAAAACTATGAATCTTAGGTTAGTGTCAGGTGTCAAACAAATAATACATGACAGCTATAATAAAAATCTGATGTGGCCAGCACATGACCTCTCGCCATTTTTGAATCAAAAATTTACAGGTTGACACAAAAAAGTATGAAAAAAAATTATATTTTTGTAAATCTGGCAACAATGGCAAAAGTTTAGAAAATTTTAATGAGATGAAAATAAACTGTAGGGTATACAAAATATATGTGTAAAACTTTATTGCCGTTTTGTATAATAATGGCGTCATCACCCATAGCAACTGTGACTTCCGGTTGTCCGATTGGCACCAAAATCTAATCAGATCTAATCTAGGGTATCAGAATCCTGTCTGCAAAATTTCAATTTTTTTTATTCAGTAGTTTTTGAGTTATCGTTACTACAACATCCATCCAAACACACACACACACTAACACATACACACACTAACACACACACACACTAACACACACACACAGACATCATCGCGAAAATATTAAAATCGTATTCTAAGGACCCCAAAACGTGTTTATCCATTGAAAACTCACTACCCAATTTTTAGCATGATTCCTATACCTCTCTTATCTGAAGGGCGAGAGGTAATAAAAATTTATATCTCCTAGATTTACAGTCACAATAATTTCCCATACTTTTTTAACAAATATTTTTATATTGGAAATGGAACTTACATCATGACTTAATTTAATATATATATTATTTCTCTGTATATTTGCTTTGTAAGTTTACAAAATAATTCATTACTTGTGGAATAAAACACACATTTGTCTAAGTAATAATGCTACAGAATTATCCATTTCTTTCTTTTTTCTAATTTTCAACTAGCTCTTGGAAATGTGTAAAATTTGCACTCGCTGTTCCTTCCTGTATTTTGGCAGTTAACAACAGAACAACTATTATGACCCATTTTTACCTCTCGCCCTTCAGATAAGAGAGGTATAGGAATCATGCTAAAAATTGGGTAGTGATTTTTCAATGGATAAACACGTTTTGGGGTCCCTAGAATACGATTTTAATATTTTCGCAATGATGTCTGTGTGTGTGTGTGTGTGTGTGTGTGTGTGTGTGTGTGTGTGTGTGTGTGTGTGTGTGTGTGTGTGTGTGTGTGTGTGTGTGTGTGTGTGTTAGTGTGTGTGTGTGTGTGTTAGTGTGTGTGTGTGTGTTTGGATGGATGTTGTAGTAACGATAACTCAAAAACTACTGAATAAAAAAATTTTAAATTTTGCATACAGGATTCTGATACCCTAGATTAGATCTGATTAGATTTTGGTGCCAATCGCACAACCAGAAGTGGCAGTTGCTATGGGTGATGACGCCATTATTATACAAAACGGCAATAAAGTTTTACACATATATTTTGTATACCTTACAGTTTATTTTCATCTCATTAAAATTTTCTAAACTTTTGCCATTGTTGCCAGATTTACAAAAATATAATTTTTTTTCATACTTTTTTGTGTCAACCTGTAAATTTTTGATTCAAAAATGGCGAGACGTCATGTGCTGGCCACATCAGATTTTTATATTTAATTTTGACGTGTTTATGACAAGAGCCCGACTTGACGAAGTTTTGACCACTACCAGCGCTGGGATCGTTTCACTAGTCCCCACCATGCACTCTGCACTTTATGCCCCATTATTAATTTTTTTTTCAGATATCCTGTATAATCTATTAACTTTTAAAAGTTCATAGTTATAAAACAGATATAACTTTTATTTTAAAATTAAACACCAGGGAATTTAAAAGCTGTTCGTGTATAAAAACAAACCGATACATTCCTGTAAATACATTTTTGATAGTATGACATTACTCCTGAGAATAAATTCATACGTGCAACATTGAAATATTTTATGGAAAAGACAATTTAACAGTTTTCTAACATGTCGGTATAAAATTTGCGTGGGCACCAGCGAAATGAATTTTTTTCAACGTTTTCTTTTCCCTAAGGCTAGCGCTTTTCTGACGTTTACGGATTATTCCACTGAATAAAAAAAAGTAGGGTAGAGATAATTTGAAGGGGTATATGGAACAAGAAAAGGAATGTTTCTTTATCTTGTGTTAAATTCTCGAATTTTTCTAAGAAAAATGCAGGATTAAGCTTTGGGTTTAATGGATTCTTTAGAAAAATCTTTTCGTTGAATAGGCGTTCTCGTTATCAAAAATTCCCGGAAAACAAACTCGAAGTAATAAGAAAGGTACCTACTCAATTTTTTTGTTAAGTTATTTTATTTAGGACTTTTGATTTTTACAACATGATACTTTCTCGCTTAATAACTTTTTTCTACGATCACTGAAAAATTATATGACCCCTGTACAAATCGTCACTCACATACTTTTTAGCTATTGTATTAGAAATTCTATTTTAATTAAATATTTCATTCTTAGTCAAGAAAAAAAATAATAATGTAAATTATTAAATAAATACAATGGAATTTATTTCACATCCTTTATTCAAACATTTAGAGTTTATTAAAATATTCCCTTTGTGTTGATTCTACGGCCAATTGTAATCCCAATGTTTTAATAAACATATGCTTTTTTTTCTCGGGATTAACATTGTTTGAGCATGATGTCCGTTGAGCGCTTTTGTATTAAATACTTGCGGATTATATTTTAAAATATTTATCTGCTCGGGCCTGTGTACAATCACGCTTTCATTCCTTTTAAGGCCGCTGTAGACGGGGACAATAGTGGCAGCCAGTACTGTCACCAGAAGTGGCGGCAACTGTAGTGTCCGAACAGTAAACCTACACACCGGGACAGTAAGTACTAGGTTTCCAATAAAATTGAGATATTCGATGAAGAGTGATTGGTAGTCAATATACCCATTCCGGAGGTTGTTGGAGAAATCATTCTGTGCATAAGCGAGGAATTGAAAGAAGTATTAAGAGGAAGTGATACATGACAAACAGAAAGACCTGCGGGGCGTCGGGTGAAGCGGAGGTATATTATTCGCTACTGATAGGCGTGTCCTAAATACTACGAATACATTATTACTTGGTCGTCAATCCGTTCCTAGACCGAAGTTTATTACTTTTGTCCAGGTGTTGATCTATGTCAAACGTTTACGAGGGGGAGTCTAAATTCGGTATGGCGGTACCTTTGGTGGAATTATAAAATAACAAAAAATAACAGCAAGTTGTAGGATAGGAAGCGAACCGTTGGCGAGTTTCGTATATAATATGCGACTGTAATAATGGCCATACGCTATTCTATTTTTTCTACTCCCATTATATATTAATTATCTTAAATGAAAAGGAACTTTTTTTATAACGTATTAATTAATTAATCTTTTTTGTTATTAACTTTTAAAAAAATTAAAATATTTTGACAGTTGTCTAAATAAGTGTCAACTTACCTAAAAATAATTATATTCTATTGGCTAAAAAAGTATCTTTATTGATACAAATAAATTATTTGATTATTATAATTTTTTTTTAGAATTATTATCATTTTTTAAATTATTTTTATTATTTACCCTACAAAACTATAATTATAACTTACTACATATAGTCTGATTATAAGGAACAGGCGTTTTTATGGTTGTCAAAAGGACACATTTTATATAGGAGTTAATTTATCATAGTGAAAATCACTATCATAATAAAATTCATGGAACAGAATTTAATCTTTTAATAAGCGTATCATTAAATAGGATTATAAAATAGTTATTTATGCAACAAGTGCGTAATAGTGATACTTTTTTCACGAATGTGAATTTTGTTTGACAATCACACGAGCGAAAAAAGCACTTTACACACTAGTTACATACAATATTTTTTCTTCTACCATAATATTTATGTATAAAAATTGCTCATGGGAAAAAGCTATTTTGCAATTTTTTGAAGTTAACTGGTTTTAACTTTAACAAAATTTTTGGCATATAGAATCTTGGCAAGATAAGAAACATAAGGATATTGCAATAAAATGTCGTGCACATGCGCAGAGACTATTTTTCAACTTTTCTTTTACTGTAGGTATGAGGAGATTTTTAAATTAAATTCATGTGTGACTTTTTATCTTTCATTATCTTTTTTATTCAAAAGTAGGATAAAATATGGAAAATTAGTGAAAAGTAGGAAAATTACGGCAAAATACGGAAAAACAGGCAAAATAGAAAAAAAAAGTGAAAAACATGAAAAAAAAATAGCGAAAAATATGAAGAAATACGGCAAAATAGGGAAAATAGACAAATGTAGGAAAAAATAGGGGAAAATATGAAAAAATGGAGAAAAATAGGGAAAACGGGAAAATGAGGCAAAATGAGGAAAATAGTAAAAATTAAATTAATTTGGTAAAAATTATTATTATTGGGTAAAATAGGCAAAATGGGACAAAACGGGGAAAACAGAGAAAAATGGTGAAAAATAGAGTAAATAAGGGTAATATGGGAAAAAACACGAAAAAAATGTGAAAAAAATAAGAAAAATAAAATAAGAGGAGAAAGGTAAAAATAGAAAAAATGGGAAAAAATAGAAAAAAATGAGAAAAAAATACGAAAAAATTGGACAAAATTGAAAAAATAGGAAAAAAGGAAAAAATAAGAAAATAGGAAAAAATCAAAATAATATGTAAAAACAGATAAACATGGAGAGAAATAGGGAAAAATTGGGAAAAGGTTAAAATATGGAAAAATAGGGCAAAATAGAGAAAAATAGGAAAGAGTAGGGCGAAATAGAGACAAATAGGGAAAAATTAGGAAAAACATGAAAAAATAGCACAAAATAGGGAAAAACAAGAAAAAATAATGAAAAACGAATAAAATAAGAAGTAAAAATGGGAAAAGAATGGAAAAAAATACGAAAATATGGGAAAAAATTGGAAAAATAGGAAATAAATGGAAAAAAGTTAAAAAAGGAAAAAACAGGAAAAAATAGGAAAAAAATAGGAAAAAATCGGAAAAATATGAAAAAACAGATAAACATGGAGAGAAATAGGGAAAAATTTGGAAAAGGTTAAAATATGGAAAAATAGGGAAAAATTAGGAAAAAAAAGTAAAAAATAGCGCAAAATAGGGAAAAATAATGAAAAACAAATAAAATAAGAAGTAATAGGAAAAATTCGGAAAAATATGGAAAAATGTGGGAACAAATAGGAACAAATGGTAACAAATGTGTCAAAATAGTGAAAAATATGGAAACGATAGAGTAAAACAGGGTAAAATAGGAAAAATAGGGGAAAATGGGAACAAATTGGAAAAAAAATTCAAGATAAGATCTTTGAAAAAAAATAATGCAAAATAAAAAAAAATAGAAAAGAACAGGAAAAATTAGAAAATTTTGAAAAAATCAAGTAAAGCATGGTCGTACAAGTATTCAGCTAGTATTTAGTATAAAACTGTTTTATTTTTCGACACACGGAAAGTGGAAGAGGCCACGTGACTTGCTTTGTTGCCATTTAGAGAATTACCCAACGAAAATATTTATCAGAAGAGCGCATCTTTTTCAAATGTATCTAGAGAAAAAGTTGATAGTCGTATCACTGTTACTAAAAATTATTCTAAAAATATTCCACAAATGCGCTCTCAACAACTAAATACAGAATCAATTGGTGAAAACCGCAGCTTCCTAGCTTTAATATTAACGGAGCGCCCGTCCAAAAACTATTTCAGGCGCCACTATCCAGATATAAAATGTTGTAATGTAAGGGTTTCGTAGTCCCTAACTTTTAAAGTTTATTTTTTATTATTAACGGATAAAAAAAATTGTACGTATTGATAAAGATCTGATCTATGTTCCTTACCCTTCAATTTTTCGAAATTTGATTTGGATCTTTTCTAAAAAAAATGTGAAAATAGTAAAAAACGTAGAATTTTGCGATTTTTTTTTTGAAAAATCTAAATCAAATTTCGAAAAGGTGAGTGGTAAGGAACATAGATCAGATATTTACTAATACGTACAAATTTTTTAATCCACTAATAATAAAAATTAAACTTTAAAAGTTAGGGACTACGAAACCTTTGCATCCACTGCTTTATCGTATAGTACAACTTCCTCTTAACTGAAAATCGGTTGTGCTGGGTCAAGTACTGGATGGGACGTAGAAATTCATTGGGAACTTCATAAATAATATTCAGGGAACTTTAAACAAACACGACAGAAACAATTTTAAGTCAAATTTATATAGATGACATTGTATGTGGGTGTAATACTCATTAAAGATTTAAATAGTCTCTCCAATGAATTAAATACACTTTTGAACTCGTTCGGTTTTTATCTACATAAGTGGTGCTCTAACTCTGAAAAAATTTTAAGAAACATTTCCCAATCTAAAAATACGGAATTTGATATAAATTTAACTAAATCCCATAACAAAGTTTTAGGACTCCAATGGAACTCCATATCTGATAGGTTCTGTATCGCTTAACTTAAAAATCTCTTCTGATGGTCCTGTTACTAAACATATAATTCTCTCTACACTTTTTCAATGTTTTGATCCCATAGGTTTTTTAAATCCCATTATAGTTCAAGGAAAAATTTTAATAAAAAATCTTTGGCTTCACAAGTTAGATTGGGATTCTGAAATAAAAGAACCAAATCTCATTCAACAGTGGAAAGATTTTAAGATACTTAGGCATCTCTTCTTAAATAAAGAAATTCTAAATATTGATCTCCTTGGATTTGCTGCTGGTTTTTTAGCAGCTTTTGGCGTGTATATTTATTCGTATAGTGTACGTTGATAACATCTAAATCTAGAATAGCCCCTGTGAAAAGTATTGCCCTTCCCAGACTTAACTTTCAGACATGGTGCTACTGTCAAGGCTAATTCAAAAAATAATTTGCGTATTTAAAAATAAAATCACTTGAAATTCAGTAAACCTCTGGACTGATTCACATTTTAGATACAATCCCATCCCGTGGGATAAAATCCAAAAATATTGTGGAATGTTATCTATGGTGGCATGGTCCACATTTTTTATGCGATAGATATTTAGATTTCAATAAATTTAAATTGGAGGTAACAACAAATAGACCTCCAGAAGAACGAAAGAGTCACAAAATATTTCATACCCTTAAACAAGATTTTTGGTCTTCGATTTTGTCAAAGTTTTCGTGTTTCCTTAAACTACAAATTTGTAGATTCATAAATAATACTAGAGACATCAAGTACAAATTTAATGGTCGTCTTACTGTTAATGAGTTTGATAATTCCCTCATAACAATAATAAAAAAAATACAAGAACGACATTTTTCTCAGGAAATTTCAGAGTTACATGTAAATAAAACTATTTCAAATAAACCAAATTTTAGCCCCTTCATTGATCTAACAGGCCTGCTTAGAGTCGGCGGCAGACTTGCGTACTCGAATGGCAGCCAGAACCTTCTAAGACATGGACAATAATGGCTGCCACTATGTCACGTGACCCGCCACTAGCCCTTGAGCGTTCACTTATCTCAAACTAGTTTGAGTTCTGTGACCGATAATAGATACTGGACGTTGATGCGGCAAGTAACTCATCACATATGGACAGTAGAGAGACAATTAATGGCAGCCAGCCATTAGGAAGTCTGCGAGTCCAAAAAAACTGTTTTCGGACGTGTTAAGTACACTATTTCTTCGGCAACAAATCAATGAGACACATTTCTTTATTATATTAATCCATTGCGATAATTGGTGATCAACTTGTACTCCGAATTTTGATATCTCCGTTGTTTTGAAGGATACGAAAAAAGTTTTAACTGAAAATTATAAATAGAGCCAAGCTTAGGTTTTAAATTAATATACAGGGTGTTTCATAAAGTCACAGCATACCAAAGTTATGTTTTTTTAATCGAATATATTATCTCGAATTTGAAATTTGCTCATTTTTTCTTTTCCGGCAATATAGGATTTTATTATGTTCTACGGGGCACTTTTAAATATATGGCCACTTTTATATAAAAATCGTCACCCTGTATTATTTAAAATCAACAACTTGGGGTTATTACCTCAAGTCTATAATAATTTCGTAGTAGTCTAGTTTTGTTGCAACTTATCATGTTTTTGATATCACTTTGTATACAGATTGACCTAAAACTCACGACCATGATTTTCTCGGTTATTTCAAATGGACAACCCTGTATCTCATATCATTTTCATAAACTACTTGAAAAGTCAACTAATGTTAATTAATTTTAGTTTTGATTCGGTTCTTCATGTTGTTTGTATATTTAGGTGGAATTGGCGAATATGATCTGGATACTAGGTGAATGCCAGAATAGTAGATTCTGTAACAAGGTTAGAATGAAAAATTCGACACGAGTGGAAAATTCCGAACGCGAGCGTCAGCGAGTGTGAGGAATCACGAGCGTCGAATTTTTTCATTCTGACCGAGTAACAGACTATATTTTCTCCACGATCAAAAAGTATGAATCAAAATTAAATTAAATCTGAACACAAGTTATTTGTTGACATATTTGTATTACAGTAATATTTATAGTGTTTTGGTACACTTACCGAAATTACAATTGTCTTTGTACATTGGTAATTTTAAAGCTGTACCGTTAAATCTGAAAAAGTTGTGATATTTTAAAAAGGGTTGTGCAATTCAAATATTTTTGGTAAAAAGGTTGTTTTCTCCGAGATAACTGGGAGTTTTACAATAAAAAATTAGGGGTGCCTAGTACTAAATATGTCGGTTCTAAAAGTGTAAAAAAAGTATGGCATTCCATTTGAAAAAAATTAAGTGATTTGCCTAGGTTACTAATGGACCACCCTGTATACATGAAAATAATTTTAAAATATTTGCTTTTAACCATCATTTATATACCTTTTACATAAATCTGTAAGTTTTACACAAGAAAAGTTATAGAACTACGACAGAGGTTTGCTATATTTTTTCGATTTTTTTAGTTATCAATGTGTCGTTTAAAACAATAACTTTTTTACATACATTATAAAAACAGCACGAACATAGATTATTTAGTTTAATGCAAATTAATAACCATCTTATACTTTCTTCTTACACATACTCAATATTACATATTCAATTTTATATGACCTTGTGTAAAATTATTTTTATATTGATTGTATACCACAAAAACATCCTTTATGGAAGAAAGGGTGACTAATGATATCCATTATAAAAAACATTCAATCGTTACATGTTGTTGATAACCCATCACTTTTTCAATACATTTCACCCAAACGCTCAAAATGCACAACATATCGGGGTTTTTTCGTTCACGCACAAGTCGAGGATTACCTACATCCATCATTTCTGAAATTGCGTTGTGGCGAGTAAAAAAATGACAATGGGCAATTTCACGTCAATCACGATGAGAAATATAAAAGATCTATCCATTTAAAGATACTTTCGTCTGATGCTGACACAAAGATTTATCTTTAGATGTTTTATAGTTAAACAAACAAACGACGGTGTTAGTTTAGTTAGAGCCAGGCTCCCGGATAGGTAGAGAAGGGCAGTCTTTTTTTAAATATAGAGTTGAACTCTAACTTTTATTCTTTATACGTATTATATATTATTAGCAACAATTCATGTGGATTATTAATGTCCATTTATTTTTAGTGATCTGTAAGGGTTTTTAACCTCCTATTATTTAATTTTAGTATAATAGGCAGGTTCGACATTTTGTTTTTTAACTGAAATCGAGAGATTTTGTTATTTAAAAACGATCAAAAAAAATTTGAGCGCAAAATATTAATATTTACGTTCGCTGTAAGCATTTTAAAATCAACGATCGGCGAGAGGCTGGAAAACGGTACCTGTGCGCGAGACTAGATCGTGTGACGTCAGTAGCCATGAATGGTTCGCCCCTGGCCCGCTGCTGCGCTGTATTCACACACATTTTACAGGGTTACCGTTTTTAGTAAATTTCCTACTAAATTAATAGATTTTTAAGAAAAATGAGGGTGTTTCGATGCCGGACCTATCGCACCACTAACCAGCGCTATTCCACGCTGCTACTAGAGGTCATACTTACGTTTGTTCAAACTTATTATTTAAACGAATCACGTGTCACGTTTGGATGATACAAAATATTTTTTCTGCGATGAGACACTCATCTTAAATATACCATAGATAGATAGCGATAAAATATAGTTTTAAATTCAAATCTAAAAAACCTACTAAATTTTACAGCGGACGTAGATATTAATATTTTGCGCCCAATTTTTTTTATCGTTTTTTAATAAAAAAATATCGATTTCAGTCAAAAAAAAATGAAGACCCTATCTATTATCAATTATACTAATTTTCTACCAAACACCCTCATTTTTCTTAAAAATCTACTAATTTAGTAGGAAATTTACTAAAAACGGTAACCCTGTAAAATGTGTTTGTATCGTGAATACAGCGCAGCAGCGGGCAAAGGGCGAAGCATTCATGGCTTCTGACGTCACACGGTCTAGTCTCGCGCACAGGTACGTTTTCCAGATTCTCGCCAATCCTTGATTTTAAAATGCTTACAGCGGACGTAAATATTATTATTTTGCGAGAGACCCTTTCATTTATCTATCTCATACCACAATACTTTTCTCCCTGATTTTTCGTTTTCCTTCTTATTATTGTCGCATCCCATTATTTTTATTCTTTGCCGAATATTTATAATTTTTTAACACGTTTTTTTTAAACATGTAGTATGTGTGAAGTGAATTGATCATATTGAATAGGAATAAGGCCAATAATAGATAATTTACATGACATGTTCTAGTCGTGTCCTTTTGATTAGTTTTAATTAACAGGCGCAATTCTATTCCCAATACTAGGAATCTTGTTCTTGCCAACCCTTCTTAAGTCTGTGACAGGATTTTACTCTTCCTGCTGACAAAATCTACATAAGGCTTAGTTTGTGCTCATGTGCTTGTTGAGCCTGTAGTGCCGGTTACTAGACTCACTATTGCTTTTTGAACTTTCTGTTACGTTAGTTTGGACAAATACTGTTTTAAAAAACAGCCATTTGTTGATGGTTGTTTTGACAACCGTTTTTAAAAATCTGCAGAATGGTTCTGGACCTACAAGTACTCAGGAAGCTATGCCAGGGTTACTTGCAAAGCCTACCTAATTCGTTTAGGGCTTGAACTTTGCACACGCTCTCAGACAAGTTTAGAGTTGACATGCATTTAACTGAGTGCGACTTTTACCTGAAGCACCGTAGCGTTTTTGTTTAGGCCTACTGAGACGTTCGTCTTCGATTTTAGCCCGCATGCACCAGCTCCCCTACGCCGTTTTTAGCCTTTTAGGGGTCTGTAAACCAAGTAGCTTTCACTTTCATTAGTGGGTCGTCTTTACAGTCCTCTCCTTACGGTATAGCTTATTATTTAATTTTTTCCAAAACAATATTTTGCTACCATATTAGTCAGTCTAGTGATAAATCGTTAGAAAGTTGACCCTGTATTAATCTATATACAATTGATCTGGCTTCACCTTGTAGAAATAATTGTAGTGGTGGTAGAAGTCAAAGGCAGCCGTTGGAGAAGTTCTCTTGGTGCCCGTGATACTCAGACATGCTCGCCTTTGAATACTTTTCGCACGAACTAAGGCTCCTTCCAACCCGTAAGTTTTTATTGGTATAATTATATGTATATGTATAACCATAGGGTCATTTTAAAGCCCCCATTTTTTTCGCACATTCTTCTACAACTGCCGAGTGCCATGACTTCTTTCTGAGTGTTATTCTTAATGTACCATTCTACTTTGGTCAAACCGTACTACTCACTTCTAGACCAATTGGTTCCACTGGCATATGAAATATCTGTGCCTGCCAGTACTAGTGGCTTTGGGCCTTATTGTACTCGTTTACTTGTGGAATTAACACTTTGTGTTTCTTGAGCATTAACTGAAAGCCGCTCTCATTTACACCAGGAGGCCGTTATTTTAAGTGCGACCTGCATTAGTTCAGAGCCAATCCCTGCGTAAGTGCCTCTGACGGCCATAGCGAGATTGTCTGCGTATCCGAGTACGAACAAGACTTTCGCAGAGAGTTTTTGTAATTAGGCATCTACTAGAGAGGTATCTCATAAGAGAGGCGACAGAACACCTACATATACACTATTTCTATGAACTTTACACCGAGTGGCTACGATTATCTTTCTCTCTAGGCTGACCCTTATCCACGCCTTCTATGTTGTCATTGCCATCTCTTTATCCTCTACTGACTGAGATAAGTCTGTTTAAGTCACAAAACGCGAAGTCTATTGACTTTTCCGGTTGGTATGCGTATTCACGTTTGGGGTTGTTGTCTCAGAATTTTGTTTCTTATGTACTATCCAGTAGCCTCTGGAGTTTTTGTAGAAAGAACGTTAAGCTAGGTTTGTAAGACTTTGGTGTTAAATCTTTACCGAATTTACCTAGTGCAATACATCCGGTATATATCCTCATGGTTTGATGATATTATTTAGGGCGATATCAACATCTCCTTTTGGATTTGTAGTAGTGCAGAATATATTTGATCCGTTCTCGGAGACTTGAATAATTGAAACCTACTTATAACCCATCTAATCCTATTCGGTCTTATATTTTTTGTCTCAAGCTTCCAATTGGACTTAAGAAGTTCCTTAAGGCTTTACTCTTTTGTCTTTGTATAGGTACAACCATCCTTTGCCAAGACTGTGGATTCTTGAGTATGCCGGAGTATCACATGCTTAATACTAAGTTGCGCATGAAATAATTTACTGATAGGTTGAATACATTTATACAGGGTGTTTCATTGGGAAAGTGACATAAGTTAACTGCAGATACGGGACACCTAGGCGATCCCAAAACCCCATACTTATATGGTCTTACTACGTCAATAACCAATTTCTTGCATGTTTCATAACTTTCTAACCACACACATTTTGTTTAAAGTCTCCAATCGATCAATAAATTTACAATAAAAGAAATCCAGGTCCGGATTAAAAAAAAATATAAAATATTCCGACACAAAAACAATACCCTGTAAATCAGATTTTTCTAAAATAGATTCTGTATTTGCAAAGAGTACGAAAAAATGAGTTTAGTAATATACTTTGCTTTTTTGGCAAAATGTTTTTTCTTGTAAAATTTTGAGTTTGAATTCTGAAATGGTGTGAATTGTCTGAGCCCAAAATTGAAACAATTTTTTTAATGTGATTTAGTTTTAATGAAGACTAAAATTTTAATATTTTAAGTATTTTTTTATTATTTTCGATAAATAATCCACAAAAAACGTTGTTAGTATATAGGGGTCAATCAAATATCTAAAACTAGCAATAGGACGACTTTGGTCCCATGGAGACTTTTGGTAGTAAAATCGAGTAGAGTCGTATATAAAAAGTTAGACAATTGAACCTGGGGCCATTTTGCATAAGCACAGTGCGTGGTGCATTGAATATGAGGATGCATAAAAATCTAAATATATATTAATAGGTAATGTTTATTACAAAAACAATATTATTCACAGTGCCTATATTTCTCAAAATATTACCTTGACAAGATTTGGTAAGTTACAATAAAAAATCTGAATCGTAAATAATGTTTCCAAAGAAGTAAAAAAAAAGAATCATAAAAGTCACACAAAGATAAACTGCTTCTTCGTTGTACTAACAGTTTCAAAAATAAATGTTACCTCGAACTGACAAAAGTTGCCAGAGAATCGGTATACAGAGTTCGACAAAAGTTCTTCAACGGGCCTTTTATGGGAAAACTAGAAATCAGGTATGAATTAAATGTATAATTGAGATAAAGTACTTCTGCAAGGTCATCAACAATGTTATAGACCAAATTTCTATATTTTTTTTACAATAACTATAAACAATCGATTACATCTGCAAAAATGTGTTTTGATTAATTTATACAATTAGTAATATATTTTTTATTTTGTTTTATGAACGAATATAAAATTTACCGGGACTTTAAAAGTAATATTTAATTTAATTACTTAATCATAAAAGTATTATGTTAACCACAATAAATATTTTATTTGTTACCAGTCATTTGTTTGAACTTCTCCCAATTTTGAAATTTTTTGCTTAAAAAAAAGTGTACTGTCATAATAATTCTAATAAATAACATATTTTTAAGTTCCTAAAAGCGTTTCTCATTGATACAACACAACTTTAACGAAAAAAACGCTCTGATGGCCGTAAAACTACGTATTTTCTGTATTCTCTTCCCTACACGCCACATCAGCTTAATAGCATCATTGAAAAACGGTATAAAAATGAAACATCCCATTCGGTAAAAAAACGAAAACATAAGAGGCCACAAAAAAAGCTCGAACTCGCATTTCTCCGAAATGGCTCAGAGGTATTAACTTGTATTTTAGCAAGATGGATACACGTGGCATTAATTATATAAACATGATCTGGGTCATTTGAGGTTTTTTTCTTTTCAGTAACTTGGTTATTGATCAACGTGCAATAATATGTATAAAAAATTATTCCATGCTGAACTCTATCAATTAGACTTTCAATAGTAATTATCCAAGGACATTGATAATTGTTCGAAAAAAAATTATAACATATTTCGCAAGCTTAAGTTATAAAATTTTTGTGCATTTATCAATGTTCGAGGGTAATTCGGATTTCAAATTTTTTGCTAATTCTTCCAGCGTCCGATTTCCATCTACTTTAAACATGCTAACATGGCAAAAGTCCATAAATGTTTTCAATACATTTTTTTTAATATTAACATTATATTTTGGTGTATTTAATTCGATTATTTCATTACCTCTCGCCCTTCAGATAAGAGAGGTATAGGAATCATGCTAAAAATTGGGTAGTGAGTTTTCAATGAATAAACACGTTTTAGGGTCCCTAGAATACGATTTTAATATTTTCGCGATGATGTCTGTGTGTGTGTGTTAGTGTGTGTGTGTGTGTGTTAGTGTGTGTGTGTGTGTGTTAGTGTGTGTGTGTTTGGATGGATGTTGTAGTAACGATAACTCAAAAACTACTGAATGAAAAAATTTGAAATTTTGCATACAGGATTCTGAGACCCTAGATTAGATCTGATTAGATTTTGGTGCCAATCGCACAACCGGAAGTGGCAGTTGTTATGGGTGATGACGCCTTTATTATACAAAACGGCAATAAAGTTTTACACATATATTTTGTATACCCTACAGTTTATTTTCATCTCATTAAAATTTTCGAAACTTTTGCCATTGTTGCCAGATTTACAAAAAAATAATTTTTTTTCATACTTTTTTGTGTCAACCTGTAAATTTTTGATTCAAAAATGGCGAGAGGTCATGTGTTGGCCACATCAAATTTTTAATATTGTCGTCAGTATGACAACCAAATCGTGACATTTTGATATTATTAAATATTTAGATTAGTCAAGATTAGACAAGGTATAAAATTATGTAAGGACTCTATAGGGTTCATGGTTACTGACAAGAGAAATGAGAAAATAAAATGGAAATATTGGAAAGGAAAATATTTGGCGGTGTGAAAACAGTATGGAAGAAATACATTTGTAAAAACTGTTATACGGAATAAATTGAATAATTTCACTACAATTTTAATTATTATTGGATATGAATCATCTGATCTGATACTCTCATTTTGTCAGTGTAGACATTATTTTATTTGGGAGAGTATTACTACAGTAATTACTATAGTCTGTTACTGCAGAAAACCATTAAACTTTTTGTTACTGTATATGAATATTTAAAATTATTTTGGTATTTGTTTCATTAATTTCAGTTTGTTTACTCTCATTTCTGTTGCCATAGTTGGTGGTGCGTAAATCGGGAGTACGAGTTAAATTTTTCGGGTGTTCAAAATTTTGATACACAAGTATAGGAAATTGTACCTGAAGTGGAAATTAAATTTGTAAAGAGATTAATGTAAAAACACCTGGTTATTTCCGTTATAGTATACTTTAAAGGTTGGTTACGTTTTTTTGTGCCACCCTGTATTTTCATTATTCCTCTACTCAGTATATTTTATAGTTTCATATTCGCTTGATGTTCCCCTTCTTATTTCCTCGCGTCATGTCCCTCTCTTCTCTTGGCATTCTTATAAAATGCCTTACACATGCTAATAACCTTCTTTTTCTTTATCTATTGAGTACTATCAATAAACTTTGTATATCTTTATATCGCCAGTGTTATCTACTGAAGATTCCTTTCTCGTCTCCCTTTTATTTTATAGTGGTTTTTGGTGGTTTGTTTATTGCTGGTTCCACTTCCCAAGCAGTTGTTATTTATCTGGAAAGTAGTCAAGTTTTGCCGGGTCCAAGAAGACCTCTTTTTTTTCTGGACAACTGAAGACGGGACAGCTTGAACGGGACAGCTACATTACAAAAAAAAACAAGACCCTCTACCATAAAGGAGATAAGTTCAAATTATTGAAAAGAAAAGAAAAGAAACTGTTTTATTATCGCCGAATAAGTAAATATAACGTTTCATTTGAGTTTAATTTCCTTAACCAAAATAAAAAGAAAGGACGGATTTTGAAATATAGTTTTTTTGTTTTTTTTTGTCAATTATTTCTAATCACATCAAAAAAATCAACTGACTGGCGTCCAAAATTTTTTTTTAATTAATATGTTACTTCTGATATATTTCAAATTCTATTCGTGGAACGAACCCATAATATAATTTGAGCTTAATCACATTAATTATTTTTTAACAACAAAAAGTGTCGTTTCAATCAAATGTGAATATTATTGTGGTGTTTTCCAATGGTCGCTTTAGACAATTGCATAAGTAATATATGAAGATTGAACTTTATTTTAAATTAAGTGTGATACGGTACGTTTGTATTGAAATTTTAAATGATTGTCCGCTTATTCTTTTTTTCCGCTCATCAAACTCTATTAAGTATTGAAATTTTAAATGATTGTGTGCTTATTCTTTTTTTCCGCTCATCAAACTATTAAAAATATTAATAATAAGTCAGGTTCTTAACGCATAATTACATTTTTAATTAACACCCTCTCTTCAAAACCATTAGAGGTAGTAAGCCTCTGTGAACATAGCTTACTGAGAATCTAAAATTAATCCTTAAACAAAGGAATAAGGCACTATATAAATTTAACTCGCAAAAGTTTTGAAAATGACAAAAAGATTTATGGTATATTAACTTTTGATCCTGTTCATTCATAATGAATATAACCATTATTATTAGTCCAACAACATAATTTATTATTTTTTTTATGTTCATTCAAAAAACAAAACTTTATATTTAGTAAAAAAACTGGTTCTTTAATGCTATTAAATTACGATTTTTATTTTACTACACCTAATGTGTATGTAACTAACTTTGGTGAAGTAGGGCAAACTGTAGTATTGAAATCGTGCAAAAATCTCAAAATTTGAAAATGTGCAGAAAATTGATTTACCGAAAAAAGAGTCTGTCTGTGTGGATGTCTGTGCGCACGATAACTCGAGAACGGTACGGCCGATCCGAAAAATTCTTTCGGCCATCGGTTTTTATTAAAAAAAGGAAGGCTCTATCAGAAGTTGAGCTATTTCGGGTCCGAGGATCTTGGGCACGTCTACTATGTGAAACTTCTATTCAAGGTATGTCGTGTCGGTAATGAAAGACAAGAGTCTAGAGATCCAGCGTCTACTTTGTCACCCGAGCTTCAGCATGCGCACGGTTGGGCTGCCTAATAGTTGTACGTTAACTTGAAAATTTGATTATTTATCAATGTGATACGATGTGGTCGAATGTTAACATGTGTGCGTTACATATACAAGATCCGAGTTCGATTCCTAAGGGTTTCTTTTTTTTTAGATACAAAGGCTAGTTTTAGATAGCCAAGACTTCTTTTAATAAAAAAATTAAAATACACAGGTTAATTCATTTATTTCAGTTTGTAACCTCTCTGATTTATCAAATTCAAACAATTTTCGCATGCGGAAGCTCTGGTGACAAAGTAGACGCTGGATCTCTAGACTCTTGTGTTTTGTCCCATCGGTTGGATTTTTTGCTTGTAAATAATTATTATGTAAATTTTGAAAAAGTTCTTGTATTTGAGTTAAGGGGACCCGCCAAACATATAATTCAAGAATGGACAAAAATTAGAAAAAAGGAAAAGAAAAATTGTGGAAAAAAACAAGAGTGGAAAAAAACGCAAGTGGGAAAAAAGGGGGAGAAAAATATAGCAAAAACCAAAGTGACAAAAAGGGGCCAAAAATGCAAAAAAGGGGAAATATAAGGCAAAAATTATACTGGAAAAGGGTTAAAACGGGACAAAGAATAAGTGGGAATAAAAGGGAAAAATGGCATAAAAATGTGGCAGAAAACAGAAGTGGAAAAAAGGTGAAAAAAATACAAAAACGGAAAAATGGGCCAAATAGTAGGAAAAAAGGGGGGATAGGGCAAAAAACAAGGGTTTAAAAAAAGGGGAAAGAGGAAAGAAAAATTGAGACAAAAAAAACAATAGTGAAGAAAAGAGGAAAAAAAAATTACGGTGTAACGCTATTTTTATTTTTACGTGAGTATGCGCAGTCTGCTCGAACTGAGGGTTAGCGTTAACGTTAGCGGGTGAGGTGCTAAAACTCTAATTAAATATCCACTAATTATTTTTAATGAAATAATATACTTCGTAATACTAAATACATGTACGTACTACCTAACTTAAATAACTATTATTTATCTTTTTAAAATAAAATGTAATTATTTAAATCCTTTAGGGCGAAATTATTAATCGGCACCCTAAAGTTCCTGTTAAAATTATTCTTTTGTTAGTATCAATTTTGTAATTATAAATATATTGTTAATGATATCAGCAGAATAAAATCAAATTAACATGGACTTTTTTAACAGATACTTTATTAGTCAATTTATCTTTAAGATAAGTGGAACAACCTTAAAATTTTAGAAACAAAATAGATCTTTTTAATAATAAAACTTCCAGGAAACGTTCCTGTTGATGTAAACGTTTTTTATGATCCCTAATTTTGACATTGAGTTAGGTAGACCATTATGTGAATATTATGTCCCATAGACTACACCTACAAACAGACCATTAAAATTTCTGGGATGATGTCGATTTTTTTTAACAAATTTCGAGTTTCGAAAAATACGGTACAATATTTATTACATCAAATACAAGATGAAATTCTATATCCAACAACAAGGTACTTGAGTCTTGTCGTTTTTAATGTTAGGATGATTATTTCAAGTCTTTGTACTTATTTTCAAAAATGCTGCATTTACTCCATTACAATTTTCATGCTACAGCTTCTATTCAGAATTCAGATGGGTGATCAAAGTCTACAGCATGTACAATGATTGAAAAAGGAACCACAACATTCTGTAGGTTAAATTTACCTCAAAGAAATAAAATCGTTGCAGTTCAGCAGGGTTTTATAGTATGGCAAATTTTCCAAATTATGGTATTAGTTGGAGCTTTTTCTCAATTAACACCATGGTTGCTTGCGATAATCAATTTTTATCTTTATTTTTATAAATTACAAGATGTTGAGGACAGTTTGATACGGCCAACATAAAACATAACCTACCCGGATTTTCTACCAAATTTTTATTGTTATTTTGAACTATAAAAACTTAAAGATTGTAACCGTTTGGTACCTACCCAAAGGTTAAAATTGCTATAATAATACGAACTAAATATTACCAAAAGTGTAAAATTTATCCCGCTGGTTAGTACCATTGACAACAGCCGATTAATAATTTGACCCTTATAAATAAAATGCATTTAGCTCCTTCCGTACACTACGCTACTGCAATTAAAGAATCGGCGCAGCAGGACGAGATGTTCGGCAAAGGTCCTTCCACATTGGGTTAATGTGTTCTGTTGTTTGTTCGGATAATGCAATCTGAAAGTGTACGCCAAGTAAAAGGATTTGATTGGGATAAATAAAATGAAGAGAGGGTTAATCCATCTAACTTTCCGAACACTTTTAGTAAAACAGGATTTTTTTGAAATTAAGAAGTACGTATCAAGCATATTTATTTTTTTAAATGATATGTTTGATTTTCTCAAAAGTCACTACATTTTATACTAAAGATCATTTATTTTATAAAATCTCAACTTTTTTAAGTTAAATTGCTTATTTAAAAATTTTTAATTAAATTTTCTGTTTTTTTGTGAATCTGTAACGGTGGTTTTTGAGGCTGTTAATCACACAATAAAATATATCCTTCAGTGTCAATGTTTAGGCTCTATTCACACTGATGCCGTTCACGGTTCAATCTCGCTCCGGTCTCGGTCCGTCCCCGGTCCGATCAAATATTCTTAACAAGAAAGAATCAGAGAATTCTTATTATCGTATCGCTCTAGTTCCGGTTCATGGAAAAGAATATATGACTGAAGCGAGATCGGACCCATCATGACTTGTATCAACAGGGTGAATACGCTTTTGTTTCAACTTCAGTCTTTCATTGGTCGTGTAGATATTGCCTCATGAAAAGAGGTATTTTTTTTTAATTCTGAACTCAAATTGTTTTCAAAATCATTTCCAAAGTTCCTGAGTCTATTCGACAATATTGTAAAATTTTTTCTTCGTCGTCTATAAAATAAAGTGTCTTTTCTCCTTAATAAACTGGGATATATCCACATTTGTCTTCTTTTCATTTTACATTATATTTTTTTAACTGAAAAATTAAATGTCATATTTTAGCGAATCATATTTATCTGATTAGTTTAGTGTAGATACAGCGAGATTTGATCAAACCGAGATTGAATCATGAACACAGTGTGAATCGAGCCTTATGGGTTTCTTGTTTGCTAAGATAACAAAAAAATAGGATGCGCAGTTACCAAAAAAATTGGCAAGAAACAGGTAAAATTAACCATGTGGATTACTGACGGCTTACTAAATTCTGTAAATAAAAAAAACTACGTATAAATCTCTACGGAAAAACTCCCAATAATCTTAATTTAAAACAAAAATATAACAAGTATAAAAATAAATTTACATCTCTAAAACAAAATGAACAGTGACTCAAATAATTCCAATCAACTGTGGAAAATCGTTAATGAGGTTAGTAAAATAAAAATAAATTATACAAAAATTGATAAATTGATAACGACAAATGTCTAAGCTGTTTCTAATAAATTTATTCGCGTATTTTCTAGTTAAGGTAAAAAATTTGCTAATAAAATTAGAAGAAACCCTAACTTTTCAATAAAACGAAAAACGCTGCCAAATTCATTTGTTTTAATGCTTACAAATTTAGCCGAAATAAAAAACACAATAAAATAGTTGAAAAATAAAAAATCACCAGATACCGATCATTCGTGCGGAAACACTTAAACAAATATCAGAGCACATTTCTACTTCATTAGAATATTTATTCAATAAAGTATGGCCTATAGATTTTAAAGAATCTATTGTTATACTCCTCTTTATAAGAAAGGGGATAGCTTGTATGTCGAACACTATAGACCAATATCCCTCATCACTCATTTATCCAAATTGTTCGAAAAAACAATTCACTCTCGTCTAACATCTTACTTATCAAAATATGATATTCTATCCAACAATCAATTTGGCTTTCGCTATCAAACTTCCACTCATGATGCCATTATTGCCCTTCTGTCAAAAATATATTCTTCACTGAATAATTCACAGCCCTGTTTGTGCATATTTCTGGATTTATCAAAAGCATTCGATACTGTCAGCCACCCACTAATAATAAATTCTCTTGAAGATATAGGGATAAGATGCACTCCTTTAAATTTTTTTTATAACTATCTATCAAATAGACAGCATATAGTAAGAATAAATCGAGTATTAAGTAATACCAATAAAATTGAGTATGGTATCCCACAAGACACGGTACTGAGGCCCACACTATTTAATATTTATCTATATTCTTTATTTATCTTAACTACTTGGTTTTGCAGACGACACAGTAATTTTTACGAGGCAAAAGGGTATGAACTAAAAATTAAAGCAGAAAACGACTTCGTAAATATAAAAAATTGGATGAACCACGAGCTTCTAACGATTAATTTCGATAAAACACTTTACTTACCTATAAACCCTATAAAAATAGAGACTGACCATCCTTTAATCTTGAAATTTCTTGTAAGGATACTTACATTATTAAAGCCACAAAAACAATAAAATTTTTAGGAGTTACGATTGACTCTTAAATGGACTGTACATATAAAACAATTAATAAAAGAATTACAATTTATTTTGTACAAACTTGGATTCCTAAAAAAATATTACCCATACCACAACTACTTCTGCTTTACTATGTTCTCGTAGAAAGCCATTTGCGTTACGGAATCATATGCTGGGGCACTGCTGCGCAATCTCACCTACGACCACTAGAAATTGTACAAAAAAGGATTTTAAAATTAATATTAGGAAAAAATCTAGATACCCAACCAGCAGACTATTTAATGAGAAACAAAAATACTAGATAAGACAATTATACTATTATAACGTATGTTATATGACCATTACACTTCCTGGCTCCAAATATGTATGTAAAAACACTTAAAAAATTCATCATTAACTTACCAAGAAAAACATTTCATGACCTTATTGATCACAAAAAATTTACACTAATGTAATTAATAACATATTGATATGAAAATTTAAATGATAATGATGTCAGGTCATTTCAGATGTCATATCTAGGATGATCAGTCCTGGTTGACTTATAATTTGGAACTTAAAAAAAAAATCAAGTAAGATAGAAAGGAAAAATGTTGTCAATTTTGAAATTTTTGATAATTTAATTTTTTGGAATATGTCAGAGAACTAAAAAGAAAACGAATTTGTTAGAGAAGAAGGAAGGAATTTGCAATGATATATTGTTAATGGATATTTAATAAAAAAAAAACTATATGACGGTAAATCATTTTATTATAAAAAAAATATATATACAAAAAAGAGACATAAAATAAAGAACTAAAAGAAGATGATGAAATTTAGATTAAATTAAATGGAGTTATTAGAAACACAGGGAAAATTGGAAAAGACATAGACAAATACAACTAGGAAGTAATACAGGGATAGTGACAGACAGAAGGAAGTAACAGGTTAATAGAAAACACATCAGTAAAAGAGAAGAACCGAAAGCAGTAGAAAAGGAACATTCAAAAATTTAAATAAATTGTATTTTTTTATTTATAATTTTTAAAATTTCTATAAGTGTGAACCCAACCCGGACTGAGATTCGTAGATTGGACATCAGAATTACCGGGTGGTCCATATCAATATGTTATTATGTATTATAATGGCTGTGAACCTTTCTTTCAAACATTCTCTGTAAATCTGAATTCATTCTTATTATTATTGTATATATTTTTTAATTTTAGAATATTTTATGTAATTATCTACAAATGTTATTTAATAACACTTTTATAATTTAATATTTCTATTGTCATCAGCCTGATACAAGTGTTTTTTGACACTTCTAGGGCTTCTCTGCACTTTATTTATATTTATAAGAATAACAGTGTATTATTCTTATCTACTATTATAAATAAAGTTATTATTATTATTAAACGTCACTAGCAATAAATCTAGTAATCTAGTAAGGCTTTTTATGAAATTGACAACGAAACACTAATTCCCTTAATAAAGAAGTCAGGTATACGCCACTTAATTTTAGTGACATAATTTGTTGATTTATAAATTTATACAAACTCAGTTTGCGACGTATTTCATTAAGTATCTCATTTCGTAGACATAAGGATGTCTGGACACCGAAACGTCAAAAATAAGGTATCTTTTGTATCAAATATTTAATTACTAATTATTACTTAATTGCTCAATCGCACAAGAAAAAATATTTATCAACATTTTTCTGATATCAGCCCAAACACATCCTAAGAATTGTATTTCTTTCATAATCCCTAATCCCTTGTATAGAATGATTGGCCCTTAGGATTGAAAATGTGAACCTTTTCACTGCCTACAGATCCTAATGCCCTTGGACAGTGGTTAGTACGAAAGGTAACAGTATAAACTTACCAAAAAATAACAATCTTAACGAATATTCCAAAGCATTTGTCGGTAATTTTTTTATTGTCGCAACGACAAAACTTTGATTATTTAAGTACTAATTTTTCACTATGAAAAAAATTAATTATTTCTAAATTATCCCTACTCAAAGAGCTTACTTATCTTTTTGGTGTTTTCGCTGGAAGTACCACGCGACCACTGACTGTCTCAAGATCGTAAATGTTCCGCCTCTGAACTGCGTGAAAACCCCAAAAATACCATAAATTCATTAAAAAAATTTTTTTCATCGTTAACTTTTTCTTGTAACAAGTTAACCTAAGTTAATTTAAAATTTATTATTTTATAATAGCTAAGAATGTATTGACGTTTATCTACTTTGATTGTTGCATATTAAATATTTGTAGCTCCTAAAAATACATTCTTAATCTCAAGAATCAATTCGCTGTATTCAATTTGGAATTCAGTGCATAACTAACGACTGAGACCCGAAGGGCTTTAAATCATTTACTACCTCTTGTTCCTCCTCTCTAACCCAAATACCGCAGGGCATTTCAACTATCCCCGTTTTCCCAAGTGTCTCATATGGTTATTCAATTGCTATCCCTAAATCAAGCCTTTTAAACCAATTTCGAATTTATTAAAACTTAGTTTCACAATGTAAATGCTGAAAGGACAAAAACTGTTGGACAGATTTGGATGATTTATGTTTCAGTTTTAACTTGAAATATTAAATCGAATTTTGCAAATTTTCTTGATGTATAGGGTAGTTCACTTATAATTCCTGCATTTAAATTTTATCTTATACCTTTAGGTTCAGTTATTATTTGATTAACTTTGTATAAGGTTATTTTAGAAATATGATTCCAATTCCTTATACACAAAAATTACTCTACTAGTTTTGTTTGATGATAAAAAAAAATTATAAAAGGTGATGTTTGTTGACTGTAACAATGCACATTTATAAAAACACAATAAAATTCTTCCAACATAATTTAAATTTGAATTATTTCTTCTATCGCTACGCAGGTACGTGCCAAGTAGTCACTACCAAAACGCAAATATATAGCTTATAACATTTACCACCAAAGTGCGAATTTTTATGATTACAGTTACAAATTCTCCCACCAGAGATCACGTCGATGTTCAAGTTATTTTAGAAAAATAATTCTGGAAAAAAGTGACAACATTTGAAAGTGGGGAAATTTTGAAGAGTGAAAATTTGAGACGAAAAACTGTAAAAAAAGAGAAAAATAGGATAAGTTCTACAAACAAAATTGAAAGAGGACATTTGAGACAAAAAGTGACGAAAATTTTAGACGGGAAATTTTGGAGAAAGGAAAAATTTGTGAAGAAAATGTAAAAAATGAGAAATGGGTAATTTTAGAAAAAAGGGGGAATATCTAGAAAAAAATTGAGAGGAGAGGGGTAATTTGAGATAAAAAAGTAACAAAATTTTAGAGGAGAAATTTTGGAAAGGAAAAATTTGAGATGGAATTTAAAAAATGAGAACGAAAGGGGTAATTTTAGAAAAAAGGGGTAATTTCTGGAAATAAAAATGACAAAAATTGATTAGAGGGGAAATTAAGACAAACTTTAAGAGAAGAGAGTAATTTTTTAGAAAGGGGAAATAAAATAGGAAAAATTTAATACGGAAGTGTAAAAAAAGAACAATAGGGGTAATTTTAAAAAAAGTTGTTTATGTAGAAAAAAATTGAGACAAAATTCGAAAGAAAAGAAGGGAAACTTAAGACGAAAATTAAAAAAAGTGAAAAATTTCAGATGGGAAAAATTAGAACAAAAGGGGTAATTTCTGGAAAAAAAGACAAAAATTGATTAGAGTGGAAATTGAGACAAAAGTGGCAAAATTTGAGACAAAAGATGGTAATTTTTGGAGAAAGGGGAAACTAAAACAGGAAAAATTTGATATGGGAGTGTAAAAAAAGGGAACAAAAGCGGGAATTTTAGAAAAAATTGGAAATATCTAGAAAAAAATTGAGACAAGTAAATTAAGACATAAAAGTAACAAAATATTAGAGCAGAAATTTTGAAAAGGAAAAATTTGAGATGGAAGTTTAAAAAATGAGAACAAAAGGGGTAATTTTAGAAAAAAGGGGCAATTTCTGGAAAAATGCAAAAATTGATAGGAGAGGAAATTGAGACAAAATTTGATAGAAGAGAGTAATTTTTTGGAAAGGGGAAATAAAATAGGGAAAATTTAATACCTAAGTGTAAAAAAAAGAAAAAATTTGAGACCAAACACAGGCAAAATTTGAGAGAAAAGAGGGGAAATTTCAGACAGAAGTGTAAACAATGAGAACAAAAGGGGTAATTTCTGGAAAAAAAATGACAAAAATTGAATAGAGGGGAAATTGAGACAAAAGTGACAAAATTAGAGGGAAATTTTATAGAAAGGAGAAATAAAACAAGGAAAATTTGATACGGAAGTGTAAAAAAAAGAGAAAAAAGGGGTTATATCTAGAAAAAAATTGAAAGGGAAAGTTTTTGTAGATTTTTCATAATGGCATGAATGTACAAAGTTCACTAAAAGATTTTGTATGACACAAGTATATTTGGCAGATAACTAAACGGTTCGTATATTTATTGTACACACACATAAATTTTACAAACAAGCTTTTCAAACTCAAATGGTTTCATTCTCACAAAATTTAAAAATTGTGGTTTCTAAATACTGCTATTAATTGACTGAGCATAAGCACGTTTTCACGTCTCAAAATCCAATCTCGAACCCACAGGAAACGCTTTTTCTTTTTTTTTTTTCTCTATCTCGAGAATAATCACGTTGGCTGCAATTTTTCGTTTCGATACTTTCATAATGGCATGAATGTACAAAGTTCACTATATGATTATGTATGACACTAGTATATTTGGCATATATGTAAACGGTTCGTATATTTATTGTATGCTGTCTCATGTCATACACATATCTATGACATAAATTTATAATAATTTCTATCAGCATGTAATGAATCAAAGCGATATTATATCAGACACGACAGGTATAAATGTCAGATGTAAACGAACCTTTAGAAAACCTCGTCTATCCGATAGAAAATCAAAGATGCCTAGACTGGTCTGTACCAAACGAAACACATAAATTAACTGCCCATGGGATTTCTAACTGTGACCAAACTCGCCAATACTGAAAAACGTTTTAACTTATAAATTCTTGCAAAATTTTGACATTGACAAAAATGAAAAAATCTGCATATGTTTCAAACCTTCTCAAACAAGCACGACTCGGCAACTTAAGTCACCACTAATATTGTTTATGACAGAAAACTCGCCGAAAAATTGTCAAGCCCCGCTGGGAACCATCGTATCGCAAAAATATCTAACGTATATTTTCCTAACTAAACAGATTCTTGTTCTTTGTTTGAACGAGTAAATTCTATTTGCTACCCATAAAAATGGTCACATTTTCGCATTATATTTTACTGGGTGGTTTTCCACTCTGTTACAGGATTACCATAATTTATCGCAGAATTGATACCAACTTCCGGTATAACTAAATTATTTTAAATAAACATACAAATTTTTACATTTTAATTCTGTCTTTATTGAATTAGTCTTCTAAAAAATCATGGTGTATATATTAAAAATTATGATATAGATTCAATGAAACGTACCTAATTAAATAAAAAAAATCCGAAACAATTCTTACCAGTTATATTTAGGTATTTTTCAACTTTGTAACTTTTATTCAATTTTTCCAGTATATATAATTCATAAAATATTTTACGACAACATAAAAATTAAAATGAAATTTCCTCGTTGTAGTCTTGAGACATCAAAATAACTTTAAAGTATCGTTTTAATGGTATTAAAACTCCCGCTTTATGATTCATAAAATATATTCTATAGATACGTGTTTTTTAACGAGATATACAAGATTAGCTATTAGGAAAGTTTTAGACTGCTACAAATAAGGAAAGTACTGCAAACTTTCTTTGTTTTTACTGCTAAACATTTCATAAAAAGCTCAGTTCTAATACCTTCGTATTAAATTTGTAATCGATATACTTTTAATTAGTGATGTTTATTTGACAAAAAGAAGTTATTTTAATATACTCAGATACAAACTTTACTATAGAATTTTTAATACAAATCCCGATGCACGTCATAGATCATTTATGATGTCAGGACCCTGCAGTGTTGCCTGCTCGTCAGAATAGTCAATGAACGTAGGAATTTTCGAAAATTTAAGGTTATGTTGTTTGGCTTTGTTATTATTTTAAATGTATATATTATATTCAATTATTTTGAAATAAATAAAAAAGAAACATATAAAAAAGGTAGCAAACTGTTTATTTTTATCAAAATAAAACAATGTTTTGTTTAAAGAACACATATTTTTACTTAAAAGAAACAATTCAACTAATATTCGTAATTCCTACAAAAAATAAATCTCCTAATTCGAATCGAAATCACTTGAATCACTGTCATCGCTGTTAGGATTAATTATAATGGGATTAATTTCCATTCTGTCAAAAACTCTTTCTCTTTCGTACCATTTTTGTACGAATTTCTTTTTCTGTATGTTTAATAAAAATTTTCCATACTTCGGGAGTAATTGTTCTAAGAGCTTCAGGTCACATTTTTAAACAATCTTGTTCTTTGTTACCATCTCGGCCAATATGTTTATTATAATATTGTTTGGAAAGTCCCCAAATAAGTTCTATAGGGTTAAAAACGAAATGGTATGGAGGAAGACGTAACACTTTATGTCCATATTGTTCTGCTAAATTATCTACTATAAATATTTTGGGGGTTTGTGTCTGAAAAAAAGAATATATTTTATTTCTACTTGCTGTTTTTTTATCATATAATGCCAACATCACTTATATTCTAAAACATAACATTTTGACATTTTTTGATATTTCTTTTGTATCTATATGTATCGATATTAGTATATAAAAATATAAACTTTTATTGGATACTTAGATTTGTTAATGAACTCACTTCTATCATACATGTTATAAATAACGTTTCGTATTCCACTCGTATCCAATGTTATTGTGTAAGTGACTGTTTTTTTGCATAAACGTTTTTTGGGTGGCGATTTTAATAATTCATTATTCTTGACTGCTTGCGAAATACTACTGACAGTAGAAATATTTAAGTCTAGGACTGCTGCAACAAGCTAAAACAAGAAAACAAATTCATATTTCTAGACATTTATATAATCTTTCTAACTTACCTGTCTGACCGCAGTTAAAGGTAAAAGTGGTCCATTATTATATCGCTCCCGATCAAAATACTGTATTAACGAAGATACAAGCTTCTTACAGCGACTATTTAGTTTTTTTGGCATTTTGTTTGTATGTAGAAATACACGACATTAATCAACTTATTCGCACTATGTTTGTTTAGAAAAAAAAAAACAGTTTTTTTATGAGTATAACTGGCAAAGCACAAAAATAAAGACAATATTATAAAATTACGAAAACGTGGAGAAAATTCAATCAACTTGTTGACATAACCTAAATCAGTTCTCACTAATACTACTAATAGGTGAAAATTTTCAATTTACAATTGACAACAGCGCATCAAAGCTTACCAATTACTAAAATGTCATTTCTTCTCTCTAAATACGAGTTTCATTGGCGTACAAAATGTCAAAATTATTTAATAAAAAAATACGGTTTTCTGAGTACTACACATATAATAATATTTTATAAGCTTTATATTATTAAGAATAAGATGTGAATAAGCTAATATAATTGTGATCATTCTAAAATTGTCAAACTAATAACAATTGCATTTTTCGGTTTTCAGTAGTGTAACTACGTTCATGGATACTCGTGAATATTCGTTGGTTTCGGATTATTTTACATATTTAGGGAAATTTTAATAAGTTGGCAGTACTATAATGAAAGAATGACATCACTTGTGACGTGCATCGGGATTTGTATTAAAAATTCTATATATTGATTATCCTAATGGCACAGCATACGGTGGTACAGCAATACTAGTTTAAATAACATTAAATATCAAGAACTAATAAAGTATTTAAGCAAGATAAATAAGTGCCAAACACATTATTATAACTGAATATTATGAATCTTAGAAAATTAATCCGCAAGATAATGTTGAATATTTGACAAGAGTCTAGCCGTTACCCCGGATAACTTACCGATGATTTGTTTTGATTGCTAGAGAGGAGACTTTTGGGAAAAAATTGCATTTATTTCGTAATTTCGTAAAAAATTCTTTTCCTATGGGGATTTGAAAATACTACCTCTCTTATGCAATCCGGATATCGTACCAATTAGACTACGACAGAGCTTGATTAAATCTAATATTATGTTTAATCCTCTATTTGTCCTAATCTATCAAAAACAATATAAAGAAATCTCTGTCTATAAAAACTTCAAGGTTTTAAATCAATTTAACCATCATTTTAAGGTTTTAATCTATTTTTCACATTGTAATCGTTGTACAATCCTATGGATGATTGAACTGAAGATCCTAACCCATTTATATCAACAGATCACTATTATTTTCGTTAAATACATGATTTAAATTATCAAATATAAATATTTTAAGTGCCGTTAAATCAGTTTAACTCAAATTTTATGGAATCAATCTATGTTTTGTAAGAGACTATTCATCACTGTGATACGATCTGGTCTAATGTTAACGTGTTTGCGTTACATATAGAAGATCCGGGTTCGATTCCTGAGAGTACCTTTTTTTATTTTTTTCCGAAATAAATGGAAGTTATTTCGTTTTTTTTAATTCAAAGGCTAGATTTAGATAGTCAAGACTTCTTTTAATAGAATAAATAAAAATACACAGCTTGGGAAACAAAGTGGACGCTGGCTCTCTATAGACTCTTGTTTTTTTTTATATTGTAAGCATTGTACAATCCATTTAATAATCCAACTGAATATATTTACTTCTCTACTTCGTCAACAGAGTATCAGTTTTGTTTAGTATATTATCTAAACTATCCGATATAACAATTTACAATGACTTTACATCAATTTAATTAAAATTTTATTTCCCCAATCTATTTCTTATATTGTAAGCGTTGTACAAGCCAATTTATGGTTCAACTGATGAACTCTGTTCCTTCATTTCCAAAATACTTATAAGGGTTTTTATTTTGTGGAGATTTGGAAAAATATGACATTTAAAAAAATATTTCGTGTCTGACCCTGCATTGAAAACTCCGTGTTCATTCAACGCCTGGGCGAAGAAGTATTCTCTTTCCTATAGTACCTCCCACATTGTGCTGTCTCACCATATGACTCCCATTCCACCTGTCATTGTTTTAGGACTCTAGGGGTCTATTCTCGAATGTCGATTAAAATTTGTCGAATTCGACATTTGCCGATGGGAATTGTGGCACAACTTGAAATTGTGGTATTCTCGATTGGTTTCGACTACCAAGTCGTATGAGACAAATACTGTCGAATAGAATGAGCTGGCAATACCAAACTAACGAGTCTCGAATGTGTTATGTCTCTGTCTATGTGATTCACAAGCACACCCTCTCACTTTACAGTTTTACTTAAACAACATTTTTGATTTAAATATCTCCAATATCAAGAATAATGGTACTCGTAGAAAATAATGTAAATTATTGAACTCAATCACATAAACAAATCCTAATAAATTTAATGAAGGAAAAGAAAAAGTTTTCAGAATATTAATAAACTCCGTAGCCAATTCTTTTATTAACCTAAATGTTTTTTTAAATTTTCTATCTGGTAAAAGACTGAAGGGATTTCTATATATACCTCTTCTATAATTTTCTTCTTTTCCATTTCTAACCTTATATTATAGATAAAAAATCTGTCAAATATATCATCTCGCAGTCGACATCAAATTATTCTAGACCACTCTACAATTTGTCTATCGAAAATTGTCGAATGCGATATTTGAGCATAAGAAATAGCGTTTTTCATTCGACAATGTAAAAATCTCGCATGCGACACAATACGTCACTCCTTTTTGTCGACTTAATTTGACCCTCCTCTTTTTTTTCGCCAGTATTTGAATATACAATATCTCCGTTAATACCTTAACAGACTTTGGGGAGGTATTTACTGATGGCCACTTCCAGGGTGATTCTTCTTTGGATTTTCTTTATTATCTACCTGTAGGTCCTCACCCTTATCCCTTCCGTCTTAGTGGTGCTTCATATAGGAAGATGGTGTAAACCACGACGCTCAACATATTCCTTTTCCTACTTTTTGGCTTACTCACATTTGGCATAATCTTGGTAAGCCTTGCTACCCTCTCCTCTGCCTGTATCGCTGCCTCCATAATATAAGGTTCAAACGTCCACGATGAACGTCAGTAGATAATATTTAGGATGATTACCTGTTGCCCAAGGTGGAATCTGACTGCCAATTTTCGCCTAATTCACTCGTGACCCCTGAGGATTACCGTCTTACACCCACTGATATCTTAAATCTTAATATCTTGTCATACATAATGTTCTAAAGGGTCGATCCTAGCACCGGCCCCCGTGAATCTCCTACCGTTATTTCTATGATCTTACCCTCCACTACCTAACTTCTTTTACTTCGGTATATTCTCTTCCTTTACAGCTTCTTCCCGATAATGGTCCATTACCTTAACTAACTTATACAAATAGAAATAAGTTGCCAGAAAATTAACTGACGCGAAGGCTATATCCATGCCTTTTTCCAGTTTCGTTCAAAACTGTAAGTGGGTGAAAAATTCTCACGTTGTATTTGGTAATCTCCAAAATATCACATTAAATAATTTTATATAATGTCTACAGCATGATGTTTTTATAAAGCGAAAAAATAAAAATGAAGTAGATTCGATCCTGTGTTATTATAAGTATTGATCTGTTATATACGTATTTGAATTTAGTTTCAAAGCGTGAACAGTTTCTTAGAAATAACTGTCTAAAGCAAATTCTAGTAAAGGTAAAGAATTTTTTGCCCAATTACAATAAAAATAACTGCTTTCAAAAAGCTGGATTTGAACCGACGACCTTCGTATCCGAAAATTAGAGCATTAACACTGGACTATCACGGGCTGTCACGGAATTCTTATAAAATCATAAAACTTATAGGCATCTTCTATTTTTAAGTAGGTCATGTTCATATTTGATTTTGATTTTGGGGATAATAATATTACACCTTTGCATCTAAATGAATATCTGGTGAAGTACTATTTATTAAGTCACCACTGGAATTACTCATTTTTAGAAATATGTTTCTCTGTTAGTATAAAAAATTATGACAGTTGTTTTAACACGTTATTTACAATAAAAAAAACAGGTGATGGGTTACTAAATGTGAACTCTGATTGGTGTATTTCAAGTAAAACGCTAATGAAGTGATATTGTGAACTTTGATTGGTGGATTTCAAATCTCACGCTAATGAAGTGATACTGTGAACTCTGATTAATGGATTTTATATCTAAATAAAATTATATCCGTTCGGTAGACTGATATTGCCTATACATATACAATCTGTAATGTGTGCGTAGGTTGGTAGGTTGGTTCTTTTTGGTCGCATTCTTTTTTCATATTTGTTATTTTAGTTTACTGTTAAAACAATCGTTTTTATACTTGTTCCATCTAAAATATTACATTATCTACATTACGATTACATTTTCCGCACTATTATATTTTTACTAAAAAGAAAACGACTTACCTGCACAATTTTTCCAATAACAAACATCATCTTGTGTTCTCCAAGTCGGTAAATATCCCTGTAGATAACACAATTTGTGGCCTCCGTGCCAGCTTTATATATCTAATCGAACGCCGTAAATCATGAGATATTGAATAGGTCCACTGCTGGCGTAGGTAGTATCCAATTACCGGAAACATTGGTATTTGTCTTCTGAGAGTTCTTCCGCTTTACTACACCAATAAACCTCATGTAAGTTATTTAAGTGGACTTTGCACAATTGTTTCAATTAGAAAATTAATAGTCGTGCTTTAGGTTCGACAAAATAAACTGTTGTTTCTGAATTTGTATCTGGAATAGAGCAAAACATATGTGGTAATAAATTTCGTTTATCTGAGAGGGCCTATAGGAACCAAAATTAATGAGAAATTGTTTCAAGCCAAAAAAAGTTTAGTTGTATTTTGTTAATCCTATCATGGACTTTTGATATTGAATAATTTTGAGATGTTTTTTCACTACGAAATGTAAGTAAGTCATAGCAAGATAGGGATGGGAGAGAGTATAACAAAGGACATTTTCCTGATATACGAGATATTATAGTATAAATAGCAACATCGCGAAAATAGTTATTTATGTAACAAGTTCGAAAAGTGATATTTTACGGGATAAGTAGGCACATTCCAAAATCAATTTTGGATCGTGTTACGTGCAATGTTTTTTCTACAGTCCTTCATTGTTTATTATTGGAATGAAAAATCGAAAGCACACTAACGCAACAACAACAATCGTTATCAAAATTAAAAACAAGTCAATTTTGTTTCCAAAGTCGGCTACGTATATATTAAAAATCGTCCCGAAAGTACAAAAAAGTCGTACTTTCGCTATAAATAAATCTTAGCGGAAGTCCGATTTTCATGACGGCTGCAGAAAAAAGTAAATTTTAGGTCGACTGTCACAGCTTTCTCTCTCGCGCAACCAGCAAATTAGTTGCCGCACTCTTCTAACTCACATATTCCACCCAAAAAATAAAGTGGACCGGTTCCTAAGTAATCATCGCAATTTCCGTCTGACAGATTTATATTATATTCTCTTTACCTACAAAACTATATCATATACAAAATTCAGCTATACTTAACTGGTTTAGTTTTTAATTACTAAAACGTTGTAAAAATCAGTCCGGTTTTTCTTATAAATTAATGTGAAAAATATTAAGAAATAAATCAGTTTACAAAAAAATATGATTGCTTAAGAAAATTGTAGAAGAAATTGTTCAAATTTATCAACACTTTAGCAAAATTTGAACAGAATTTTACTGCCTTAATGCCACTAAATATAATTATTTGCCAAACGGATTATGTAAAAAAGTTTTTTCATATAAATTTTATTTTTAAATATCAGATTCCAATTTACTAAATACCAAATTTAAATTAGTTATACGTGAAATAAAATTTCCATTTATTTTAATTTATTTTAATGAAGGTTTTTTTTTTAAATTATTTACGACGAATGTTATTTTTTCAAAAAACTTTATTGCATTATACCATATCGATTTTAAACTGGCTTTGTAGACTAACAATTTATTAATTGCTAGTTATGCTGTGGGTTTTATTATCCAATATAATTTAATGAGTTTTCGCTTCATGAGAATGTATGTTCCTCAGATTAGTGTGCGGTCTAGGTATATCCCCAAATATTCGGGGTGTTTTCGATATTAAACAAGCTACTGTTGTAGTCATTAAGTGGAAGTAACACCAATGAATTTATTTTGATTCGTCTTATTAAGCTAAATTGATATATTTTTGTGCTGTGCCCTCGAGTAGTTATAACCGGATTGTAATCTGACGAAAATCAGTTTTATTCTACGTATTTTATTAGTAGAAAGATCAGCTATGTAACGGTCTTTGCATCGCCAAGTTCGTTTATAGTGTGAAGACCACTGTACGGGCAGCGTCAGTGGAGAAAAAATACTCTAGGCTTTTTTACTAACTTAAGTGAATGGTCATGTAGGAGTTCTCTCTCACGATTTACCTTTACTGCGCATGGTTAGAGAATGCGCTTACTCCTATGCGAGTACTCTACCAAATAAAAGAAGAGAATTGCTAGATTTCAAGGGAATGGACGTGCGTACATTATTTCCAGTGATATAGAGTGTGGTTATGTTTATGTGAACGATGAGTGACAGAGTACTTCGACCAAAATCACTGGCGTCCAGAAGGACGGTCTCTAACTGCCCTACTAGGTTGAGTACCTGGGTATTTATGCTGCTGGGATGTTAAACTTAGAACCACAAAAGAAAATCAAGTAAATAAAAACCATTTATTAATTTACCAAACCCAAATCCGGAAGAAAGGTGTGTAACACGGTACGGACGGTACAGGCACAGGCACTTCTTCTGGGCTGGCTTGGTCGGATTGGCGGTTCCGGCACGGTAACAATGACTTCTCTCCCTTCACCTTTCAGCATGACCTATTTTAAAGGTCGCTGGCTGGTTCTGGATCGATTCTCGGCCCGAACTCGGACTGCCACTGGAACTCTAAGTTGGACTGCCACTGCAACTATTGACAATGGATTGAATTGTCCTAATCGATAAGAATTTCGGCGTCCAAGAAGCATAAATGCGAGTGTCTCCATCCGTCGGGCGGAGGTTCAACTGGTACGACCAGCCTTTTCCATAATTTTAAGTTAATTATATTCCAGTGCCTTGCGCGATTTAATTCAAATATTTTAATTACGGAAATTAAAGTAACTTTGGTAGAGATATGTACATAAAATACAGTAGCGGACCAAGTTCATTTTTCTGAAGTACAACTAACATTGTTGCACGCAGAATTGTGATCACATTATGATATTTTACTTGCAGGAAAGATTTATTAGGACGGTTAATAACAGTTTATCAAGTAAAAATGTGATTTACAAAAATAAAATGACTAAACAGAATATTATTCTTATTGACTTTCTAAAAAATATGGGATTTGGTAATGTTTACCAAAATGTTTTACCGACATTTATGTGTAAAATTGTCTATTCTTTTAAGAAATATTTATTATAATTATTGTTTAACTCTGTGTGCAACAAATATTTTTATCAACAAACCATAACAAATGTCAATTTTTTGTCACTTTAATATTGATTTACAATTAAATCATTCCAATAATAATTGAAACATCCTATATTCCATTCAAATACACTATGCCGTCATTTTCAGATAATGTTGTCGAACGCAACCCTGTATATTATGATCTATATATTTCTTTTTGGTAAATTACTGAAGGCAACTTACATATGTCACTTTTCTTCTTGTTTACGATTGCCTCCAGAATAGCGAAACAATTATATTAATATTACAATAATAGAAGTTCAAATCTATTCTAATTTATGCTCAGAAGTCCAACACTTAAATTCGCCAAGTTTTTATAAAAACTATACAGTGTGTTCATTAGGTGTATAAATGGTTCATTATCTTACGAGCCATTTATTTTTGGAGGTCGATGTTTTATTTCAGTTTTAAATTTATTTTCAAAAAATTTATTTACTCTCAGTACCAGATATGACGTCATTTTTTAAATTGAAAAGATATATTTTTATATTAAAAATAAGTCCTATATTTTACCGACTTCAAACATACCACATACGTCATACGTAACACATCACACTAAAAAAACCAACACAATCATATCAGAAGACAACAGCAATGTTTTAATCCGACCTCTAAATTTTTATGGGGATCCGTCATTGTGAAAGACATTTGATTAATTCAAAGCAGTGATAATAAATATTAGATCGGAAAAGATTAATTTGGTATGAACCCCAAAGGTCATGCTGTTCGCTAAAATCAACCGCAATTACTGTAGGGTCACTAAGATTATTAATTAAGTCAATAAAATTTTGGAACGATGTTTGAAGTTGGGTATAAATGTACTATTGAATTATTTATAAGTCCTTTGAATAACACAATCCTACATACCTACTAACGTATTATGGAGGATTATTTTCACATACTCTAAAGGAATTAAGTATTGGAATCTATAATTCTGTGTGTGCGTAACATAAATATATTTCAAATCTGACTTGAGATTCTTATTTAGGACGAAAAAGTATGCCATTAAAGTGTTTCAGTTTTGTTGTCGATCGAACAGTTGCCGAGAAAATGGCGGCTAAAGGAAAAAAAATTGAAAAATCATATATTTTAAACACTAATAGAGATTGAAATGGGACCGCAACTAATAAGCACCCATTGATTATTTAGTAATACAAAATTACTACATATTCCAAAACAGGAGTTTGTGCGGTACATGCTAGAATAGCACTTCCAGATGTTTTTAACCTAATATTATGTTTAATAATAATAGCAACGCCAGTTCTACCTGTTTATCTCGGCGAACGTACCGTATAAAAACAATTTGGATTAAAGCGAGTTTCTGGCACAAGTGCGAGAGTTAAAATTTTTGATACGAGTATTGCACCAAATTACATTAATTTTATTAAAATTTTTCGCTGATATTTTAGATCATTTTTTACAAAACTTTACAGAAACACTTCCTCTTGCTTCGTTTTTAGAAAGGATTGATTTCTTTTGGAGAAAACGTGAATGCGATTTTTAGTTCCAAAGGACCACGTATTTTTCTTATGGAAACGGGAGCACCGTCAAATTGTCTGAATTTTTAATATGTTGTAGTATTTGATGTCCTGATCAAAAGTCTCCATGGGCCCAATTTCATCCTATGGCTAGTTTTCGATATACAGCGCGTTGAAGTTCAATATCCCAAATTTTTTAAAATGCGTCCCAAAAAGTCCCTTTTGAAGTTTTTGGCTGATATATGGCTGATATATGGAGCCAAAATACATTCAAATATCACGTAAGAGGAGGCTGATTCGTCCGCCTCGTTACAGAATCTACAAAAAGGTTCTTCTTGGATTCCTCTTACTTCGTAATTATTTTTTCTTACTATAAAAATTGATATTTTATAGGCTAAACGTCTAATATTTAGAAAAGTAGCCATAGGATATAATTTTACCATTGGGAATTTTAAAAAGAGAAGATCAAGACTATCCTATATCAAATATTCGGAAACTTTGACGAAGATTTTTTTTAATGTGATTTTGCGCTATATTTGTAATGTAAAAATACATATTTTATCCAAAAGAGGTATGTGACAGCTTGAAATCACCCTGTAACTATCAATATTTTTATTTTGATCATTAAGTATGTATTTTGGCTCCATATATCAGCCAAAAACTTTCAAAAATATTCAAAACGGATTTTAGGATGGAATTGGCCCATGGAGACTTTTGATCAGGACATCAAATACTATAACTTATTAAAAATTCAGACAATTTGACGGTGCTCCCGTTTCCATAAGAAAAGTGCGTGGTCCTTTGATTGGGAACACGTGTAGATTTGATTTGAAGAATACTTTTCCTTTGTTTGTATTATCTATTTAAAGAGAAGTTGTTTCTCACATTTTAAGATGTATTTGGGTGGTAAGAAAGATATCTGATTTTCAATGACCTAAGTCGACTTCAACCGTCTGTCTGTCCGCTTGTCCGTCTTTCCGTCTGTCTCAGCAATAAATCGAGAACGGTTTCGAATTTTGGATTTCTGTTTTCAGCAATCGAATGTTATTATTTTCAGTGACCTAAGTCAACTAAAACCATCTATCTGTCCATCTGTCCGTAACTGAACTACTTAGATACTGTTAGTTTGCTGGGTTTTAAGGAAAAAGGGCTAACTTTTGTTAGGAATAAAATTTTATAAACATCAACAATAAAAATCTAAAAATGAATAACATTTTTCAACAAATCTTTTCTATAGTGCTTCCGTCTGACTTTCCAAAATGTTTTAATTTTAAACATTTTAAATACTTATATTACACGAGGGCAATATGCAAATGATAGGATAATGATACTAGTTTGAATAGAATATTCCTTAAATAAGGATTGATACATTCCAATGAAAAAAAATCTGTAATAAATTATATAAAATAGCCTTTAATTATCTTCCCCTAGATATCCGCTCTAATCGCAAAAATGTTTACTAAAATCTGTTATATATTTTAACACATTAACATAACAGTTTTAAATATTTATCTAAACAACTTTTTAAATTTGGGCCCGACCATAAATTACCAAAAAGAATATATTTATACATTTTTGTCAAGGGAGCAATAACTTATTTGTCTGTTTATTATTTTACTTTCGGTAATATTTCTCTCTCGTCCTAAATATATATCATGAAATCTGTTTTATCCATCACACTAAAATACAAGAGCCTGTGGGATAAAAACATTAAAAAAAACATCGCGTACGCACAACTTCATATTGCCCGAAGATCCTACGAAAAGCGGAAATAAAAAACACACTGAAAATCAAAACTAACCAATAAAACACAAAAATATATCCGGAACGTGCCATTTCACATCTTGTGTTATGATACTAATATGTTATGTGTTCCATCCTGCTGTTTTTTTCCTTCCGTTTGTCTCCACAGATTTCTCATAAAATGGAGAGATTCATGATTATAACGATAATAATAACAATATCGAAGAGTATAACGATACAATAATAACCGAGTTTAACAGGTTATAAATAAGAGAATTAAATTGTTCTTTTATTAAACTAATTTAGATTGACGATAATGGAATATGTGTCTTAAAGCGAATATTAAAAGCTTTACATTATATTATTTTTAAGATTTGTTAATCGAATATTTAGTTTAAAAAATAATATCAAAGAAAGGTAATATACAGTATATCTAAAAAAGTTGCCTACGAATGGTATTTTTTTTTAATAATAAATTACAAAAAAATTATTTTTTATAAAATGCTCTGCATCACATGGAAACCAATAATCAAGAATCAAATTAGGAATATGTTTAGTGGAATATAAATTTAAATACAGAACAAAATGTCATTTGAAAATGTTGTCTAAATCTAAGTTTAGATTCACATGACGTCATTGGCAAATCAATTAACAGAAACAACAGATTTGTAATAGTTTAATAAAATAGTCCAAAAATAGTAACAGTGTAAAAAAATTGACTTATCTTTATAAATTATGGAGTTATAACTATGCTTTTGTACGTTTTTAAGAAATGGCGAAAGAACCAACCTGCATTATTTCATTTACAAATCGATAACTCCTAAGTCGAAAAAAAAATTGATTGAAACGGCAAAATCGTTTATTACAAGAAACCAAAAATTCTCTATTTAATAGTGTAAAAAAATTAAATTACCTTTATAAATAATGAAGTTATCAACAATTAAGTGTTTTGTATTTTTTAAAAAACTGGCGAAAGAGCAAACCTGCATTATTTCATTTCAAAATCGATAATTCCTAATGTAATTAAAATAAAAAAACGAAGCCGAAAAAAATAACTGGAACGACAGACATGTATTAGTTTATTAAAAAGACCTAAAAATTTTCTATTTAAGAGTGTAAAAAAATTGACTTGCATTTATAAATAATAAAGTTATCAACAATTAAGTGGTTTGTACTTTTTAAAAAACTGGTGAATGTAACAACGCATTATTTCATTTAAAAATTGATGTCATAAATAGTCCAGTATGTGCACGTTTTTTCAATGCAAAAGGTGGGGTCGTAGCGATTTTTTAGTATGTTGTTAAGCTTGGGGCCGTAATTAAAAATCCAAGTTTTCGACCTAGAGGCGCATGCGCTCGAGCCGCCATCTTAGATTTTAGGTACGAAAATTTGGTTTTTTGATAATAACTCAAAAATGGTTCCTTTCACACCAAAAGATGTTCTACACAAAGTTAAAGAGGACACATACGTACCACACATACGTTAATGCGTTGCAGGTCCGTGAAGTTGCACCATTTGAAAAAAATGCGGAAACCTAATTTTGTTTGAGTTTTATTTTATTATTCTTATTATATTTTTACATAATTGTAAAAAAACAGTATTATACTTTTCATAAATAAAGTTGAAGGTGAAAAGTATATTGCATTTTTTAAAATTAAGATTTAACTTTTTTGCCGCATACGGTATTCCCCTTCAATTTGGTCCATGAGCTCCTCAAGCGAAAATTGACATTCTTCAGAATTCTCGGTAAGATACAAGTAAATATATTCCATCGCTTCGTCAACATTAGTTGCAGGCCGGTATTCTCTTTTTTCCCGATGGTACTCGATTATACAGACGCTTTTGACATGACATATGATATCTTGCCTCTACTGCAACCAAGTCTACCACATGTTGAATTCTTTTTATTATTTTCCGTCCCCAGTCATCATCACGTTCTTCAGCTGCTTTTAAAATTGTAGTTTTCACTTCCAATTGTTCCACCATACAAACGAAATCTCGATGAGATGAGTGACGTCCTCTTTTTTTTGTTTATTTAAAAAGTCCGGTGTAATTTCTTCAGTACAGAAAAAACACTGTACTTTAAAATTAAAAGCCGGTATACTAGATCTACGGGATGTCGACGCTACTTAAGGTTCGTTATCTTTTTTACCACAATACGTGGCGATCACTTTTTCATGAATATAATTTTTTTGACATGCGCTATGCACAGTTACAGATGATAGTGTTCTCAAATGCGCGTATGTGCGCGATTACCTCGTATCTCACTCGATTTTAAAAGTGCCTTTACACCTCTTTCCATTACAGCGACAAGGTTACTTTCACTTAAAGTTTTCTCACAAATAAAGCACAAATCAACTTGGGAATTTTCCATTATAACAGCGTAACCTTCTGCAAGCTAGATAATAAGCACACTGACGCCTACAGACTCATTTATGACGCTCTCTCAATACCTACTTTTTCAAATAGTGCAACTTCAAGGAGCTGTAACTCCTAACATATATGTACAACAAAAAAATTTTTGGTACAAAAAATATAGGAAATTTTGTCCTCTTTAACTTTATATAGAAGATCTTTTGTATTAGGACAACAAGCTTAACAACATACTAAAAAATAGCTACTACCCCATCTTTTGTATTCAAACACCCCTTTTTTATACCCACGTACTGGACTAAAAATAATTAAATTAAAAAAAAATGTATACTAGACAATACAGGGTCTAACATGTGCATATCACACTTAAAGTGACGTCATTAGTGCAGAAATATCGGAATAAAATTTGCTGAAATGATTGACCTGTAATAGTTAATTAAATGGATACAAAATCGCCTATTAACAGTGTAAAAAGAATGACTTTCATTTATAAATAATGAAGTTATCAAAAATTAAGTGTTTTGTACTTGTTAAAAACCTGGCGAAAGCATTAACCTGCATTATTTCATTTAAAAATTGATAGATAAATCGCAGTATTTAAACTCAAAATTTATATTTATGACGTCATCGTCAAAAAAATAACTGAAATAACAGACATATAATAGTTTATTAAAAGGATCCAAAAATTCTCTATTTAACAACGTAAACATATTGAGTTGATGTATAATGGAGTGTGTACTTTTTAAAAAAGGGCGAAAGTAAATCTGCGTTATTTCATTTAAAAAATCAGTAACTCCTAGTCATTAAAAAAAAACAAATAATTATACTAGACAATATGTATTTCAACATGCCCATATCATACTTAAAAGTTACGTCATTATTGCAGAATAAATGATGTTATCGGCAAAAAATTAATTGAAACAACAGACATGTAAAAGTTTGGAAAAATAATTCAAAACTTCTCTATTAAACAGGGTGGAAAAAATTGACTTATCTTTATAAATATTAAGAGTTAAGTGTTTTATACTTTAAAAAATGGCGAAAACGCTTAAAAAATCGCGAAAGCGAGTAAAAAATCGCTAAAGCGCATAAAAAATCGCGAAAGCGCATAAAAAATCGCGAAAGCGCAAACATGCATTATTTCGTATAAAAATCGATAACTCTTAAAAGGATTTAATTAAAAAATAGAATTTATACAATCACACTTAAAGTGACGTCATTATTGCAAAAGATATGACGTCATCGGCAAAAAAATTAACTGATTTGCAATAAAAAAATACCAAAAGGTTACTCATATCTCAAATGTGGTTAAATTTTTAGCTAAATAAAACTAAATCTTGTACCATTAAGTTCTTGATAGGGTGGCAACTAGTTTCGGCTTATCATCTTTAGGCCAAATATAGTTAACATGAGAGAGTACACAATAAAGTATTAAAACGATAATTATAGTGCATTAAGTAGGAAGGTAAATAAATTAGGTACATTTTTACTTTTTTTACATTTTTTTTACGTTTAATTTTTACCAGTTTTTTACGTTAAATTTATTGTACCCAACAAAACCTATTCGCCTTTCTCCTTCATACATTATTATTAGCGTTTGTAATACTTTATTGTTTTCTACTATTAAGCAAAATGAAATAAACTTTAAACAATAATTAGGTAAATTTATACAAGGCGTATCAAAATGTTTGAACCATATGTAAAACAGTTATTATTGATTTCTAATTTATAAACTTTTTGAGACACACTGTATATATTTCCTAAAAATCAATACATGACGTGGGATTAAATAAAATAACCGATATTATTGATTTCTAATTTATAGTTTCTTTCAACCTTGAAATGAGTGGGCAGAAACTAGTTGTCGCCCTGTTAAGAAGTTAATATCATGATTTAGAATTTTATTTTTCTATTAGATTTGCAACAGTTTATTAAAATTATCAAAAATTCTCTATTTAACAATGTAAAAAATTATCTGTATAAATAATAAAGATATTGACAATTAAGTGTTTTGTTGTTTACGTTCTGAAGTCCATTGAAACCATTTTGAGCATTTTTAACATGATGGCTGTCTTGTGTTTTTGTGTGAACACGAAAGCGTCTAAACTACTTAACCGATTTATATGAAATTTTGTACACATATTTGGGGTTATTAGAAGACGACCTCTATAAATAGTGATAGCTATCACTAAACTAGATGATAATTAAATCTTACACATATATTTTATATACTCAGTTAAATTATATCATGACCGCGGATGGGGTATCCTATAGGTGAAAAATTTTTAAATTTTGCTTTTAGCGAATAATGTCGTTCTTGATAAAAAGTTTTGCTTGTTTAAAAAAGTTGATCAGAACTAAAAACTAAGTTCAAATATGTAATTACATCCAGTTCCATTGAAAAAATGTATTTATTTTTGAAATGTATTTCTAGGTACAATAACGATGCAAATTTTACTGAAGTTACGTGTTTAAATTGCAAAATTGATAGAAAATATTAAGAAACGAGAAGGCAATCATGACTTTTATAATCATAAGAGATAAATGTTTATTCAAAATAGAAACATTATTAAACAAGCACAAAACCCATTTTTTTAATGTAAATGGATGTAATTGTATATTTGAAGTAAGTTTTTAGTTCTGCTTAACTTTCTTTTGGGTAAAAACTTTTTATCAAGAATGACATTTTTCGCTAAAACAAAAATTTAAAAATTTTTCACCTATATGATACCCCATCCGGTGACACACTGTATAAAATGGACGAGGAATTTCACGTTTCGTATCCCTAAGGCCACCTTCAACTTGAATTTTACATTATTCAAATTTTTATTTGAAGCCTAAAATTCGGAGAGCTATCTTTAATTTTATCATAACAAACAAGAAAGCCACAAAATTTTACACATATGTATTTGAATTTTGTATGAGTATGATTAACAAACCGTCATTAGTCTATGATCAAAAATTAATCGTGGATTCATAATATTAATTTTGAAAAAATTGACAATCACCGTTCATTGATTTTACGTACAAAATTTTTTTGTGTTACTTTTTAAAAAAATAATTTTGCTTAAGTGAAAATTTAATAATATACTATGGTGCAAAATTTAGTGACGGAGAAAAATGAAAATTTCATTTAAAAAAAGAAATATACTTGATATATGCTTCTTAGTTCTTAGAGTTCTTTCATTATTATAATAATTAAAAACAAAATATTATCTATACTCAAATGTGGCACAATATTCAATAAACTAATAATAAAACTCCATATATGTCATCAGTGATGTTATTTCAACAATAATTTTTGTTTATAGGCCTGATGATGGTCTTGTAGATCCAAACATGTTAATGCCTTGACTATATGTCTCTTTATTAAATATTGGAGTTATTTTATTCATTATTATAATAATTGATTAAACAATAGCTTTACTAAATGTCTGCCATTAAACTTGATTTTTCAGTTTACTAAATAGAATTACTTAAATTCTAGGAATGAAAATTTAGAAAAAAGTAGTATATGGTACTAAGGTATAAAAATTATTTGTATTGGTTAAATTGTTGTTTGTTTTTCTTGGAGAATATCCAAAAAATTATTACGCTTTTGACTCTGATATGAAAAATAATTTATCTATTACAGATAAACAACAATATATTGTTGTATATAGTATTAAATTTGGAAATACTGCCGAAGCCCGGGGCTAACTTCGTTTGTTTGTATATAATGGTAAATAAACATCGTCTTATTCAAACCCTTCGTATAGAAGACGAATATTTGTAAAATATTTCTCATATGATCAATTATCGTATTTCACTTATGGTTTGAACTGTTGATTATAATTTACGTTATTGATTATGTTTTGGTTTGAAACCGTAAAAATTATTATCGTTAATAATTAGTACTTGATTTAAATAAAAAAGTACAGTTTTTTAAATTATTTGTATTACCTCACAAGTTGCTTACGGTATTTTTATTATTTTTTTATTATAGTAAAGACAATGTTTATAATTCTTATTTATCTAATTATTTTCTTTTGTTTCAGGTTAGTATCCTCTTAACAGTCTTTGTAGTCGAAACCGGGGTGAGTAATGCTTAATGTATATTGGCTAATAAGGGTCGAGTAGTTTATAAAAGTTATTTGGAAGTCAAAAGGTGGTGATTGAATATTTGCCTTACTTTTATAAATTATAATAACAATATGTTTTTAACATGAAAACTACGATATAATTTATCTTCTCGTATTAAATATAGATAAAACCGTATTATAAATAACAAAATTTGTAAACTATTTTCAGTTTTATCAAAAATGGAATAAAATATAATTGTAAAAATTAAAAACAGAACTTACAATACCGTTTTGTATATGAAATGAACCAGAAAGCTGAGCTTTTATCAAGTTATTCCTATATAACGCTATCAATCATTTAGCAAAATAATTTAATTGGATCTGTATTCGAATATAATTTCCTGTCCCACTAGTATAGAAACCATTTATCATTTAACACCCTGCCGACTAGATTTATGGAATCGATTGAATAATATATCTAATAAACTACATCAAATAATTAAATGTTGACAACATTTAATGCTTGATACAATTACCATTTATTACGTCAATACATTTATCATCCAATAATTTCAATTTCTGAAAAAAAAATAAATATTAAGTTTTAGAAAAAATCCGGTATTTGTTTATTAAAAACAGTTTGAGGGAACATTTTTCAATTGACTAATTATCTGCTTTTTTAGACCAGAAAAGAAAAGTTTTCTTTATCCTGATCCATTTTTTACTTAAATACGGACCACACTACTTTTAAACTTAAAAAGAACAAACTTTCTAATAACACGAACCCTAACTTTATGGACCAAAGATTCGTAAAGCTAACATCTCTACTAGTCCAGACCAACAGTTAGTTCGACATCTAGTGAGGGATGTAGTCAATTTGTTCACAAAAGAAAATATCTTTTATAAAAGTAGAGATTTTGAATGTTTATTAACTTTATCATCAAAAGATTAGTTAAAATTAGATAGTAGTTTCTTCGTGCCTATAGAATATTCATAACTATTAGAATATTATACGATAAATAATATTAAAAGAAGAAACCTATTGTGAGTTAAGAGAAATTAAAGAAGTGTATTTAGAACCGATACGTGTTATTATGATATGCTGAATTTGAGCTCCTCGTTGGTCAGCGACATTTGTAATAAAATGTGTTTTCTTAAATTTTAGAAAGCCCCACGTTGTGATGTTGTTCATTTGTTTCTTTTCTATTTAAATTTTACTTTACGTCTTTTATATCTTTGAATTCCATTTTTATTTCTTTTGATTAATTTTTGTATCCTTTGTTTTATTTTTGTTACAATTTCTTTATAACTTCTTTCGTTTCTGTTACTTTTCATATTATTTACAAATTTTCCATTAATAATATCTTCTGTATTTCTTTTTTACCTCTCGCCCTTCAGATAAGAGAGGTATAGGAATCATGCTAAAAATTGGGTAGTGAGTTTTCAATTGATAAACACGTTTTGGGGTCCCTAGAATACGATTTTAATATTTTCGCGATGATGTCTGTGTGTGTGTGTGTGTGTGTGTTAGTGTGTGTGTGTGTGTGTGTGTTAGTGTGTGTGTTTGGATGGATGTTGTAGTAACGATAACTCAAAAACTACTGAATAAAAAAATTTGAAATTTTGCATACAGGATTCTGATACCCTAGATTAGATCTGATTAGATTTTGGTGCCAATCGCACAACCGGAAGTGGCAGTTGCTATGGGTGATGACGCCATTATTATACAAAACGGCAATAAAGTTTTACACATATATTTTGTATATCCTGTAGTTTATTTTCATCTCATTAAAATTTTCGAAACTTTTGCCATTGTTGCCAGATTTACAAAAATATAATTTTTTTTCATACTTTTTTGTGTCAACCTGTAAATTTTTGATTCAAAAATGGCGAGAGGTCATGTGCTGGCCACATCAGATTTTTAATTTTTGCTTTTATACTCTGTTCTAGTTGTTCTTATTTTTCTATTAGTTTTTCTTCCGATTCTTTTGCCTTCATATTTTGATCAAGATTTTCATCTATACCTGTAATTGTACTAACCCACTTTTCTTCTAAATTTGACATTCTTTCATTTGTATCTTTGACCTTTTCAGTTTTATTTCTCCTTTAGATTTTGTTTCTTTTTCTTATAGTACAGAAAATTTTTCTTCTTGTACTTTTTCTACTTCTATTACTGATCCTATCATTTTTATTCTTATCTCCTTTTTTTGTTTCTTCTATTTTATTATCAGTATAATTGTTCAAATCTTCTATTTTCTGAATCATTTCATTTTTATTTTGTTTCAATTCTTGTGGTATCTCTCCAATCTTCTTTCCCAAATCTTTTCCCATATCATGCATTTCTTTTTGGCGTCCTTCTTTGTCTTCCTTTCTATTCTCTTGCATTACTTTATCAAATGTCTTACTATTTTCATCCATTTTATTCATCTGAATCAATATTTGTCTTAATAATACATCTATTACATTTTCTTGTTCTTCCTGTTTCTTTTGTTTTTCTTGTACTTGCTCTTCTTTTTGTTCACCTATACTTGTTCCATCATATTCTTCAACAATTTGTTCCTGCATTTCTACAATATCACCTTGTCCTTTTCCAACTTTTCCAATTTTCCGACTGTGTTACCATGTCTTAGATCCATTTTATTTTAATTAACACTAACACTGTCACTTGTACTAACAATAATCATTAAGTCTCACGTTGGTCAGCGACATTTGTGGTGTCTTAAATTTTAGAAAGCACCAAGATTTTGTATTGCCCTGTATTCACTTTTCCTCTTCATTCTCCTGCACAATTTTCACTCAGTCTCCTGCACAACTTTCTCTTCTCTGTAATGTATTTTCATTAAGTTGTCCTATTCCTGGAAATTCTTTTCTTTATATTTTAATGACTGATAAACTTCTTTATTTATTTTTCTTTTAATTATATGGTATTTGGTAGTTGTTTGAATTTTTTTTTATTAAAAACTACTTTCAACATAAACAAATCAGACAACGTGTTAACAAAAATTGAATTTTATATGCAATATTTTTGTATTGTATTTACGTTGTATAATTTAAAATTTCGATGGGCGCCAATTAATTTTTTTTTATTTAAAAAAAAAAAAAATAATAAAAAAAAATATTGTGAGCATATACTATCTTTACCCCAGTGGTGAGTTCTAGAATCAAGAATAATTAAAATTAAACACTGCAGATGACAATAACAATTAATCAAACTTTATTGTCAAAAAAAACAATACCAAAATAAAATTAATAATAAGCAAAACAGTAAATGTGACAATCGCAAAGAAAAGTAAATAAATCTGAATGTTATCTGATCAGATAAACCAAAATACCTTAAAACTATCATGTACAACCTAATGTTAAAATTTGAATGTACCTTTTCAAATTAAATACTCCTATGATAAAAATTAGAACGTACCTTTTTAATACACTCCCAATTGACCTTGAATTCTTGACAATTCTCAGTCTCAGTTCCTTTGCCGCAACAAATGAAAAAAACCTTCCAGCGATTATCAAAGTTCTGATGGTGCATAAATCACTTCAATTTAGGAATAACAGTATTTCTATTAACATCAATGGATTATTGTTCGAAAAGATTATTAAGTTTTCTAAAAGGTAAGTGTGTCTTCATGAATTTTCAGTTTGTCTAACCTTCAATCCGTGTCAGTGAAATTAGATTTTTTATACACAATGGCGTCCTAGTGTCAATATTAAATTAAATTGTCAAAACTTTTAACTATATTTCATGTACTATAATTCCCATTCAACTTTTGTTAGTGATTATCTATCCTTCTTCATTCATCTTCCTTTAATTTCTCTCTTATGTAAGAAGACGAATTTAAAAAAAAATTCTAATCTGGTAAAATATGTAGACACACATCGAACCACCAGATTTAAACCAATGAGATTCATTCCATCACGTTCGTCTGGGTTGAGAAACATAACCTAACCGCCAATTACTGGCATTGTTTCATCTTATCTTAAGAGAGGCAGTTACATTTAGCCATTCAAATGGGTTAGTCCAATATAAATAAAAGTTATTTGTTAAAAATGGAGTTTTGACCGCTCCTATTTTATACCAAATAAAATAGCATTTTTCTGAGATTTCACAAGATTATCTTACATAATTAGTATAGAAAGTGAATAGTGAGTGATTTCAGTGAATTGCTAAATATTTGTAAGTATGTTCAGTGTTATAAAATTGATTTGCCTGTAATAATTCTGTTTAATATAAATAAATGGGTGAAAAAATAGCCCATAAAAATGATTTGCCTGTAATAATTCTTTTTAATAGAAATAAATGGGTGAAAAAGTAGCCCTTATAGTTCACATTAGTTTTGCTTGTTTATATTCAACTTCATGTATCTGATTGAAACGCAGTTATAAGTTAATAAAAAATAATAATTGAAGTTTTGCCAAGCTTTTTCTGTAATTAGATAAGTGAAGAAGTTACGAGAGAGAGAATGTGACTAAGCCCCATGGTAAAACTTTCTGACAGATGAGGTGTCAGCTATTCAAAGCTGATCAAATATGTTCAATTCGAATGAAAGCCGTTTTAAAAAAAAATTGGCTCAAAGTTGATCAGAAAGCTGTTCAAAAACAAACAATACTCAAACCAGTTGATTGAGCATACAAAATTTGCAGAATCGACAAAATTTGTAGTATGGACATTTGCAGATTGGACAAAATTTTCAGAATAAACATTAAAGTTTTTTCTAAGGTACAAAATGGGGAATTTGCCAGATTCGTCCATAAGTTATTTATATGGAAAAATAAGTTACTATCTACCTATCCCAACGAAGAGCTGTAATTTAGCAAAAATAAAAATATAATTAATAAAAACTTGCGTTTGAAGTTTCTCTTCTCAGATACCAAAGCTTATTAATTCCTATGCTTATATTAGCTGCTAATTGTTGATATTTTAATTTATTATTTAATTTATATTTTATTTCAATAACATAGATCCTTGGCTAACAAATAATCCGCAATAAGTGAGTCCGCAATTAATATTTTTTTATTTATATCAATAGGGATTGGGGTTAAATATGTAGGGTGGGGGTTATATATTTTTTTAAGAATACTGTTATGCAATATAAACCAGAATAAAATATTTCAAAATATTTTTCCCGTCTTCAAAAATAAATATTCCATTATAGGCAATATGTGAATTTCAGCCCCACCCCCCCCCTAGCAGAAAAACTGTTCCTATATGTGTGTTGGCGCAATGTTAACATATATTTAGAATTCTATGGACTACATCATATCAAAAATTAAAATAAATCCACCGAGACCCAATTTCGATAAGGATTCTGCGGGGTCCTTTCATCTTCGGAATTAGCTTCCTGTTTTTATGCTGTATAAACTTATTTATTAAACAATCAATAGCAAAAAGAAACCTTATCCTTCCGATAACTTTTCAAAAGAACTGAATCAGTGGTTTTTCTTGATATGTGATATATTGTGTCTTGTTTTGAACAGAAGAAGAAGTAAAGCAAAAAATTCTAATATTGGCAAAAGGATGATATAGTTCTAATAAAATTGCCATATTTTTATTTGATTTATTTATTTTATCTTTAGATGGCATTTAGTTGGTTGAAATGAATATATCTTATTACAGTCACATTAAAATTAAATTACCGTTGGAAATTAATAAATATTCATTTGAGCGCAATAAGTTGAAGACATGTTTAAAGGACCCCGCATTTTTCATATTCAAACGGGAACAGCGTCAAATTGTTTGATTTTTTTCATGTTATAGTACATGTTTTAACTAAAAATGTCTATGGGCTTAATTCTATCCTTTCGACATACAGGGCAGTTAATTTTTGTGTTTCGTTGGGTAAAGACCTGTTTTAGGCATCTTTGCGTTTCTGTCGGGCAGGCAAGGGTTTCTAAGAATTAATCAATCGTTTTATAATTTCGTGTTCATTTTGATAATAATTATTTGTTTATGTTTTATTTAAGTATTCATGTTGTTTTTTCTTTATAAATATTTAACCCTTTCCAAAAATCGTATTCATAACATAAACTTGTATAATTAATTATGTCCATAATTATCGTTTTATTGTTATTCGCGCGCGTCTGGGTTCGCTCGGCATAAGCTGAGATATTTTGTCGTAATAATGTTTATACCTTTGTTTCACCCTTTTGTTACAAAATAAAAGTTGCTGAAATCTAAATATTATAAAAATATTTAATATTTATTTAAAATGCTCTTTGGAAAAGGGTTCATAATTTAATTGTAAACATGAAGGGATGTTTAAATATTTGTATTTCTGCGTATTTCAAATATTTTATCTTTGACTTAACCCAATTAGAAAACTGTTTTGTTTGCAAAATTATCCTAATTAAAAAGAAAACATTCTTTGTTATCTTATTTATCTTCGATAAAAGCCACAATTTAAAAAATAAATATAAAAAGGCGTTTAATCAACACCCAATTAAAATCCCTTAATCGAAAATATAATTACTGAAAATATAGTTAATATAAAATTATCATTATATTTTCCTTCATTTTCTGTTTTCGCGACTGACGTGTTGGTATTAGTATGAGTGAAATTTATTATTTCTGTGGTCCAAAGGACATTTGTTTTTATTTCTTTCGTTATTTCACACTTCGATGAAATACCAACTTGATTCACTTTGAAGTTTTTATGGCGTTTTTTTAAATCATTTTAGATAGGTCGTTTCGATTACATAAATCCACTATGATTTAAATGCTTCAATATATGTCACTGTAAAAAAAATATCCGTTAAAAGATACGCTTCAGTTAAATCTGGATATTTTGCACTGTTCGTTAGGCTGTCCGTATATGACTTCATTATAATTTTAATATGTAAATATAACATTTTTCATAACTGTTTTAGTTTCCTTAAATAAATATCATCAGATTTTTCGCAATATTACCACTTCAAACGTGTATATCGCATCCTGTGTAACTGTATCTAATTACACAATATGGATTAATGGATGAAAGTTCAGTTAGCTGTTCGTCTATTTGAAATTTTTCAATTTCGTCCTTAAAGCAACAAGGTTTAGTACATACCCTAATTCTACAAATAAAAGTCTATCCTTGATTTGTAGTAATTATCTAGATCTACCTTAAGAAATCAGGAAGAAAAACCAACAAATGGAACTCATTTACTCTTAATTTCATTTGTAATACTATAATAGCTTTTCGGATTCTAATCTCTTTAGAAGTTGTTAAAGCGTGCTATCAATTCTCGTTCCGCTGTTTTGTGAGACGAAACGATGGATCGTTCAGTTTCTAATGGAAGTTTTGGCCCTTTAAGGAAAACTTAAACTTTAGGGTTTTCCAACAACTTTATTTTTCTTTTCAGTTGTACTAATTTGCTTCGGAGAGTAGTTTAGTAGTTTAGGCCTAAACAACTAAAACGAAAGTTTGGTGTTAAAGTAAGTAATATTTTTTAAGCCTACTATTATTGACCTGAGCAAGTGTATTTCCTTACCCTAAAAGCTTTAAATGAAATAGTAATTAAGCAATATTAAAAAATTATAAATATTGGATTTAAAAAATCAGTTTTTCTCTAATCTTCTTTAGAACTTTCTGCTAAATCACTAACAAACCTAGCATTATCTTTATCATTTATTATAAGAAAATTGAAATAAAACACAAAGTCACAATGTAATCAATGTAAAATTTGACAATCGGCAACTAGTTTTGGCTAAAAAACTATCTTTAGGACTAGAAATATACGTTGTTCTCAGAACAAAAGGTGAATTAAAAATATCAAAAAACTTACCAGATATATAAAAATTATAAGTTGAAATTTAGCATAAATAAAAAGTATATGCATTAAACATAAGGGGAAGTGAGGGGGAGTTGTTAAGAAAAAGTATGGGACATGAAAAACTGCAAAATAATACTAGGAAATATAAAAATTAAATTAATCATTAAAAACGAATAATAAATCCGGATTAGAATTGTAATTAAAAAAAAATGGGAAATCGAAGGGTACAAAGACCCTTTGGAGGCCGGTGGAGACATATTGTCCTATACGGGTCGATACAAAGGTGTAATACGGGAAATTTTGAGACCCATAAATGGACTGGCAATCTGGAAGAGGTGATAATCAAGGTCAGCCTAAAAATTACTTAATGACACATTCACCGAAATGTTCGGAAAAAACACTCAAATGACAGATGACATCTATAAGAAAGAGAAAAGGGAAGGTAGTGTGGACAAGACGCGGAAACGTTGAACCTAATGTTCATAATTAATAATATAATTATAAATTATACCTGAACTGATAAACTAATACAATAAACTGTTAAAAAGTGAAAACAATTTGAAAAATTAATTTTGATTTTTTTTTTGAAAACCGTATTAACCAATACAAATTTAGCACTATTAGAAACAAAAGAACATGACTCGAGATTGGGTACAGGCCTAGATTGGAAAAAACAAAAGAAGAGGAAAAGGAGTAGTACCGATTAAAATTTGACAAATGTTAAATGAAAAGAAATGAAGAAGAATAAGAGTCAAGAGGTTATGGTTCGTATCAAAACCAAAATATAGGAAAAATAAGGGGAAAATCAGAGACTAAAGGTAGAAACATAAAGGAGAATGACAAAAAATTTTAAGAAAGTGACCACAAATCATGATGAAATGGGAAAGAGACAAGAAAAGGGGGTTATTATGAAAGAAAAGGGGCGAATTGGTCAAAAAGGTCCAAGTGGTTTATTGAGCCATATGTAATCGTCATTTTTCAGACAAGAGTGAATCTCCATTTCTAGGAGGTTAACTCTCAGTTGATAGAACGTCCTTTAACTTTAAAGGTTCTGTAAGTAAAGGCAATGACGTTTAGAATAAAACTTTACGAGTTGATTTCTTGTACAATTGTCACAATCGTCATTGTCATTAGTTACAGAACCGTTAAAGTTAAAGGACGTTCTATCTACTGACAGTTAGTCTGTAAACTTTATGACCGTCATCTAAGAGAACAACGTTGGTTAAATAAAAGGAATGGTTATGTGTAAGGATGTGATCGTGACTTGAAACGATTGTATTGAACTTTGGCAAATTTCAATTTTGTTCCAGGTACATCATCTTCCGTTAATTCCATTTTTTTAAAGTACATTTGACGTTACTGTCAATAGGGAAATAAAAACATGTATACCCCCGCTAGTGCTGCCACTGGTAGATTTTTAAAAAATCTTCCGAATAAACAGGCTAACTAAAATAATTTGTTTTGCGACTGTGTTTCTAACACTTCATGAATGCCTAACTAGAGCCGATAACGGTAGCGCATAGGACTTTCTGGTACTTTCGTCTACAATCGGATAATTTTCGGATTAAATAATTTTTCGGATAATTCAATGTTCCACAGAATGGATTTATGTTTCTGTATTTTTTGTATCGGCTTTTTTTGTTTAAATAAAGTTTGTTTAAACATTAATATTTTGTATGGACTCTACACTACATAATATTTTGTTTTTTTGTTTTCTTGTCATTTGTCAAATTGTGATGTCAATTCTGTCATGTCATTATTTATGATTTTACTCTTCTTTTTCAATTTTTTGATGATTGAAATGTTTTGTTGTGGTGTGGTGTGGTTTGTCTGGATATCTTGAACCACCAAAATGATATTTCTGGAAAAATATGTGCTTTTGTCTAAAATTTTTTGGCAAAGGTAACAGAAAATTCGAATTATTTGAGTTTAAAAAGTGTGGTTAATTCGAACATGGATAATTTTTATTTTTGCATCGGCAGCATTGCTTTCTAGTTTCAATGTCGGCAACTATTGAATTGATCAACAACCTCGATATAACCCTATAACTCATGCAGTACAAATTCCTCTTCTCTGAATTTATTTATTTGTAGTTTGTATAATTGTAACGTTTTATACTACTCTGTTTTGTTCCTTTTATGTAAACTTGAATTTATGTAAATTTGAATTTATGTAAATCTGTATAGTTTTGGATAAATTGATGGTGTGAGAGCAATACGCTAAATAAATAAATTCGTAGTTTTGAGTTAAAACCGACAGAAGTAGGTAAAAGAAACACCTGTTTTTCCCTTATATATAACCTTTTATTTTATTGTAGTTTGTTATAAATCACAATGTGCAAGTAATATGTATAAAAATATAGGTATATAATATTTTGACAAGCAAAATTAGGTACGGTGTTAGGGTGAATTCTGAGAAAAGTCTACCTATTTGAGTTTTTTTTTGTCAACCGTATATTGCGTAACGTAAGAGCTCTGACTAAATGGCGTAATCGCTTATATGGTTGATTTTATCTCCATTAACTTCATTTATAGGTGCTTAAATTACTTAAATTAAATTTAGAGACTAATAAGACTTATTCTTTATCCTTCCCATGCTTAACTTACATGAACGGAATGACAAGATGAATTTCTATCTGTCTTTATAAATCTTCAACTAGGCGAAAAATTTTATAAAAAAACTGCTGCTAAAAGAACTGCTACAAAGAGTAAGATGAAATACCAAAAAAAACTTCGTTTGTTAAGGCCTTGATTACTTAAAGAAGTATTTAGAATAATTTATCTTACCAATATATTCCATAAATAAATCCAAACTCTTCATAATGGTGTCTCCCTGACGAAATTCCAAATGCCACGAAAATAAGTGTACAAACTAACTAAAACAGATTAAAAGGGGCGTTATTGATCATGTGAATTGACTGGCATATACTAGCAATGTGTGTTTTAACAAAATTCGTTCTTCCCCAAATTCCAACTTTTCGACACATACCAAAAGGTTCTCCTAGGGTAGGCAATGCTAAGTTTTAAATTCCACAAAGTGGCAAAGTTTACAGTAGGTTAAACACACCTTCTTGATATTGGTGTTGCCGCAACATTGATTATAATAAACGACTTCGTAACAGTACATTTAGACAAAAAGAAATGAAATGAAAACAGAAGAAATTCTTAGATGAATGAAGATTATAGGCCGGCACCTTCGGATACCCAGAAGATCCGCCAGGGTTTCAGAAAACATGTTGCGTAGGGCACAAATTTAACGATACATTTTACCGGACATGGTGGCCAGGTTGGTTAAGGCATCGGCCTTTATACTGGTCATTGTTCGGGTCGTGCGTTTGATTCCCATGAATCTCAAGTGGAATTAAAGTCAGATAAGACTTTGGGCAAGTGCAAAACAATATTTGTGCCATGCGCAGTAACCAGGCCGGATGAGATCGGATATCTCTTGGAACTGATAGGGGTTGGTGTCACAATTACACACTTGCTAGTCGGTAGATCACCTGAATGACAAAGGCATAGTCCTGGGTTTAGGGTGATTGAGGACCGTGGTTCGGAGCCCACGATAAGCTGTATTTTTCGTCCTGATTAGCCCTGGCAGCAGAAAAAATACGTTAAAATTTATAGCAAGCAAACATTTGTTTGTTTATAATTTACTGTGTTGAAGAATATCGTCACCGCTAACCAAAAATACACTTTTTAAATACTCTACGTACGTTTCGCTAAATATGTTCAGGAGTTTATGATAAACATTTCATCATCAACTCCAGATGACCATAACATAATTAGCGAAACGTACGTAGAGTCTTTAAAAAGTGTAGTTTTGGTTAATGGTGACGATATTCTTCAACATTGTTGAAAACCAAAGTTTCAAATTTCCCAATTCAAGGTACAATTTACAAAAAATTACTAAACAGGTAAATAAGTTGTCTGTAATTTCGTTAAGTAACGAGTTTTCAGCAGTTAATTTTATCGTTTCTTGAGCCGTCTTTCTAGGTAACGATTTCTAAAAAATATATCTTCGCATATATGTATTTTGATAACATGTTTAATAAAGATCGTAAGCATGTTGAAATGGTTTTTATTTTCGTCACGTCTATTTTGTATAAACTTACAATCTTGATATTTGACTTAATTTTCTATTGGGAAATATATAAACTCATAAACAAGATCAAATTTAAACTAATCCATTCAATACAACGAAGTTATTAGTCTCTGTAAGGTTAATTATTATACTAACTCTTTGATCTAAACTGTGTAATAAAAAACTGGTTAAAGTTAAATTATGATTTATTCGAAAAAAGCTTATTGACACATATATGCTTTTACCGTTTTGCCCCAGAGCTGAGCGCAATATAGCTTTATTATCGGTTTCAGCCATTAATAAGTTAATTACTTTGAGTTACACATCAATGAAAAGCCAGTATTTTGTTATTAGTTATTGGAGCCTACCTTTCCCAATACCAAAATCGAATTTCTCTACAAAATCAGCTTTTATTCGATTCGATAAATACTCAATAGAAATTTTATATGTCATAATATTATGTTAAATATACAAAAATAAGATATAAAATAAACAGTACATTTTCGTTTTAGTTTTCAAAATAAATAAATATGTACCAGATACTAGGTAGCAAAATAAATATGTATATATTTTTTTATTATCATATTGAATACCTTGAAAACAAATTTATATGTGACTAGGTGACCCAACAGACGTTTCAATAAAGTTCTTTGTGATCGTGAATTTATGAAAAGCTACTGGAAATCGAGAGTGCATACAAAATTTATGATTTTTGCTACACAAAAAAGTTTGTGCGATCGCCGGACCCTGTCAGAAGTGGAGTTCATTATGTTATTTTTCAGCTCTAAACATGTTTTAATATATCACTATCCCGTTCTTTCTATTTTTCCTGTTTTTTATAATTTTTTCCTTTTTTCCCAATTTTTCCCGTTTTTCCTATTTTTCCCTAATTTTCCCTATTGATACCTATTTTTCCCTAGTTTTTCCTATTTCTCCCTATTTTTTCTATTATTCCCTATTTGTCCCTATTTGTATATATTTTTCACGATTTTCTGTATTTTTCTTAATTTTTTCCTTTTTCCCAATTGTTTCAGAATTTTTCCTATTTTTCATGATTTTTTATTCAATTTTTCACCATTTAATTCTTTATTTTGTCCTATTTTTTACTATATTTTTCTATTTTCCGTATTTTTTTAGGTTTTTTTTATTTTTCCAATTTTTCATAATTTTTTCCTGTTTTACTTTATTTTTCCCCCTTTTACCAGTTTTTTCTATTTTTTTGTATTTGCCCCGTTTTTTCCTATTTTTACTTTCCCGACCCACCTCCGAGAAGGGAAAGAAAGTATTGTGAACGAGCTAAAAAAAATTTTCGAGATAAAGATGGAAATATCCGTTTTGAGGTCACCTGAGATGATTAAGACCATTTCCATATGGAAGTCTGTCTGTCTGTGTATATTCTTCCACGATAGAGGCCACACGTTTAATCCGATTGAACTGAAATTTGGTACATGAGTTTGGGTTGTCCGTCGAAAGAAACCGGTATTTTTTTTCAATCGGTCAATAAATAACGGAGAATTATAATATTTAAGTTGTTGCCACACGTTTTTTGAAATATCTCATTAACCGTGCATAGTACGAGAAAAAAAATCTGATGTGGCCAGCACATGACCTCTCGCCATTTTGGAATCAAAAATTTACAGGTTGACACAAAAAAGTATGAAAAAAAATTATTTTTTTGTAAATCTGGCAACAATGGCAAAAGTTTGGAAAATTTTAATGAGATGGAAATAAACTATAGGGTATACAAAATATATGTGTCAAACTTTATTGTCGTTTTGTATGATAATGGCGTTATCACCCATAGCAACTGCCACTTCCGGTTGTGCGATTGGCACCAAAATCTAATCAGATCTAATCTAGGGTATAAGAATTCTGTATGCAAAATTTCAAATTTTTTTATTCAGTAGTTTTTGAGTTATCGTTACTACAACATCTATCCAAACACACACACACACACTAACACACACACACACACACACATTCCTGTATGGCAATAATTACGTGGCCGCATGCAATAGACCAACTTTTGTGGCCAGTGAAGATATTATATACATCGGAAAGAGCTTTTTTTGAGGATTCGAATGGTATTTACGGTTTTACTATGCACTCCTTGGTTCTTATCGATTTTTGTTTAAACTACTTAGGGGGTCTGTCCACAAATGTCGCTCTTAGGTTGGATGAAGTAATTCGCGTACTAATGTGGACAATCTCTGTGAAACGCTCAAGGACGACACTCATGTAACGTTGAATGTTTCTGGGCATATAAGTCGGTATTTTTTCATAAACATAAATAGAAAGAGTTTCTTATTATATAAATCATAAGTATGTCTTTAGTTTGCACTAATTTTAATATGATGATATATAATAATGATTATAAATTAAATTTACGGATACTTTATATATGGCAATTAAAAATAATAAGGATAAAATAAGTAAAAAATTTCAATCGGGAGTCTATTCACTATCTTGTGGGTCTTGTCCAAAAAGGTCCATGTAGGTCAAACAGGGAGAACTTTTGTCAAAAGGGTTAATGAACATAAAAGATCTTGTCAACATAATAAAATAGATTTAAATTATTCTAATCATTTAATTAGTGAAAATCATATTTTTAATGAAAATTTTGAAATATTACATATGCAAAGTAAAGGTATTCGGTTAAATTACGTGGAAACATTAGAAATTAATAAAATTAAACATTCGGATTTAACAATTCGCAACTTTTAAATCTCTTTTAATACTTAAGCCTTTTGAAAAATTTTCTGTTAAATTATTTTTTAATTTATTTTAACATCTTTTAATTTTTAAATATGTTAATTAACTTCTCAAAAGCAGTTGAATAATTAATGTATAACTTAATAGGAGTAGATAATAGTATATTATTCAACGAGCGGTAATGTAGGTCATAACTCACGCAGATGAAGATTGCAGCACGAGCAGCAGGCGAGTGCTGTAATTCATCAAGTGAGTTATGACCATTACCGCCAGTTGAATACTATACTTTATCTACGACTATAACAATGAATACTAAGCTGCAAGTACAGAGAAAGAACTTTACTCACAAATCTTTTGACATATTTTAACAAATCTTAACAAAATTTACCAAATCTTATCTCTGTATTGTAGCATTAGTTATTTGTCTTATTTCTGGAGGTGTACCTACCTAATAATTCATCTTCACTTTCAGAATTCATCTTATTACCTTTTGATTTATAAATTATAAACGTCAAAATTAATTAAATTAAATAAAAATATCAAGTGACATTACTCCCCTCAATGACAGTAATGGACTATTCTACTTCGGCGAATCGACTTGTACAAAACTAGATACCTTTGTATAGTAAATATACTCACTGTAGTGAGTTATGAAAAGTCATAACTCACGCTATTTGTTTATAGATACTATTAATTGCTCAAAAGCAGTTGAATACTTAATGTATAACTTAATAGGAGTAGATAAAATAATTTACTTCAGTTTAAAACATATAATACTTTAAAGTAAATTATACATGCATATTAAAAAAATCGGCTGTGTCGCCCCAGAACTTTCCCGGCTCGTAGAGAATTTGTTATTTATTATTATTATTTTGTGTGAAAACTATTGGGAATTCGGGAAAAATTTTCATACAATAGTTGTAGGGAATTTTATGCTTTACAACTTTGAGCTGAAACATTTTGCACTAAAGAGCATAATTTACTTCCAATTTAAAAAAAATGGAAACTGCTAAATATGTATCTTTCTCGCCATCTAGCGGCGAAACTATGAGGAATTCGATAAAAAGTTAAATATAAAAGTGAAAGAAAATTTGATGCTTTACAACTTTGCACAAGAAAATTTTGCACTAAAAGGCATTGTTTATCCCCAAAATCAAGAAAAACTATAGAAAACCTACATGCAGATTTTTTACGCGCCGTCTAGTGGCGCAACTATTGGAAATTCTAGAAAAAGTTTAGGACAAAAGTTATAGGGAATTTTATGCTCTAAAACTTTGTACTACAACATTTTGCACTAAAGTGTATTATTTGTCCTCAAAATCAAGAAAAACTAGAGAAAACATACATGCACATTTTTTACGCGCCCTCTAGTGGCGCAACTATTCTAAATTCTGGAAAAAGCTTAAGACAAAAGTTGTAGGAAATTTTATGCCCTAAAACTTTGTACAACAATATTTTGCACTAAAGTGTATTGTTTGTCCTTAAAATTGAAAAAAGTAAAAAATTGTTACATTTGTATTTAATCAATGTCGGTCCTTGAGGACCTTCCACTGTACCAATTTAAACCAAAATTTAATGGTCGCATTCCAGGAACACACCGACCCTTCATACCAAATTTCAGCTTGATTGGTCAAACGGTTCGGCAGTTATCGTGGAAGATTACACACAGACAGACCATACGCTGGAAATGGTTTCAATCTCCTTGGGGGACCTCAAAATGGATATTTCCATCGATATCTCAATTTTTTTTTTTTGCTCGTTCACCTTACTTTCCCTTTAATGGGTCCGGGAAAGTAAAATGAAGGAAGAACTAAAACTATTATATACAGATTCCGTGTATATCCATTAAATGCACAATATAAAAATAGTAAAATTTATTAAACGACTGTTACTGTCAAACCTTTTTCGAATTTTAAATTTTAAATTTAAACTGAAAAAAAAAGAGCAAGTGAAATTTTCAAAAATAATGTTTTTGGTTGTTCGTTAATTTAATTTAAATTATTAAATATTTTTGTCTCATAACTGGTCATTTACTTATAATATGGAAAATTAAATTTAAACAAATACCCAATCTTTTTTCAAATATAGTGTTTTTTAAAAAAACGTAATCTGTAAAGTGATTAAAGTGCGTTGTATAATTATGATAACATTAATTATATTTCAAGTAGATTTTTTCAAACTCTAGTAATTTATCATGTTATTAGAATATTTATTTAAATTTTTCGACAAAAACTTTCTTTTTGTTTAGATGTTTTATACTTTGACTTTAACGTTCCATTCAAAACTGACTTCAATTTGAATATCCAGTAGTTTTTGATAAGAAAATAATAACATTTGGATGAGAATGAGATGAAAAAAATTCAGAATTAAATTTTGAGTGGAATGATTCTCATGCGTTTGTACTCCTGTAAAATCTATCAGTCTTACAAGCTCAAATATTGGATGAAACTGAGAAATATATGTTTTATATAAATAATCGCGTAACTTTACAAATCTATTATCATACCCTGGCACCAAATGAAATAATTCATGGTTAAAAAAAGGTTCAACTTCTGGTTTTACGTATGATATGCCAAATAAAGTTTTTAAATATATTCACCCTTTGGAGAGGTTTCATTTTTATATTCAATGGTCAAACCGAATTTTTGAATTTTTCTAAACCAAGATTGAGATAAGTGAAACATACAAATAATTATTTTAGCATATGATCAAATGGTTGCACAAGCATGATGTATTGTTTATTCACACATCGCCACTGTTAGAAATATTGTTTAAAAAATTAAAATTGGTTTTTTCTTTTCACTAATAATTTTTACAGCTTCCATAATATCAGATAAAAATTTCAATAATACACATCTAAAGTGTATTTTCCAGCCTTATATGCAGAAATACCTAAATGTTTCTTTCCTGCCTTTATTGTTTTTAAATGTCCAAATGAGATAAGGCGCCGCGGGGGTTACTAATCCCCGATTAAGGATTTTACCAAATTTCATGTTAATACGTGAAATAATAAAGGAATTATTGCAAAAAAACGAAAAATAAACTTTAATTTCAACACCCTGTATCTCAGTAGTAGATAACATTTGACCCAAAGTTATTTAGTAAAATATTAATATTTGGAGGTCCTGAACCTATGATTAAAATATTGACCATTCCTTATGAAACACCCTGTATAATATTCATTTAAAAATATTCTAATAAATATGGAAACGGTAATGTACCTGAAAGACGGCTGGACGAAACCACACATTTTCAAGATTTTAAATTTTGCCCATTAGACGAAACGATATACCTTATTTACCTATTAAGCGGATTATAGACGAAACGACAATCACCCAAATTTAATCCAAGTACCTCAAAAACCGGCACATACCAATCTGATGGTAAGAGTTAAATTATAATACAGTATGTCACTTTTCTTGCCATTTTTACTTTTTCATTATTATCAAAAAGATGTGCGCTATGCATACGTCAAATAACCAATTTTTTTTCACTTCGGTATTTACCCTTATTTACATTTACTTACACATTTATTTTTATTCACACCTTATTTGCGCGGAAAAAATATTGTAAAGAAGTACCTACTTTTCAACTAAATAAAATGGATGTAATGAGGTATTCGAAGTTTAAGTGTAATAGTGTAAAAGTATATAATATATTTTTTAAAGTATGTTAAGAGCATTCTTAAGTAATTTTTAATTGGTTACTAAAAATAAAAAAACAGTTAAAAAATGTATTTAGAAGATAAATGTATTTAAACCTTATTTTAAATAATATCAAATACCACATCGCCTATACTCCGATACTTAAATATATTTTTTTCCTATCCTGGGCGCATAAGTCCGATCGTAGTATAAGACAATAAACACACTCATCACGGATTTCAAAATTACTTCCAAATGAATAAAGCTAATCATGTGTCCTTGACTTTAAAAATAGAATGACAGCATAAGTTGGTGTAACAAGAAAGTGCCAAACATACGAAGTAACTGTAGCATTCACCGCTGAGGGCGCCATTATCCAGGTCCACATTATTCTGCGTGTGGTTTGTTTTCCGCACACACGACTCGGGAGTGGACAAGGGGGTCCCACAAACTTTTTTTTTTAAAGTAGGTACCATTCGAATCAGGAGATCACGTAGATGACGAAAAACATGGTTTTAACTTGTGTGGACGCGAGTTCGGCCACATAATTTCGACAGACCCCAGTAGTCGGTGAATTTTCAGACGAAAGGCCACACTACTATAGCCATACAAACACACTAACACACACACACACACACACTAACACACACACACACAGACATCATCGCGAAAATATTAAAATCGTATTCTAGGGACCCTAAAACGTGTTTATCCATTGAAAACTCACTACCCAATTTTTAGCATGATTCCTATACCTCTCTTATCTGAAGGGCGAGAGGTAATAGTAGAACCTACTTTTTCTACTCTGGCTTGGACTAATGCGAGGATTAACGAGAATAAAGAAGCGTGATACGTGGCTTTGTTTACAATCCCGTTTCGTACACTAGATAGGAGAAATGACGTCAGGCCACTGAATCGGATGGAACTTTTAAGTGTTATGAATATATCTTAATTTCACTGCCACACATTTGTTCAGTTTTGCTTAAATTTTTAGTTTCATTCATAAAAAAAAATCTGATGTGGCCAGCACATGACCTCTCGCCATTTTAGAATCAAAAATTTACAGGTTGTCCAAAAAAGTATGAAAAAAAATTGTTTTTTTGTAAATTTGGCAACAATGGCAAAAGTTTCGAAAATTTTAATGAGATGAAAATAAACTATAAGGTATACAAAATATATGTGTAAAACTTTATTGCCGTTTTGTATAATAATGGCGTCATCACCCTCATCAACTGCCACTTCCGGTTGTGCGATTGGCACCAAAATCTAATCAGATCTAATCTAGGGTATCAGAATCGTGTATGCAAAATTTCAAATTTTTTTATTCAGTAGTTTTTGAGTTATCGTTACTACAACATCCATCCAAACACACACACACACACTAACACACACACACACACTAACACACACACACACACACTAACACACACACACACCAACACACACACAGACATCATCGCGAAAATATTAAAATCGTATTCTAGGGACCCTAAAACGTGTTTATCCATTGAAAACTCACTACCCAATTTTTAGCATGATTCCTATACCTCTCTTATCTGAAGGGCGAGAGGTAATTAGTAAACTTCTCCAATTTTCTGCGCAATTTTTTAATTTTTTTTCCGTAAAAACCTTCTACATAGTATTAGAAAACTTTAAAAAAAATCTGATTTGGCCAACACATGACCTCTCGCCATTTTTGAATCAAAAATTTACAGGTTGACACAAAAAAGTATGAAAAAAAATTATTTTTTTGCAAATCTGGCAACAATGCAAAAGTTTCGAAAATTTTAATGAGATGAAAATAAACTATAGGGTATACAAAATATATGTGTAAAACTTTATTACCGTTTTGTATAATAATGGCGTCATCACCCATAACTCCCACTTCCGGTTGTGCGATTTGCACCAAAATCTAATCAGATCTAATCTAATGTATCAAAATCCTGTATGCAAAATTTCAAATTTTTTTATTCAGTAGTTTTTGAGTTATCGTTACTACAACATCCATCCAAACACACACACACACACACACACTAACACACACACACTAACACACACACACAGACATCATCGCGAAAATATTAAAATCGTATTCTAGGGACCCTAAAACGTGTTTATCCATTGAAAACTCACTACCCAATTTTTAGCATGATTCCTATACCTCTCTTATCTGAAGGGCGAGAGGTAAAAAGATGAATGAAATAGCAAGTACAAGAAATTTTTAAGTTAGTCTCTTGAGATGAAGATTAGTTATATTAGTTTACGTTTATTGTATGATTTTAGCAAATTTTTATATTTATATTATTCAGTTGTATTAATTACTGTAAGATGGCCAAAAACAGTTCTTTATGTTTTTAACATACCCTGACACTGCCGTTCTTTTCCGTTATCTAATTTGGAAAAATAGTGTTTCGATACATTTTCTTATGTTTGTGAAAGATCAGAAGGATTTTCAAAATATAGGACACCCAAAATCACTTCATAAAAAAGACATTATATTAAATAGTTTTCGCTTTGAACAATATAGCAAAACTACTATAGATCATAGGTAACGACTACTGCAGAAAAGGAAGAATGCAGATTTTATGAAATACCGGATGAAATATATATCCACGTTCTCTTAGTATAAACTATTTTGCAAAACCCAAGGACATATAATAACTAGAAGGATGGAAGATATAAGATGGAGATCTATCTAATCTGAAACAGTCAGACATCCTAAATCTCTTAAATGGAATAGGATTAGAGGGAGTGCTTTAGTCGTTGATACATCTTTATACACTTAGTGTTAGAAGATGACACAATAGATATTATATATAGGTCGCCGTGTATTTATCCCTATAATCATAAAGGTACATTGACACATTTACCGGGCTATTTATTTTGCAGGATTATACATCCTCTACTGAGTAACTTTAGAAAAGATAAACTGTACTTAGTAATTAATTTTAAAATAATGTAACATTGTGCCACTCGTACTAAATAATAATATTATTTTATCCATAATAATTTTTAAGTTTGTCCTTGTGACAGTAAAAAATATTGAAAAATACATTTTACTATGGATTTAAGGATTAACATATTGTCTGCTAGTGATCAACGAATTAGATCGGAGCTGATTTTTTTCCTAACTATATAAAGACGATCCGCCCTAATATACTGTTTAGTAATGTTGTATCAGAATTTTGTGATATATCATCACTATTAGACGAATTAAATATCTATTACCTAAATATTAAATGCAATAATAAATTTTTATTTTACTTGTTTTCAATGTCATAAATTCAGTTTTGCTAGCGTGAAAAAAATATTTTACAAATAAATTAATACTAAATAGATTAAATTTAGTAAATGAGCTATTATTATAGTGTATTTCAAATTTAAAATGAAACTGTTTACCTAGTACCTACATGCCATTTGTTTATTTATTTACTTTGAAATTTTTGATAGTAGTTTTTTTTATATGTAATCGATTAAAATTTGAATATTGTCAACATTAACTATTCTATTATAATAAATAAACAAAATTTAAATTAATCATAAATAATATATATATTTACAAATTTAAAGGCAACCAGTTTCGGTTAAAAAAAAGCGAGCATTTAACGCTTCCCTGTATTTAGTCCTTTGACTCTTGCCAATTACCCTGTTTGTAGTTGGTATACTTGTTCTTTCACTGCGCTGCAGACGTTCCAACGATGTTTTTCGTTTCTGGGGCCCCCATATGGTCTCATTCATTGTTGGAATCTTTCCTACCAGAAACCTTCCTCATCATTATTTTTCCCCGTTCTTTCTAAACGCCCTAAAGGGCCATTAACTATGATATAATTCACAAATATCCTCCAAAAATGTTTTTAAGTTTTTTAATTTTTAAGTGTATTTTTTACCCACTTGGGTTTTATTTCTATCTTTCATGTACCTCATATGTTCTATCCATACCCTTTCCCCTCTTCCTTTCTTAGTAGCGGCACTTTAGCAATATGCTAAAATTTAAAAAAAATTTCGCTACGTGTTGTATATCTATTATGGGCCTGAAAATGGTTTTTTAACCGAGACTAGTTGCCTTTAAATTTGTATAATAAATGTTATTGTGGTACATGCTTTTGGTTTCTTTTCATTTATGATTAACACTTGACCACATTTGAGTTATGGATAACTTATTGAATCCTTGCGATACTGCTTCCAAAACTATTGGCTGGCTTACACTTCTTGTATTCGTCTATTACCTCTTCTTCTTTGCAAACGTTATCGTCAAATCAATTGCTATCACTTTTAGATGCCTTCCTGCATTCAATACCAATTCAGTTTGATTTTCGTGACTTTTTACAACCTTATATTATATTTTAATTTGTAAATTTTTCAGCAGAGATGTTGCTTTTACAAATTTTTGTAATCAACTCTGCCATTTTAGTAAATTAGTTTTATTGTACCCCTATGTTCCCATAACGATAACCAAAAAAATCAATTATTAACCAAACGTTGAAAATACCTTAATTTAAGTTTTGAAAAACTTTCTTAATATTTAAAATTATGCAATTTCACTATTTTCTTTAGCTTCTTCATAATTTTTCTTCCTTTCCATATGCTTTTTTAGATTTGTTATATTTTATTTCCATTTTAACTGTCTCCGTAAATATCCCTATTATTTTGATAAAACTTTTCTTAATTATTTTCCACATTCTGTCAATTCATTAAATCCCAATTAACAATTCTAAATAGTTTATACTTGATTGTAAACCCTTTAGCTCTACCTACTACGCCTATGTATCTACCCGTTATCCCTATTGTCTTAATATTTTTACCTCTCGCCCTTTAGATAAGAGAGGTATAGGAATCATGCTAAAAATTGGGTAGTGAGTTTTCAATGGATAAACACGTTTTAGGGTCCCTAGAATACGATTTTAATATTTTCGCGATGATGTCTGTGTGTGTGTGTTAGTGTGTGTGTGTGTGTGTGTGTGTGTGTGTTAGTGTGTGTGTGTTAGTGTGTGTGTTTGGATGGATGTTGTAGTAACGATAACTCAAAAACCACTGAATTAAAAAATTTGAAATTTTGCATACAGGATTCTGATACCCTAGATTAGATCTGATTAGATTTTGGTACCAATCGGACAACCGGAAGTGGCAGTTGCTATGGGTGATGACGCTATTACTATACAAAACGGCAATAAAGTTTTACACATTTATTTTGTATACTCTATAGTTTATTTTCGTATCATTAAATTTTACAAAAGTTTTGCCATTGTTGCCAGATTTACAAAAAAGTAATTTTTTTTCATACTTTTTTGTGCTAACCTGTAAATTTTTGATTCACAAATGGCGAGAGGTCATGTGTTGGCCACATCAGATTTTTTATCTTGTAATATTGTCTAGTCTGTCTCCCTTTCGTCTATTGTCATTATTAAGTTTGAATCTTATAAATATATTTTAAAAAATCCCCCCTTATAATTTCACATTTACCATATAACTCATGACATAATTCTTCAAATTTTAATTACAATTTTCAATTATTGAATTTTGATTTAATAACAAATTTTTGGTATTATAAATTCATATTTTTAATACATATACATACAGGTTAATACTTTGTAAAAAAAATGCATTTGTGTGTTTGAAAATAAAATAACTCTTCATTTAATATTTTATTAAAACCAAATTGTAAATTCTTCACTATGTTTAAGTTAGAAGATTGTCTTATCGACTCTGCCAAATATTAATACTAAGTTTAAGGACAAATTTTTATATTATGACATATAACTTCTGGATCAATTTTATCTGCTATAGCTTGTATATATTGAGTACTATTAAGGGCTAGATTTAAACAATATTCTTCTCCCAATCCAAGCATTTCACATGTCATCGCGATAACTTCTAAAGCGGCAATCTGAAAAATATAAAATCGTAATAAAGATATCATAGAGTCTGTAAATGGATCTTAAGTCACCACTATAACTCTTAACGGATTAATAAATTTCTTCCGGTCGATTGTAATTTTTGGGTTTGTTAAAACAAAAATTTTGTACTTTTTTAAATTAAAAATCCAAAATAATCGATTTCTGGTTTCACCATAATTTACACTTTTCATGATATGGACATTGTAAATTCAAATGGAACACCCAGTACATTTGTACATTCTACGACATTAAAAACACGTACCTACAGATTTAAATGTTATGTAGGACGCCATTTTTATTTTATTCTATAATTTTTTTATCCATCCTAGGTGGTCTACATTATAATTAAACTAAAATGTAAAATTGCTTTTGTTAATTATGCATTTATGTTTATTTTAATAAACAAATTTAGCAAATACAGTTTTTGCCACTAACCCCGAGATATCCGATCTCATCTGGCTTGGTTACCGGCGTAAATGAAACTGCGCATGGCACAAATACCTTTTGTACTTATCTAAAATCTTTTTCGACTTTTTCCACTTGAGTTTCAATGGGATTCGAACCCACGGCACGGACATCGACCAAGTATAAAGACTGATGCCTTAACCAACTTGATCACCGGGCCCATTAGTTCAAAAGTCAAATAACTATATTTGCATGTTTTTGAAAAATATACACTTAAACAATCGTATAAAATAAACCGAAGTGTCTATTTTCGTTTATTGGATATTCGGTACTAACTAATCATTTTATCTATAAACCGATGTTATTTTTTGGTCGCATAGGTAGACAGAGTAGATATTTTCCTGACCAACAAAATTTGTTACTTTTATATTGTCTATCGTACCATCATATGTCATAATCACCAAGTATCCAGAGCCTTAACTACACAGAACCGAAAGTCCGCCTTTCCGTCCAAATTTTTTTTGAGAGCGTATGTGCAATGCTAAGCATTATCATTGTCAACGTCAAATTCAAATTTTCCACTGGTTTTAATTTACAATCTCGAAGCCTATTGTTCTGTGCCAGCTTCAGGTAAGTGTGTTTGGAAAACAGAGAATTTACTATAGTCCTTTTGAAAAAGAAATACCTTAATTTCATTCAATTCAAGGCGAGACTACACAAACGTTATCCTGTGGATAATTTCAAAAAGTACTCACACGTTAAAACATTAAACTTGGTTATCTGACCTAAAAAAAATATTTATATTATTAAAAGAAGTCTTGACTATCTAAATCTAGCCTGCGTATTTAAAAAAATATATTTATTTTATTAAAAGAAGTCTTGACTATCTAAATCTAGCCTGTGTTAAAAAAATAAAAGGCTATGTGGGATTCGTTCCCTGAGCCCACTGCACCACTAACGGGCACTATTTCAGTAGAGCTCATGCTTAAATATATTTAACAGTTTCATGTGTGGGTAATTTCTAAAATTATCGACAGGTTAACGTGTGGCTAGTCACAGTGTTAATTCAAAGCCGCTCAAAAATGACAGATGTAATACTTAGCAGAGAATGAAGGCCACGAAAAGTCGCTATTTCAAGTTCAAAGTGCCGCCTTGTACTTTCGCTTCTGTATATTAAAGGTGTTCTGTGCTTCAGTTATTCGTTATTCGTCTCTATCTGTCAAAAACAATAAATATGTGTGTCACCTACAACTTCTACTAGTTCTATACTAGGTTTAAAGCATATTTCTCAGTTCTACAATATTGGCAATGAGGATGGGATCATCTTGAACAGAATTGGAAACGAATTCACATCAGGTTCGTTCGAAGGCCGTGGATGCCAGATTCAAATGAACTGAAGTGATAATATTAAGGGATGCTCTGACCAGTTCTACCACAATTTTCCTTCCAGAAAACATTTTCACATTTTCTCTATGCATGGTTATCCACAAATCATTGTATCGGATAATGAGTCAATATTCCAAAGTATAGAATTTCATACTTACTGCACTTCACACGGAATTTTCGAAAAATGCATTGCTCCAAACTGATTGTCTCTCAGAGTTAAATATCCAAACTCTGACAAATCGGCTAAAGGCTTTTTCCAGTGATAAGAAGTCCATCCAGGATAAGGTACAGGACATTTTCTTTCGCGCACTTGTCTGTGGAAAATTTCCCGCAAAACTGTATAATGAATAAGTTAACAAGCATGCAAAATTCTAAGTTTAGAGGAAGTAGTTCAAATTTGACTTGGAAGACTTGAACTAAACATACATATATATGAAGTTAAATAAAAGGGTTGAAACAAGTCAAGTAACCAAATAATGCTCGTTTAAGTTTTACATAAATATATTTAGCCAAAGTGGGAGAAGGATGTGCATTCGCTCGCTTGGTTTAAATCTGCCTTAATCCTATATCCAAATTGTACCGTTAAGTTTCGCCTCCGTAAAATGTTGTACAATAATATTTTTTCCTCTGGGATAATTCTTTTTAGATAGGTATATCGATTTAATATATAATCACAGAATATAGGTCACACAAAAAGCGGTGAGATTTAAGGCCCAATTTTATTTGTTTGTATTACTAATATTTTTCTGTTGTATTCGTTTTACTAAGACCTTTGATTATTTTATAAAAAAATCTGCGGTAAAAAACGATGACCAATTTATTCAAATTATTTTAGTAAAATAATCGGGATCTTTATTCAAATATTGATTCATTTGATGGTAAAATTCCAGTCGTTTCTTTTTTTTTGATCCTCTGATAAAACTTATACAGGTAATATATATAGTCTGTTTGTTGTTGAATTTTGGCATCCTTTTACCCGAATTGGTGAGCAGCATTATTAACTCTGTTTTTAAAATATTTTGCACAAAAAATGCAATAATATTTCAGTAACAGTCTATTAATGGATGCATATGGATGAGCTTATCTATGAAATCTCCTAAGCCAATACTCAGGAGAACTACTAGAAAAACAGATTGGGAAAAAACAACAGAAACCACCTAATCGAAACAAACCTATTACAGATTTCGAACAGACGGGCCAAGCACCATTTTGAACAAGAGGCTGAGCTAAAGAAAGTAAATGAGGCAATACCTGACGCATATGAATCGAACTGTCTATTTTTAAATGCAAAAAACTGTAGGGACGAAAAGAAATTGCTTCTACTCGAAACTTATTTTCCTGGAAATAAATAGATTTCGACAGAAAATTTATCAGAAAAATATAGCAGACCTACCAGGAATGCTAAAAAATGTATGTAGCAGCAGACTGATATGATAGACCTATAATACTTTCCAACCATTTAAATTGCTTTAGCAAGTGCAAAAAGCAATTCTGCCTCTTATTATCTGCATTAGTCGGAGTAATCTAGAATTAAAATACCTAAAAGAAGTATGGAGAAGAGCGAGTCAATTTTATTCCAAAAAGCAGGGACTGATGAGTGATGCAATATAGGAAGCACTGATAAATAAGTAAACTGTGATAGGAGATTTTCTAGATATAAAAGGAGCTTTTGAAAGCACTCCACATACAGCTGTGAAAAGAGCACTTGACGGCAGACGTGCAGATAGTATGACCTTCAGATCGATGTTGCAATTGCTATCCACTAAGATAGCAAAATAATAATGATAGAACAAGACACCGTCATCTGTATTATTAAAGGATGCCTGTAGGGGAGAGTGGTATCTCCGCTTTTATGGAGCTTAATAGTAGATAAACTCTGTCATAATCATCAGAGATAAAGGACCAGGCACTTTTCTTATGGCGGTTGGGTTCCGGGCCGATTTCTTTAAAATTTGGTACATATATTTCTTGAGTCATATGCATTATTTATTCTCACTGCACCACGACTCTAAAAATACAGGGTGACATTCAATACATTAACTGTGGTTTACTCTATTAAGTTAGTAATTTTCTGTACAAAAATATAGTCAATGATGCCTTTTAATTGAATTTTGTGGAAAGTAAACGTCCACGTCGCCTCAAAGATAGCAATGGCACGACAGGACAGGTATCATAGATGGGTGGATGGACGACAGCTGCTGTATTTTTTACGTTTTAAATTCGTCCTGATTTCAAAAATCTAACCTAGCCTAACCTAGGCTAACATAGCACCCATGACCCATTATGACCCGTAACCCATGACCGCTAACCTATAATACACATGATCCACGACCTATGATACACATGACCACGACGTATGATACACATGACTCATGACTCATGACCGAAACTTTACACATGTATGAAGTGTTGTACTATACACAATACCGTTTGTTCCATTAAAATCCGAATATTAATAATAAAGTTAGACCCTAATGCCCTTTTGTATTTGGTTCTGCGCATGATTTGTCTTCTAAGTCACAATTCAAATATACACCTTAGAATTCAATTGTCAATTTTATGATTAGGTTAAGATGTCTAAAAATCATGGTGTTTCCACTTATACTTGTAAAAGTTTGGGTCAAAACTGGGACCTACTCTACCTATTTGATTTTGACTGATTTTTGAGAGATTACTAAAGTTTCAGATTAAAAATTTTAGATGGCGCATACATCGCTCATAGTAAATCTGCAGCTTTACACTGTCCACAAAAAATACAGTACGGCCCCATTTGACGAAAAGTATCCATACTTATACACTATTTAGAAATATTCCTTATGAACTAATATTAATACCACATACATAAAAAAATCCGCATTGACATTGACAGAAATTAATTTATTTGACATCTCATCTGCTTTAAGTGATCTGTGACAAACTAAGCTAGGACACGAACAATTCTAAACAGCGCCATCTTTCAAAATTCTGGTAAGTTCTATTGAACGCAACAGGTGGTACTCCCAAAAAGTTCGAAACAAAATCTAATCAGTGGATACACCAGGGTTTTTAGACATTTTAGATTAGGTGTTTCTTTTTCTAGTTTTTTTTATATACTCTGTATATATATTAAGATACAATTCATATCAAGAAATGACTCGTGTCGGGCTAAATTTAAATAAAATTGATTAAAATAAAATAAGCATAAGAGCACGGACTTCTTTTTTGAGACAACTTGTATGTTTGTTTTCACGAAATTCAACTTTAACGCATTGTTTACTATATTTCATAATAATAAAAATAATAATAATGAATAGAAAATTACTAATTTAAATAAGAGAGTAAAGCACAGTCAATATATTGATAATAATTTTTTGGACCACTCTGTATTTTTAGAGTTATGATGCAAGGATCAAAAATGATCCATATGACTCAAGATATATGTGTACCAAATTTAAAAAAATTGGCCCGGGACCCAACCGCCATAAGAAAAGTGCGTGGTTCTTTGTAAACCTCCTTTGCGATATAATTCAAAGGTGACTTACCTTGATAAAAGAATAATGTCAATCAGTGGAACTTTATATTAACCTCTTTATAAAGAAAAATACACAAATCTCAAAATAATTAAGTTAGATAGAAGCGATAGAGAGTGAATTTATCTGCAACTCATCCTACATAACAAACTTCTCTGGAATAAGCATAAAAAATAAGTAATAACTAAGGCCACAACAGCCCTAATGGTTAGCTGGAAAAAAGTTGGGGATGCAACTCAAAAATTATGCACTGGATGTACACATCCATTGTGATACCAATCATTACGTATGACGCTATAATTTAACGAGGAAGAACCTCGAAGTGCAATCTGTTGAGGATTAAGAGCCTGTGTATGCATGCCTCTATGTACATAGTCCTAAACCTCACACCTCTGCACAAAGCTGAATGGGATGGAGATACCATATATCTGGGTTAAACAGAAATGCCGTTAAATTGTATACTGATGGGTCCGGAACATCAGAGGAAACTGCGGAATATGCGATTAAAACTAAATACTTAGCAAGCTTGGACAAATCTCAAAGTATTTTAAATGTGAAAATCCATGCTATTGAAAAATGTGTCTAGTTCATAATGGATAATAATTTCATAGACAAGAAATCGTTTCTATGTCCTGGCAGCTATCAAAGTGTTGAGCTTGCATGTAATCAGCTCTTAGATAGTCTGGAAGAGACTGAATGAGCTAAGCAGGAATACCACGAATAACCTCCTCTGGATTCCTGGATATGATGAAGTAGAGGGAATCGAAATAAAAGATGAATTCGCCAAACACCATTTCTGGGAGCAGAACTCATTTGCGTAATCACTGACAGTGCGTTACTAATGGAAAATAAAGAAAAGTATAGTAAAAAATCCAATCACAATTTACAAGAGATGAGATAAATGAAGGTACTACTTCTGGGAAACTACAACCAGAAGAGATACCTGGGTATCTGGGGAACATATAATATCTAATCTAAACTCATCTAAAATCTTCAAATGTCCCAAATCTCTTCACGAGAATAGGATGAAGTGGACAAAATAGATCTAATTTGTCGCAGTAGAATACTACTCCACAATCACAAAACACAAAACTTGAATATTGGATTACGCAGGCTACTGCTTTGATGATTTTTTAAAATCAGAAAGCCACAGTCTTACAAACTGTAATTTTTGTATATATCCAATAATAACGATGATAAAACCCTAAATTTTATCATGTATTAAAGGGTTTACTAAAAATTATTCAAAGGGTTAAAAAAATAACTTACAAGTCCTGCGCCATCGTGAAGATCAGCCTTGTAAATTCCCCATACATATAAACAAGTTTCACACTTATCTTCGTCTGCTTTTCTACTAAAAATTCAGACAAAAGTCACAAAATTCTATATACAAAGGTATAAATGCAGTTTAGGAAAAATTCGCAAAAAATAAAAAAAAAATTATATAGGTTTAACCAAATAACAAAAAAAAACCGGCGGTCGCCAGTAATTTTCGATAAAAGAATTATTGAACATCATAAATTTTGTACCTACCTCTAACCTAACATTTTACGCTGTTGTCGCATTTTGGCTCATAAATATGAAAACAAAACACAATCTCTAGTTTAAACTTAGTATATTGAGACAAATCGCCAGTTTTCATTGTTAAAATCGAAAGTTCATGGTATGTTATTTTGGTGTATGTAAAATCTAATATACCTTCGATAGTTCTAATAAATTGTTAAATTTAAGTTTTTTGTTTAGCAGCGATAGTGATATTGAGCTGAGAGCGACATATAATAATATTTGATCTGTGTCAGTTGGTCGTGAAGAGGATTTTTCATATTTTCTATTTCAGGAGTCATGCTAAAGTGGCAGGAAAAAAAAATTCTCGGAGGCTTTTTGGCTAGATGAAAGTTTAACCACACCATAAGAACAAGAAGATAGTGAAGATGATGAAATCAGTGCCTACGATTTTTTTGTGTAAAACATTTTTTTTAATTTCTTTCAAATAAAATATTTAAATATAACTAAATGAGGCTATGCTTTTGATAGGAAAATTGGGGCGGTTCCTGAAAAAAAAAAAAAATTAAATGCTTAGGAATGGGTAATTAAGTAGTACATTTTTATTTTATTTTTCAATTTAGAATACGTTATCTTATGTATCTTAAGTTCTTCAATTATTACCAAAAAATGTAAAGTTGCAACATTGCCTTTAAAAGGATTTAAATGACTAATTTTCAGCACTTACATTTTCTGTTTATTTTCGTAGATAACAAAAAAGTGTACATCGTTTTCTTTTCAATTAGTTTATAAGATTTAATTAGTTACCATATCATTTTATTTTAAAACTTGTTATAGCTATTTGTTAAATGTATATGACCCGAATTAAGTGTTTTGGAGCAGTACATCAAAACACAAGATACGCACATTTGGATTGTTGCCAAAATGTCTATTTTATCATTTTGACTTCAAAACTCTGCTATAAAAGAAATTATTTGAAGATATCTTGGAATGGTTTGGAAGATAAAATTTTATGAAAATGTTTCTTTTTATAGCTCTATAAGTATGCAAAATTTTATAACCGGGAGCATGGGACTCAAAAAAGCATAACCTTCTTTGTATTTTATGAAAATATCTTAAATTTGTTGAAAAACAATACGATCTGGCAACTTTGCAATTATGTTAACTTGAACTTGTTACATTTTATGCCATGATAAGCTAAAACTTAAAAATCGTCTGAAAAATTTACGATTTTTTTTCTCGAGAATTAATGGCAACCGCCTTTTGTTTTGTTTTTTGGTTTAACGTATACTTGCTGTGTCCTACACAATAATTTTTTTTAGATTTACAAATTCTTCCTAAACTGCATTTTTTTCATTTTTCTTTGCAATGAAATAATTTTATACGGTTTAATTATTTTTTGATAATTTAACTGACAACAGAGCAATCTTTCAACCTTTCGATCATAGACATTATTTTCGTCAACTTGTTTTTAACTAAAACAACTGATTTTAGTTTGCATATTAAAAAAACCTTTTCAGAAATTCACCAAATATTTAAATATCATAAAAACAGGTTTTAATCTAATCAGTAATCACTCATAAAGATCAGAGATAATTAATTTCATTACATAATAAAATAGCTATAAAGTTTTACCCAAATAATTTTTATTGGCTACAATATCTTTTCATATGATTAGAATTTTGGGTATACTTCTTAATTTTTGCAATTACGAAAAATGAAAAAGGTTTTACTAAATCAGGTTTGCCATAGCCTATAGTTAATTTCACGTTTCGTATTACTAGGGCTTTAATTTTTCGTATTATTGTTATGATTATAACTCATGATAACTAAATTTTGTTTTTGTTTTTATCTAAAAACATTGTATTACTCACAATTAAAACAAGATAATAATACAACTTTACAAGTATATATTTAATTTTAATACGAATAACATTCACAAATGTATGCCACTGTTGTCAGATTTACTAAAAAGAATTCCCTAAAATATTTCTTACATAAAGGATCTCAAAAAAAGGGTGAGATTTCTGGTTAGAAAAGACCATCTTGAGCAATAAAAACTTTTGGGATTGAAATTTTATTTCTATCAACTAATTTTAAATTATTATTTTGTTCTTAGAGTAAACTGAACCTGTTCCATGTCATAAAATAAAACCCTGGCAAAAATTCTAAAATATTATTTTGTTTTAATATACAATAAAAAAATAATTTAATCAAGCAATTTGTTAGTCTAAATAAAATGAGAACTATAAACATATATAATTTCCATATTAATGGATTGTGCTTTTGTCGGATAAAATATTTTTTAAATATTCACACGTTGTTACTATTGACAGAGTTACCATATCAATGAGGCCAAAAAATTACAAAAAAATTTATATTTGTACACAGATTTTGTAATTAAAAGCTGTAACTGTTTTATTTAAATTTTTCTTGATTAGTTATTCATTATAAAAAATAAGCTCGTATATAGTAAAGTTTTGTGAAATTGACTAATTATTATTTTATTCCATTTACTTACTTCTTCTCAAGTGGATTTGCGTTAATCAAAGTTATTGCTAAAATAAAAAAATGAATAGTAGTTCAATAGTAATATCAGTAAAATTAAGAATATTTATACATATTTATCTGCGTAAAAGTTTGTTTCTTACATTAATTGTGTTGTTGCCGTTTAGAGAATTACCCAACGAAAATGTGATTATATTCTAATAAATTTGGTGTCAAAATTACTTTTGAATTATTTTACAGTTAATGTTAAGTAATCCTACCATCTAGTATTTTTTTTCTGCTCTGTACAAGGTAGAGCGTCACAAAACATAATTATTCGTTTTCTGATGAGACCTCGCCTATTATGGCAACTAAAAATATGACGTTTTTTCATGATATTTAAAGTAATGTGACCTCCCACCCCCTGGCCTGTTTATCTCATGAAAAAGGTGATTACAAAGTTACAAATCCATGGTCATTTCGGTAAGAAACTTCCATACTCAAATTTATCATAAAATACACCTGATCGTCTAGTATTGTTAAGTTAGGACCCACGTTGTGTTTAATAATCGTAGTAATAATAATAGCATTATTATTACTAATTGTAAAAATACCAGAAATTATTTTAAAGTTTGGTGACAAGTGAACATAAATCAAAACACAAAAATCTCAAGAAAATATTTATTCATTAAGAAAATTTACTGAAGAATGATGACCCCATTTGGCATAAAAGGTATAGGGAAATGTATTAATAAAAAATTAACCAATTGTGTTCACAATAAATAAATTGTAAATAGTCTTTTTGGAGCTTATAAAAATTCCATCCAACGAATACCCACCCCGGGACATTTACCAATGAATATGTACAAAAAGTTGTTAATAATTTTAAATACCTTAAATGTTATCAGACTTATGCACTATCTCTCTCTGCATTATTGGCAATATTGCTCTTTTGATGGATATCAGAGATATCATTTTTTATTATTGTTGTTTGGATATCAGAGCTATCATATTTTGTATGGACAACCCTACTAGATTACGACCGGATCAATACCAGCGATGTAACCCTTATGCTTAGGCTGAATACTCGTTGGACCATAATTTAGAAAAAGATAGTGCGATTGCCACAGTACGCCTCTGCCTAACACTGACAAAATATTTTAGAAAAATGATAAAACTTGTTATTTAGGATGGGACAATTAACTGATAAATGACATCCTCCCCCGCGAATCTACGAAAGATGGAAATCTTATAAGCTGTTTCAGTCGATACGTATTTAACCTTTGTCTCAGGGACTATAAGAAGTTGACGAATTAAATATTAAAATACTTATTCTGATTTATTTTTACGAAGATAAAATACATCCAAACAATGTGTAGAAATTGTCGGGAGTAATACCACTAGAGCTCAGATTTGTCCGGATATTTTTTATAAGTTTCATTTCGAGTATTTATTTTCATTGGCAATTTTACGAGACCTATTTGACAAAATCACGAGACCGTTAGGTCGAGTGATTTTGTCAAATAGGTCGAGTTAAATTTTCAATGAAAATAAATACGAGAAAGGAACTTAAAAAATATCCTGTCCAAAATCTGAGCGCGCGTAGTATTTGGTAAGACAATTCCATGAATAGAAAACTCAATTCAATTAAACTTTATTTAACAAACTAAAAGAACAATAAGTAGAAGAATAATGTTTAGAAAGAATAATTGTTAAAATTACAATTATGATATACAAACGAACAGTAAATGCTCGCGTTTCTACGGTAACGTAATTTATCCAAATTTTTTATCCACTTGCAATTCTGTTCCTTTCTATTTATCCGATAGCAAACTGACATTTTTGTATTAGTATATGGCATTATTTACATATGAGTGGAATTGTCGATGAGAGATGTAAAAATGGGTAGACGCCGAAATATTAAGTGTCGAGATAAAAAGCGTAGCGAAGCTGAATGAATATTGTAACTTTTGTTTTCAACTATGTTTTTATGCCGACTTTGACTAAACATAACTCGTCATAATGTTTTGTGGTACTGTGTACTATTTGTATTTCTCTAAACACAGCCTAAACAGATCTGAAGTATCCTGAGAAAACTGCTAATGAAGACGAAATAAAATATAATTAAAAATAATGACAGATCAAGTGGCTCGAGAAATCAGTAAAGTCTAAGACGAAACAAAACATATTAAATATAATGTGTTTTGTTTTAAAAATTTGATAAAAAAATAATTCAATAAAACGAAACAAAGTACAATTCAAAAAAGTTGAGAGTCGTATTACTTTTACTAAAAATAATTTCAAAAAAGTGCGACAGACGCGCTCTTAAGAATTAGATACAGAATAGACTGGTAATAACCCGCAGCTTACTATCTGTAATATTAAAGAAGCGTGAGTGCAAAAAACCATATCAGGCAAGATAACATATGATATTGGCGCCTCTTAATCCTTATCCCATTTTACATGTAACTTGGAAAATTTTTTTATAGAACAATAAAAAATTGTAACTGTAAAAATTAATGTAAGGTAACAGAAGAAATAAAAGACATATCAAGCAGCGTACTAAGGACTGGTTCAATGATGAAATTATCTGATGAATAAGTGGCATAGCAGAATATTAGTTAGTGTGGGGAACAAGAGAGGAGTAGAAACTTGTTAACTACGGTTATGTTAGGTTTTAAACATGATAATATTTAATAACAAGTTTCATAATGTTAACAGTTTTATTAGAAGAGCCAAGCATCATTTATTTTGAACCAAATGTGGTAGGTGTGTACGTACAAAGATTTTCCAGATTTTTAATAATAGTACTACAGGTTTTTCTTTCATCTTTACTTAAATACGTAATTTAAATTTTGTTTGAATGTGTATTATTTAAATACATGGTATTTTTACATATCAAATAATTAAATGCATGTAAATCTTTACATATAGATAAATGAACAAAATATTATTTATTTATTAAAAAATATTTTATACTTACCAAATATTGTTATAATTGCTATACATATTATTACCCTCATGATGTATGTTTCAAGTTATTGATATAATTGTAAAAATGATTAATAAAAATTTGTGTCGACATATAACAAATTTTTATCTACATTTACATAAATTATATTATCAAACAATGGGGTACTTCAGAGGATTGGATTTATATTTATAATGTAGATTAATTACTACTATTAACAATTATTCCAACTTCACATTTGAGTTGACTCAGCCGGTAGATTCAAATTTATATCAATAATAAAAATAATAATAATAATAATATATTTCACTCCCTTAATTCAATTATTATCCAGTGTAATGTACCTATTCGAACCAATTTAATTTTATATTAAAAATTCACTGCAAGACACGAGGCTCGAACCCTACAAAGCCATTTATGAATAGGACTGATAGCTCCAGCCATCTGCGCCGCCGACACTGACAAATCTATATATTTGTATGTGTGTCCTAATTTTTTTCCAATTTTTCCGAATCACAGATTTGGATATAGCGTTAATAATTCTGATAAACCATGTATCGTCGCTGTAGAGTGAAAACCATGTATGTCATTTTTTTGATAATACTTTTATTGCTTAATAAGCTTGAAAACCTCGTAGCGCCCACCCTCATAAAATAATTTAATTTAAGAAATAAAAAGGGCATCAAATACTATATAATACAGGTAATGAAAATCTTGGACGATCGGTAATAAGAGAAATAAAAAATAAAATAACTTCTCGGGCTACAAAAATCCTAGAAATAGTAGCGCTACCAGGAAAATAAAAATACCATTGAAAAGACTGGATCAAATACTATATAGAGCAGGAAATAAAATTCTTTGGATTGTCGGTAATAAGAGAATTTTTAACTATTTTTCAGATGGGTAAATTCAAAAGACGATGTCCAAAAATGTGTTTTTTATACAAATTATTAGTGGCGTTATTATTATTCATGGTTATATTTTGAGATAAATCCATAGAAAATATAAAAGATGCATTCTACATTTTCAAGTAGAAAGTATTGAATGTATATCATTTCGTTAAATATGACAACAATGTGTGTAAAAACAAGCCATCCTGCGGTCGACAGTCTACACGTCAGAAACCGCGGCTGGAAAAGTGCGGCTAACTTCACACAAACCAGGTTTGAGACATACCGTGGAGCTCCAATTATCATTCTAAGCATTTTCGACAAATGTTTGCACAGTTTTACTGTTGGTTGGCTAACTGCAACCCCACAACTCGATCCCATATGGCCTGACGGGTTTTAGTATAGCCTTATAGTTTTTTATTTTCTAGTGACATACGTTATTTTTTGTTTATTAGCTAGTTTATGTCTCTTACTTTAAGTTCGAGTTGGTGTCTTTTAGCTTTTATCGGTGCACCTTCTTCGTTAGCTTCTCATCCAGGTGGAGTCCAAGATATTTCACTTCGGTTTTGACAGGTACATGAGTGTTATTTATACCAAATTTTGTTGAATGCTTTCTGTATATCCAGGAAGAGTGATGTGCATAATTTTTTTCCTTTAATACTTTCTTTGATTTTGATGACAATTATATGGTATTATTGAATTGTAGAATGCTTCTCTCTAATCCAAAACTGACATAGTGGTATGAGTTCGGATATATACTGTTTCTTGTACTCTGGTAAAGTAATAGCCGTTCAAGTATTTTAGATATTGTAGACAGGATGCTTATAGGTCTGTAGGAGCTAGTTTTTGTGGAATATTTTACGGGGTTTTCAATCATTATGATCTGTTCGTCTTTGTATTGCACAGAAAATCAGCAGAGTCGAAGCAGATTGTTGAATATTGATTGTAAGTAGTACTATAGCTTTTCGTGAGAGGTTTTTCAGTACTATCTGTGATATACCGGGTGTCCCACAGGTTTCTGGCCGGTAAATGCCTGAGTTATTTGAGAAGATAAATTAAAAAAAAATATGGGGTATAATAGATGAAAAAATGTTTAACACGGTCAACTCTAATCAACCCCTTGTCAAACTACCCCATAGAAACTACCCCTAACTTTCTTATTTCAAATGGCACCCCATGTCTTTTTACCTCTCGCCCTTCAGATAAGAGAGGTATAGGAATCATGCTAAAAATTGGGTACTGAGTTTTCAATGGATTAACACGTTTTGGGGTTCCTAGAATACGATTTTGATATTTTCCCGATGATGTCTGTGTGTGTGTGTGTGTGTGTTAGTGTGTGTGTGTGTGTGTGTTTGGATGGATGTTGTAGTAACGATAACTCAAAAACTACTGAATTAAAAAACTTGAAATTTTGCACACACGATTCTTATACCCTAGATTAGATCGGATTAGATTTTGGTGGCAATCGGACAACCGGAAGTGACAGTTGCTATGAGTGATGACGCCATTACTAAACAAAATGGCAATTAGGTTTAACATAAATATTTTGTATACACTATAGTTTCTTTTGGTATCATTAAAATTTTCAAAACTTTTGCCATTGTTGCCAGATTTACAAAAAAGTAAATTTTTTCCATACTTTTTTGTGCCACCGTGTAAATGTTTGATTTAAAAATGGCGAGAGGTCATGTGCTGGCCACATCAGATTTTTTTAATAATATGCTAGAATATTTTACCAATATTTCAGAGATATATTATAGTTGCTCCTTTCAAAGGCTTTAATGGTCCAAATGAATTACACTGTAACATATGAATTATTATTTTATTAAATAACAGTCAAGATTTAATTAATTTATAATTATAATAAGTGTTCGAAATGTCTTCCTTCACTTGTTATACATGCCTCAAATCGTCGAATTAACTCTCGCACACTGGAAGCTCTGGCCATTTCCAGACTGACTGGTCGAGTTTCAAAAACCACTCCTTTTAAATATCCCCACAGGAAATAATCTAGAGGGGTCAGATCTGGTGAACTAGCTGGCCATCTGACATGTCCATTAGTTCCAATCCAACGCTCTCCGAAAGTATTGTTGAGGTAATTGGATACAATAAAACTGTTATGTGGAGGAGCACCATCTTGTTGCCACCACATTTGTTGTTGTTTTACTAAGGGAATACCTTCCAATAAATTAGGAAGAGTATTTTGCAAGAACCTTAAGTATCGATGTCCTGTTAGTGTACCTTGGTAAAAAAAGAACCAATGAGTCGTCCATTAAATAAGCCGCACCACACATTTACAATAAAAATGGTCTGAAAATTGGTTTCTCTTATCCAGTGAGGATTTTCCTGTGACCAGTAATGCACCATATGTCGATTGACAGTACCATTATTATGGAAGCGGGATTCATCGCTCCATAAAATCTGATTTAAAAAATTGGGATTTTCATCAATGAAAATCGAATTGGGCAATAAGTGTTAATCCTGGCATAGTCTGCGAATCTCAGCTCTTGGTGTAAATATATATATGAAAAGGATGGTATTTCTATTGCTTTAAAATCCTGTGCACAGACGATCTACTGATTCCAACTTCCATCGAAATATAACGAACAGAAATATGGGGGAACGCTGCTGCATAGGCCAATTAATTTATGCAATTCTCTTCAGTTCTCACACTTATCACATGTACTTGTTTATACTTTCCTGGAAATGATCCACTTGTATTAAGTCCTGGTTGGCGGCGATCAGGATAATGATAAGCGTTGAGCCTCTTAGCAACACTTTTATTTTTTTTTTGCATTCACCAAAAATAATAATCATATCTACGTGTTCGTTTGCACTAAAAGTAAAAGGCATTTTATTACACGTGTACTACGTACTAATAGCTACCAGTAAACGCAATATCAAGTAAACGATAAAACTAAAAGAAATATGAAAAATGGATTTTTGCGCTGAGTTAAAAAACTACAATAAATCAAATATCTCTTTTTGTTTGCCTTCTACTTTTAATAGTTACAGTGTGGCTCACTTTATACAGATTATTACAGTTAATTTAATTTTAAACAATTTTGGTGACAAGCGTAGTAGCGTATCAGATTATTAAAAAAAAAACATGAGGGGCCATTTGAAATAAGAGAGTTAGAGGTCATTTTTAGGGGGTGATTTGTCAAGGGGTTGATCAGAGTTCACTGTATTAAAATTTTTTTCATCTATTATAATACCCCATATATTTTTTTATCTTCTCAAATAACTCAGATATTTACTGGCCAGAAACCTGTGGGACTCCCTGTATAATACTTATTATCTCTAACGGTGAGAATGCTCATGTTGGTAATGATAATTGACATGGAGTGTCAAGGTAAGCTTCGATCACACCATCATTATTGTTCCATGGATGTGGAGTAAAAGCTTGTGTAAAGTGTTCTGCAAATTGGTTTGTATTTTCGATATTAGAGTGTGCCCATGTCTATTTTCGTAATTGGTGGTATGACTATTATTGGTCCTAATTTTTTGTAGCTTTCGACCATATAACAGCTTTATTTATTTGATTGTTTTATTGGTAAAGACTACTTTTAATTTTATTTTTTGTATTATTGCTAATTGTTTTAGAACAAAATTATCTACTTTGATTAACTATAATTTATTTGATTGTAAGTTGTTTATTATTCACTAAACTAAATAGTTATGGTTTATATAATATTTATTCGTTAAATTGTTTCAGTGATTTTAGGTTAGATGTCTTCAAATTTAATATATTTAACTCGCTGTATTACCTCTTTAGATTGTTGCGGAAATGGATGATTGCGGAATAGCGCTTTCCACATAGAAATTAATTTACAATTAATTACTACTGATTTAATAATTCAGAGGTAAATTCAAACACAGATTAAGTGGCCCATAAATAAGCATCTAAAATTAATGTAAGTAATGAATATTAACTGAAACAAACTGTGTTAAAGGTACCGGAAGTTTCATTATATAGGAGATATTTGCGATACTGGTATGTGTGAATGTTTTAGTAATAATAGTATTGTATACCGGGTAATTAAGTTACATATTTACCTTTATATTTGAAATCAAAAACATATATTATGCTGTAGTTTATCTACGACCTTCTTTATAAATTAGCATTTTTACACTTATTCTAGTACTTAAAGATACGCTTCATACACAATTTTAAACAGTGCGAAAATGACCAATCTATTTTAAATGGGAGTTTCATTATAACACTCAAAAGTGTTTTAAAATAAACAATGCTTTTCAAATGGGCTCTTATTATAACAAACTTTTTTATGCTAGTCGTTTGCCAGTTGCCTTTAACGATAGTAATTTCTTTTACTTTTACCATCATTTAGTTTGACAAAAAATAATAATAAATTCAAAGTCATACCACGCAATATATTATATTGTTAATTAGTTGAACAATTGGGCATTTGCAACATGTTTCGGCCAAATAACAGCCATCAGCAGGCCTACAATACAAATTGTAAAACATGTTAAATTAAAATATGAAATCACAAAAGTCTTCTTCTCGTACAAATGATTTTTAAATGGTATGATATTAAATGAACATAATCAAAAACTGAAAAACAGAAAAAACTTGTAATTTGGAAGAAAAATTGAAAAATTAAAAAAAAAATGAAAACATTTGATACCTCCATACTGTTTGTATATTTTTAGTTTGACAGCTTTTTAATTATTTGTTTATCAAATTAAACAGATTAAGTCTTGTTCGTAGACACGATCAATAATGCTTGTTTGGGTTATCTATAAAAGAAGGACAAAAACACGTAAGGAATGGATTAATTGGTGAAAAACATCAAAAAAGAAAGGAAAAGCACGTAATAAAGAGAATAATTAAGCTAGTCGATCAATAATGAATCATAAAGAAAGCTGGTCTTCGAGACGCTATTGTTTATCCCATATTGTCTGTGAATTAAAAATATTGTACAAAATATTTTAAGGAGAAATAGTTTTTGCACATACATTGTATTTTAAAATGCAACTGGTGAGCAAAAATATTATTTCACGCATTTGCATTATAAATAACTATTTTCTACAAGCGTGCGGAAAAGTATACTTTTCCGCACTCAAATGCGTGCGGAAAAGTATACTGATGTTTCTTGATGTTAGCTTTTGTGTTTTTTCCGCACGCTAGTAGAAAAAATAGTGTACCTAACACGTGCGTAAAGTGATACTTTTCCGCACGCGATTGCAGATGGCCGAACGACGCGTAACTACTATTACGTACGTTATGTAGTATGTAAAGTTCAACTTTATGCACTAGTACGTAAAATAAGAAATTAGATATTGATGCTGTTATAATCTGTTTATTCAGTATTACTAGATATATTATTTAAAAATATACTTATTTTTCATTGTTATTTAAAAATAATAATTAAAATACCTAAAGTTTTCAAATTTAAATTATATTATTAGAAATTTTATAAAAGACCATGCATTTTTCTTATGGCAGTTCGGGGTCCCGAGCTGATTTTTTTTAAATTTGGTACACATATATCTCGAATCATTGCACCATGACTCTAAATATACAGGGTGGTCCAAATAAATGACTTTCAATACATTGACTGTGCCTTACTGTCTTAATTATTATTAATTTTTTATTCATAATACTTGCCAGAACTATATACCAGTATTGTAAAATCCCCTTCTGCTTATATTAGAGTAGGCATTCACGTTCTGATTTTAACGTTTCCCTATTGTGCAAAAAGTACGAAATGAAATCTATTAGAGATATTTGAAATCAAAAAGCTCTTTCAAATAGCAATATTACTTGTCTTAACGAGCAGCTTTATCCTACCCAAAATTATTTATTTTTAAATTTACTTTTCCAGTGTTTTTCAATTGCTTCATTTTACATCCTTTATAGGTTATAATTCTTTTTCATTATTAATATCTGCTCTCTTACCAGTATTATACTGTTCGTCTGGTACCTTTTTCCTTGAATTTTTACATATTTTTTTCTTATTGTCTATCACTTCAAATTCAATTGTCACTTGAGTTGTCATTCTTCAGTCAGTTGCCGGATGATAAAAGTCAAAGTAATTTTTTAATTTCATGTGTTTAATTTGTCAACATGCGGTGCATCGTAGGATGCACTGTGATTTCATTTGGATGTGATTTTGCGTCAACCCTCCAGTATGGAGTGGCTTTATTTATTATTTTTTTACTAATTTCAAAAAAATTCTAATTCTTTATATTTAAATTTATTTGCTTTTACAGTTCAAGTGTCGATATCAGACATATCTTAATTATCAGAGTGAAATGACTTTTCTCCTATTTTATTAAAATAGCAAGATTAAGCAATAACCAGACAATATGTTTGTTCTTGTTATCGTGACAATCAGATGACACAGAAACAACTTTAAGAATCGATTGAAATAAATACAATTCCATCTGCGTCCAGTATGATTGCACACGACCAACCTCACCGAAATCCAGAAGAAGGTCCTTTCCAAACACAGAGAGCGCACTTTAATGCGGCATATCCGCCTGATGGCTCTGGCTGTGTTCTCATTGAATGTTCCCGCCAGGCGCAGTCCCAGTTCCCAGTACGCCACGGCAACGAAACCCGGACTGCTGTTACTGACGTGTCGGGTGCGATTTCTCTCTGGCCCTTGGCACCTCCTAATTTTTCGGCTGGAGGAAAATTGTAAGGCGGTCGCCGCGTGGCGCTGACGTGTGCCCGATTTTCGCACGTGCATCACCCTTGACAGGATGCATTGGAATTGTCAGTGATTTTTTTTAGTTTTTGGGAGAAGGTAACGACCATCGGTATAGAGAAGTGCGATTTTGATAATTAGAAGTTATTAAAAATATGAATTTCGAACCTGATTTTTTAACTATAAAATATATCCTTAAAATTTTCTTGTTGTACAGAAATTTGCAGGTAAATTTAGAGAGGCTAATATCAACATAAATTTGAAAATTAGTAATTCTGCAAAAATAAATATTAATATTTAATTTTGATATTAACGACATTATTATATATGACATCAAATGGCAAGAAAATGACAATAGTTATTACATAATTTTTAGTTACAACTATCTTTTAAAAATCTTACTGTTAACTATTCAATATTATTCAGATGTACGTACATCATTAATTTTAAACAGTTCGTGCCTTGTTAAAAATTTTTCTAATAAGCTAACGACTTAAAATTTATTAGGTGAGTAAAAACAGTTATATAATATAGTCAAGGTCACTGGATTATACAATATAATAAGGGAGGAATATTTGTAAATTACACCATTAGAAATATTTAAACAATTTAATTAATATTGAATAAATTATTAAAAAATCCAGAAATAAAATTTTAATTATCTTAGTGCCATTACTTTAAAGTGACTGAAATAAGAAAGGAACATAAAACTATATTAATATTAACTATTTTATTAACAATTATATTCTTATTAACCTCAATTATATCGTCTGTAACAAAATAACCTGCAATTAACTAATTATCATATTTCTAATAAATTACAGGTTTTATCTGCATTATTTGTTCTTCAGTATTGTTATTAATATATTAATTACTATAGTAAATCAAATAGTTTTAAGTCACTGGATTTTAAGCAGTAGGAACGATTTGTGCAGATCCTTACGAATCCACGCCCTATCGAACCAATGGCTTTATTTATTCTATTTTAAACAAATATTTTTATAGTGCAGCGCCCGGGGCGTTAAAAATATGAAAAAGTTATTTTGAAAGTTTAAAAATTCAAAATGAAATATATTTAAAAAGTTTGCCTATTAAAAAATTGTGACCTTGACTTAAAAAAAATTGATAACAGCAATAATTCACATAATAAAATACATATTAATCTGTTGATTATTTTTGTATATCAAAATTAAGTTAATGTATATATTGATATAAAAATAATTATCGGGAAAAAGAACTAAATTAAGGAAAATTAAATATAAAACGCAATTATTAATAGAATATTTGTTTAATTAAATAAATTAGATTTTCGTACATATCAAATATTTTCTTCGATTTCATTAATTTCAATAATAGGTGAAGTATTGAAACAACTATTTGCGCTCCACTGTAACCATGCTATACTACAGTAGTTTCGTTCCAACCATCATCAGAAACAGTTTCTTACACTAATTATTTTTCACAATAACGCATTCCAATCATACTAACTACCGATTAGTAAACGATCGGTTTTTTGTTCCATTCAAGATTTAAAACTGTTTTAAAACTATCAGAACTGTTTGACGACTTTGTTCCAGTCATTTATCTGACGCATGCGTATTGATAATTATTTTATTTTTCTGTTTTACTCTCTGATAATAATTATTGCAATAACATAACCTATATCCTAATTATTTTTATATTATTTTTGAATATTTGAAAAAAGATTGTTTTACTACCATTTTTGATCAAACGATGAGTGACAAAAGAGTATAGTGTGGTGAGTGACATATTATCCATGGGAAGTAGCGATGACGATGATTTAGGATTGTTTCATTTTTCTTTTTTAATGTATAAATACAATTTAAAACATGCACAATTACATGTTTGTGATTTGAGGTTATAACGAACCTACTATAAACCGTTCTTATGACAACCACAAGCAGCTTCACATCCATTTTTGCAATTACCAAATAATATTTGGATCAGTAGCTGGCAGTTGATTCATTGTTATTGGGATGAACATGTTATTGAAATATTTCCATTCCCAATTTTCAATGACTACGTCTGGATTTGCAGGTACACTCATTTTAGGTGATGCATCAGTAGTAGGAGGTAATGATGACAAAAGAACACTTGTATTTTTTTTAGCCGTTGCTTTTATGAAAGAATTGTACCTCAACGTATTTAAATCCTTAATTTTTGCCGGAGCTCCATATAAACCTAAAATATATTATTGGAGCCTTCGTTGACGTTTTTAAATAATTTTGCTGATTCCTGTAGATCATGACGTTTCTCAAAATTTTTGGCAAACATAAATTTGCCTTTATTGAAAAACGCAGATCTAGTATCACAACCCGTGAAAGCATGTAGATTAGATTAGAAAAGAAGGGACTTTGCGTATACCAATCCCTCTTCCATACCTTTTAAGATCTATTGTGGTTGTCCTCCCGATTAGAGAACCTTATCTGGACGTTAACGCTAACCCATAATCTAGTAAGTGGTTCTCCTGTGTAGCATTCCGCTTTAGGCATTTCTTCGCCGTCCAGTAGAAACCTTGGCCTACATATGCCTTCACAGTAACAAAGTATATATACTGCGGTTTCTTCTTCCTCACAAAACCTGCAAATGGCTTCCTCTGTGAGTCCTATTATATTCATATGGTTGTTGAGCCTACAGTACCCTGTAAGAAGGCCTACTCTTATTCTAGTAGTTCTTCTGTTCTAACTAGGTACTGTGAGTTTTAGCGATGGTCCTATGATGAACTCTTTGACTTATCTCTGGTGAGTTCTTCCACCACTCTTGAAACATATTTAGCTTCCATCGATTGATGGATGCCCTAACTATTATCCGCAGAATGGTTTCGATTCGATTAGAGATTGTGTTGCTCCTTTTCGTCCCAGTTTATCTGCTTCTTCATTGCCCCGGTGCCCCTTATGCCCAGGTGTGAAGTCTATTGTTGTCTTCTTCGACTACCAAGCTCTGCTGTACCTCCAAGCAGTCCCATACATGTTTTGATTTAACTTGCGTGGAGGTTTTGATTTAACTAGTTGCCTTAATATCTCTTTTGTATAATATTTCATAGCAATTAATTCTGTCCGACACACTGTTGCGTGGTTGTCTAGACTAAATGAGACTTTTGTCTTTGTGTTAGCATTGTAAATGCCCGCTCCAACTCCTTCGTTGGTTTTGTAGCCATCTGTATACCAGACCATTTCCACTTGAATGCGGTTTCTCTCTTTCCAATCGCTTCGAACTGGTATATTGCAAGCAGGAAAGCGTATAAAAAAAAGAATATGTTCATTATCTACGCCTTTTAATTAATTGTTATTTCCGGGAATAACACAATCAGTTCATTTTCTTTATCTTTCGAGGTTCGCCATCTTCAAATCGACAAAACGGATATGGAGCCATAATTCATATAATTTTTAGGCTCGTCATCTATTTTTTTAGTACACAGATACTAGAGCAGGATCTCAGGGGCCCCAGGCATTACACAGAAAATAAATATATGGGATTAAGTAGTGTAATTATGTACTTTGAGTGTATGCGTACCTGCTAGGTTGGGAGGGGGGCCAATTAAGAGGTACCCCATGCTAAAGTTAAGGGCAAATAATATTCACATTTCTTAAAGCTTCAGCCGGCAGAGAGATCGATGCGTATAGATATCTCTCTCATGTTCAAGCCAACGAATAATGACCTCGCGCTCATAGAATTCTATTTTCACTTACCTTTGTCACCGAGTACCTCATAATTTGCCGCCGGCCCAAGCTGGCAGGTACGCATACAGTCAAAGTACATACTGTGGAAAGTACATACTCCATAGTACATACTTACATTACTTAATCCTTTTATTTATCTATGCTTAATCCCATACGTTTGGTTTCTGAGAAAATAAGTATAACATCTGGGGACCCTGGGATCTTTTACTATATGTTACGGATCAACGGGAATCACATTGTCATCAATTTTAATTTTGTTATTTTTCGCTAAAAGAGGATTTATTTTATCGTTCCTTGATAATTTCAATTTCACCATAGTTAAACATTTCAAAAATCATGGATTTTTCTTCATCATTAAATAAATTTACAAAATCCTTATTGTGCTCTATAAGTTTAACCAAAATCAATTGTGATAAAGCTTGCTGTAATGAAGTATGATCACGTACTGCTCTAGCATAAGCCCGTCCAGAGCTATTTATATAATTCTTTTAATTTCGTTATTTATTATTCCGTCCAATTAAATACATCTTATTTCTTAAACTTAATTGATATTTGGCAATAAAACTGTGAAGAATCTGTCCATTTTCGATATGTTCGTTTTTTTTCACATCTTTTCTCGATGCGTCAAAATGCTATTATTTAGAAAAATCTCTTTATGCCTTTACAATAGATACAAACTACTTATTATATCTGTTTTGTGTTCAGATAAAAAACATCGGTTGTATCGCCCCATAACTTTCCCGACTAGTATCCAGAGACAAATGGTAGAATTTTGAGGGTAGATATGTCTGTTATTCGTTTTAAATTAAGTTAATTTTTTAACAAATGGCAAAATTTTCGTTTTTAACCCCAAAATTGGAGGAAAAGTCAATTGGAGAAATAATCTCGACTGTTTTGAATAGAGTTTTTCAAGGTCTGTCAAATGACATAGTGCCAATCAAATGCCGTAATATATAGCCTCTGTCATTTCCTGATAGTTTTACAGATGTCGGACAAACACTAACGGTATTTTCCGACGATTAACCGAAATCCATTTTACCAAAAATTGGTTCAAATCCATAAAGTACTTTTTCAGATATTTATTGCTAAACTTTGTCATTTTTTATTTTTGACAGGTGACAGTTGGAGAAATAATTTTGAAGGGCTTCCTTATTACTTTACGTTTATCGGTCATTTTTTGACAGTGACACTTTTGTTTGACAGATGTACAAAAACTTACTGGTTCTTCTGGCGGACAACTGAGCTCAATCGGATACACAGACACAGAGACAGACAGACTTCCATCTGGAAATGGCCTTAAACAACTGAGTGGTCTTCGAAATGGATATTTCCTTCTTGACCTCGAAAAATTAAACTTGTTTAGGTCGATCCTCGTTGGTTGGTGGGCCAGGAATGTGAAAAAATGGTCAAATAAATGAAATAAAAATATTTCTTTCATTTTAATTATCTACCGCAAGTAAGTAAAATATCCTTTTTATATGCACTAAATTTATTTTAAATTTGTTTTAAATTGGCAAATTCAGCCGTCATGTCTAAACATAATAAAATAAAACTAGGTCGACTTTTAGACTGGAATAAAAACTTTATCACCAATTTGAGTTTTGTTGTGTTAAAAGTGCCGACTTCGCGTTTTTCTTCTGTCTTCCTTATGCAGCGATGTTTGTCTACGACTCATAGTATGCTCAAAGGCTATGGCTACAAATTCATTATCCGCAATAAGCTGTTGATATTTGATCATAATAAAAAATAAAATCTTACATTTATTTGAGTTTAACTTAAAACATACACCGAGTTTTGTAATTGTTTTTTTTTAATATTGTATATAATGGTTAATTTCTAAATGAAAACTCGACGTTTCACCTCTATTGTAGGTAGACTCTTCGCGACATGTCTACTACTTTTGGATATTTTAATAACTTGTTAAGTAAGTGATACATAAGGTTACTCTGTTTACAGAAAACTGACACACACCAACACCATTACTCTTCTCAAAATAATTTTGTCAATAATTCTCTTATTCATCGTGAAGTTTCTATTTCCGACTCCGACTCTGAAAATTTTGTTCAAGTCAAATTTGCCCTTATTTATAATGGTTATAATATAATTGGAGGAATTCCGTATAATTTACTCCAGGGTCCCAATTTTTTAAATTATAGGAATTAATTCTCTTGAGAAAATTTCCTCTAGATAAAATTCTCATACTAATAGACAAATCAAGAGAAATGTCAGTTTTGAATCTCATAGGAATCTAATTTTAATGAGAACTGCAGTTATTTAGACATACGTCGAAATTTATATTCACATAATATTTGCCAGCTAATCAGAAACGTTTGTAAGGTTGTAACAAAAAAACTTTTTCCATAATAATTAAAATATATAAATTAAATCGCGCACGGCACTGGAGTAGAATTAACTTAAAATTATGGAAATGTGAGATGCTTCGAGTATAAGGCGAGTCGTACCAGTTCTAAACCCCGCGCCGAAAGATTTAGTCACTCGTATACCCAGCCGACCTTATGGTATACGGCAGCCAAAGTCGATCAAGTTAGCTGCAGTGGCACCCCGAAGTCCACAAAGTACGAGTTGCTGTAGCCGTCCCAATTGGAATAGCCCAAATATTTCAATTGGGCTAGGTATAAAATTAAAAAAAAAAATAAGTCTTCGATGATGCTCTTTATCTGGTTGCTTTTATCTCTCTTACTTTTTCAGTCTTTCATTGTTTTCTTTGATGCTGCTTGATATTCTTTCTCTGATTGTACGTCTCTTTAGTTGCTATTTTTCTCTGTCGCGTTTTAGTTAATTTCCAAGTCTACTTATCTCAGATCTATATTATTTCCTGGTAATGATATTTTTTACTTTCCCGGACCCATCAAAGGGAAAGTAAGGTGAACGAGCAAAAAAAAAATCGAGATATCGATGGAAATATCCATTTTGAGGTCCCCAAGAAGATTGAAACCATTTCCAGCGCATGGTCTGTCTGTGTGTAATCTTCCACGATAACTGCCGAACCGTTTAACCAATCAAGCTGAAATCTGGTATGGAGGGTCGCTGTGTGTCTAAAATGCGACCATTAGATTTTGGTTTAAATTGGTACAGTAGAAGGTCCTCAAGACCGACATTGATAAAATGCACATGTAACAATTTTTTACTTTTTTTAAATTTTAAGGACAAACTATACACTTTGGTGCAAAATGTTGTAGTATAAAGTTTTAGTGCATAAAATTCCCTACAACTTTTGTTTCAAACTTTTTCCAGAATTTCCAATAGTTCCGCCACTAGAGGGCGCGTAAAAAATGTGCATGTATTTTTTTTCTATTTTTGCTTGATTTTGAGGATAAATAATACACTTAAGTGTAAAATGGTGTGGTTCAAAGTTTTAAAGCATAAAATTCTCTACAACTCTTGTCTGAAACTTTTTCTAGAATTTCCAATAGTTGCGCCACTAGAGGGCGCGTAAAAAGTGTGCATGTAGGTTTTCTCTAGTTTTTCTTGATTTTGAGGATAAACAAAGCCTTTTAGTGCAAAATTTTTATAGAATTCCTCATAGTTTCGCCGCTAGATGCCTAGAAAATCCACATTTAAAATTTTCCATTTTTTTAAAATTGGAGGTAAATTATGCTCTTTAGTGCAAAATGTTTCAGTGCAAAGTTGTAAAGCATAAAATTCCCTACAACTATTGTATGAAAATTTTTCCCGAATTCCCAATAGTTTTCACACTTGATTTTAGGAGATCATAATTGTAGCAGTGTGATATACAACGTGCGCATGCGCAGCTTATGTCATTATCAACATTGAAATATCAATTCGGTAGACATATTCACCATCGGCTCGCTGTTTTTAATGTGTTCCATAAATTATTGTAATGCTTAGTATATTGTAATTAAAATAATAATAATAAATAACATATTCTCTACGGTCGAGCCGGGAAAGTTCTGGGGTGACACAGCCGATTTTTTTTTATAAAATGGTTTGATAAATAAAATTATTTGTTTCATTTAATTTGTTTAATATTTCCTAATCCAATTATAACATTTCTTTTTTTTGATGTTCTAAAATTTTATCGACAATTAGGAAAAAAATCAAATCAAATGTGACAAATCTTTCCACTTTAAGCATTTTGTGTTTATTATCTTTATTAATTTTTTTCACCAATATTTTTTTTTATATATTTTTGTTTTATCTGTGATTTCTAGTCCTTCTGTATTCATATCTTTCATTTTCATGTTTATTTTTTCTTTCACAATTTTCTTTAGCTTTTATTCTTGTTTTTGTAAGTTGTTTATTTCTTTCTTGATAATTTCGATTTCCTCTTCTATTTTTTTCTTTTATCCGTTGTTTTTCTCTTCTTTCTTTTGTATCCTATTTTATGATTTTATTTATCCTTTTATCTTTTAATTTTCGTATCCTTTTTTCTTTAGCTTTTACGCCAATTTTCACCATTTCAATTTAAATTTTTACATCATTTCCCTTTTTTTGGTAAGATGGCCGTTTTCTCGTTTTGCAATTTTTAAACTTCTGTTTATGTTTATATTATTTTTGTCGGATTTTTTTCTATTTTATTTTCATTTGAAAGACTGCATTTTGTGAATCATTTCCGTTTCCAATATTTTGCATTTTTTCCATATTTTTTTCCATTTTATTTCTTTTCGGCTATTTTGCATTTCTTTCATTATTTCTATTAACATTTTATACATATATTTTTATTCGAGAATGCTCTCCTTTCCTCTGTTTTTTATTTGATTTTTCATTATTACTTTCTGTTAATAATTTTTTACCTATATTTTGTTATTCCATCTCTATTACTTCTTTTATTTTTCTTGTCTTGTCCATCTTTTTTCCTCCTCGTTAATCTATCTTTCTTATTCCTATTATATTACTTTCTTTGGTCTTTTTTGTCATAATATATTCCATCAAGATTATTTCGTAGGAGATTGTATCTGATATCGAGAAGGCCGAATGCTGTCCTTAATTGATAATCCCTACATGAAATGGACAAAATGGCCGCACAATATAACCCGCAAGCTAACCTTTTAAATAAATCAATAATAATAAAAAATATTAACTAAAAAAAATCTGGAAACTCACCTATTTGTGGTATTCTTAAGAGGTGGTTTTCAGGCTTTAATATAGTTGTTGTTTTAATAAGTGGCTGTGAAGGATATATCAGAAATAAGGGTTAAAGCTGGGCGCCAGTTTATCTTTGAGTTTATTTTATAACCCCGAAGAATAAAAAAAAGAGATAAGTGATTAACAAGTTTTAAAGTTATACCTAATAATAAGTAAAAAAAAAACAAAAGTATTAAATATTGACTTTAATCTGATAAGGGAGTAAATAATTTGTTAGCTTTACTATCGCAATTCAAAAAATAAACACCAAAATTTCGTTTTAACTTGATTAAAACAATGAAGTGTTTAATGTTGAAAAAATGATCTTTTAAATATCAATAAAACTAACGAAAAAAAATTTCCCGCTTAGTATTTTCTACGTATGTTAGGTAATTGTATTAAAAAAATAAAAATAACTCTGCATACATTAAATTGAGTTTTATTTCACGAAATTAAAAACTTTTATGAATATATGAATATTTCTAGAAGGCAGGTGCATTCGTAAATGTTATTAAAAAACGGTTAATCGTAAAATTTTGAAATTAAAACTAGAATAAATGAAATTATATGCGAAAAACTAGGTATTGTAAATTAGAAATCGATATCAAAAATAAGCAAAATGTATAAAAAGGTTGAAGGTTTTATATTCAATCTGAAAAAATGATTTTTTGGTGACCTTACAATAAAATTTGTACTTTATGGTACAGAATTTGGTAGATTATTAATATAAATATATCATATTTAGGTTCAATCGGAGAAATCATTGCAAACATAAAATTGGCAATTGAAATTTTTGGAGATATAAAACCTTGTATAATATGATCTATTTCTCCTTATGTCGTTATTAAACGCACCTTACAGACCCATTTATTTCAAAAATCTCCAATTTTGTAACAAAAATGATTAATTTCACCATGATGATGTAGAGGTAGGCAATTGGTTTATCCGACATTTGTGTCATAATTTCCGAAGTATCTGAAATGAAAATATTTTCAAAAAAATTAAAAAAAAATCTGAAACTTCAGACACCATTTTGACTATGTTACTTAGGACACCTACTTTAGGTGACAATCCTATAGTACTTGTCGACAAGGAAAAATCCGAAACTAAGGTCAGAATTTTCTCCATATGTGACACAGACTTTTCGAATTCATATACAACTATTTTTAATAAATGGGGACGTATTATGTAAAATTTTTAAATCAGCACTTAAAAGTCTGGCATCAAATATGCCTACAAAAAATATTTATAATTTTTTTAAACCTGTATTATATTTAAAAAAAAATTAATTAAAAATATCTACATTAATTGGTAATACTGTCAAGAGATGGCAGTATATACGAACTCAGTTCCTTACTCAATAGAGGGCAGATCTAAATATGAGAAAAGAAGAAAATTGTTGTTTTTTATTTTTGTCGTGACTAGCAGAACATCGGTTAGACTCAGTCACTATTTTTATGTAGTTTTCAAGAAGTTGAAAAAGCAAAATCTAATTATCATTAATTGTATAAAAGAAAGTCTTTACTGTACAAATAAAACCGGTTACCAATTAATATTTTTATATGGTTTTTATAAAGCCAGAAAAATTATCAAAAAATAAAAAAAGTTGGTCGTACCTACTGGGAATCAAACTCCGGCTCTTTTACACCGAAACCATATACTAACACATTACACCCAAACCAACGTTACAGAAATATTATCAAACTTATCAAGTAGATGCGCCAATCCGATGTACTGCTAGTCACAGCGTTTTATTTTTGACTTTTCACTAACTAACATAACCTATTTGTGTGCTTCCCTTTTTTCTTCTTTTTTTTTAAATATTATAAGCCACTAAGGCTATTTGGTTCAGTAATACTCGACAGATAACTATAAATTATGCCTTGTCATGCCATCTACATGACTTTAAACAAATTAATGTAGCTTACGTCACTTGGAAATTTTGAAAATTTATTTCTTAGCAATCGTAGTGTTTCAAAGTTAACCAAGCCTATTTTTATGATTATTTCCCTCGTAACAAATAAAACCAATGAGAGACCTCCAAATTGCACCACGTGACTTGTATTGATAAGTGATTATATTGCTACAGGTCGTTTAATCGCGATTAAACGATGTCTAGCTTTGATTAAACGTCGCCTAGCTTTTACAAATATGCATGTTAATAAACAATAAAGATAAAATGTAAATACTACATTCCCAATTTGGGAAATAATCTTAACATATACTCCTCGATCTGTAAATTTAACCCCATAAACTGCGGCTAGTCAATTTTTTTCAAAATTTTGCTTTGAAGCAAATGTTTTCGACTGAATAATCCACCTAAAAAGCCCTCGACCTTCGGTCTCGATCTTTTAATGGTGGATTATTCAGTCTCAAACATTAAAATTTTTCAAAAAAAGCTAGCCGCAGTTTATCCGGTTAAATTTGCAGTTCTCGGGATATAACCTACGAATAATTTTAAGTAGATTTTCATATATTACAAATGAATTTGCTGTAGCTACCGCATCACACGTCCCCATTATCTAAAATTGCATGTGCCTGACCTGGATAAGAATACTATAGATGTAAAACAATTAAAGTAGATGGCGGGAATCGTGTTTTAAATACACAAATGCGTATCTCTTATATTATACTCACGTGCCTCCATTCAAACCTAATAAATCCTACAGTTTTAAATTGATTCAATTAACTTGTGTGTAAGTATCAGATCAGGCTTCTAGATTTGTTTGCCAAACTTTTATTTAGCAAAATATATCAATTTTTCAATAAATTTCAAATATTACGAAAAGCTTATGAGATAAATTGTCTGATGTAAACTCAATAACCTTTTCAGATTGTTTGAGTGGATGAAAAACAAATATGTTGTTTTCCTCGAACGGAAATTCAATAACGGAGTTCGTCTTTTCCTTTTCCTTTAAGTACTATATTTATTTTTCTCTTCTCCTAGTATTTTTTTTGATTTTATCTTAGTGGAATATTGTCGCACACTGTATAATATTTTCTGATTACTTTTTGCTACTTTCTTCCGTTTACTTGTAACCAATGATAAATATTTTCCAAATATACAATTAATGACACCCTCATTTGTTTTATCTTCTTCTTACTTTATCCTAGAGATAAAGGTCTACTTAATTAAAGTTTATTTTCCCAAGAAATACCACCATAAACAAAATCAGATAAAGCTCAAGTCGTAAAGGAAAGGCATTAAGGAAAACGTGGAAACTTTGCAGAAAATATGTCAACAGCTTACAATTTTTCTTTTTTGACTACTGGATAAACGTGTCTACAGTTTTATTGTTTTGTTTATTTCACTTTAGAATCAACGTTCTAAGAGATGCTTGACACCTTTACTGAATTAAAATATTTGTTTTCCTCCTTTCCAAAATGAACATAAACAAAATATTGTCCTCATTTCTCTATAATTCTAGATACCTGAAATTATATTTTACTCTTGACTGACCTTTTAATGCGAAAGCATTAACAAAAAAAACGTATTTTTTACTTATATTTTGTAAATGCATAATATAATATTTTTGTACTTTTGGTTCGTTCGAATTTAAACACTCGGTCGAATTATAACTAATTTATTTAAGTAATACAACTACTAATTCATATCAAACGCGACTAACAAAATATATTAATTTATATAACACAACATACAAAGTTTAACTGACGCTTGTCCGTCGTTTCGGATTATTTATATTCATTTTATTTGATCTCTAAACTATCGCTTCGTTTCCAGAACAGTCCAGGGCTTTCTCGCGCGGTGAGTCACCAAATTGTACGTACATTCCATCAGATACAGGGCCGGCTTCGTTACATTGGCCGCTTCTTAAGATCATTTCATAACGAAAACACGCACTAGGTTAGGTTTATGTCCAGATTATTAACTCTTCCATTTTACGTATTTATATCGGACTATCCGTTTGTCAGCCATTGCTGCACGTTTAATAAAAATTAAATAATAATTGAAAATCACCCTTAAGTAATGAAATTATCTTAAGAATATTATTTTTTTTATATAAATCAAACAAGCCAAATGATGTTTTAGACCCATATTAACTGTGAAAAAATCTAACTTACACATTTTTAGTTTATTCTTTTGCAAAATATTAAAAAGTAGCCCATTAATTGTATGTGCACTTTATTGTTATATTCATCAAAAAATGAATCTTTAAAGTTAATGCACGTTCTGTATACTGATCGTTAATCTTACTGGACTCTAAACAAATAGGAAATGAGAGTATTTTACTCAGTGAACTACGGAGTGTGTATTCCTTTTTTATTACAATTCTGAATTCCAGTAAGTGCTGCCCTCTAGTAAAATTTAATAGAGTTTACTTGAATTTGATTATATGATATATCAGCGACAAGCTATGTTATTAGAATCCGCGCCATATAACTTTAAATCTGATATCTCGATAACAGGTTCAGGTAGGCCGGGTTTCAATCATGAACTTTGGATTTTAGATGGATGGAAAACCCCGCAAAAAACCATCATCCCTAAACACCTGTCTTCCAATTATTCTTACTAATACTAATCTGAATAAACTATAATATAAGCGGCAAAGTCCTGACTGATTGACTAACTTACTGACTGACTGCTATAGAATACAGCAAAATCTACTGAACCCCGAGACTTGGATATAGGATTTTGCGAAATTTTCATTTTAAGGGGTATAAAAATGCAATTTAATTTTCAAATTTTGAAGTGTCAAGTTTGATACTATTGAAAAATGGGAAAATTTGTAAAATATGGAACAAATAAGAAAAATAGAAAAAAATAGGGGAAAATAGTGAAAAATAGGAATAAGAAATGAAAAATACAGAAAAATAAGCTAAATCAGGGAACTATAAGCTAAAATAGGAAAAAGCAAATAAGAAAAAATACAGAAAAATAAGAAAAGGAAAATATAGGGGAAAATAGGGAAAAACTGAAATTATAGAGAAAAACAGGGAAACAGGAAAATGTAACGCAAAACAAGAAAAGTAAGATAATTACGACAAAATACGGAAAAAAGGCAAAAATAAGGCAAAATAGCGAAAAAAGGTAAATCTAGGAAAAGAAAGGACAAAATAGTAAAAAATCTGAAAACATAGGGCAAAATTGAGAAAAATAGGGAAAAGTAGGGAAAAGTAGGGAAAATAGGGAAAATGAGGAAAATAGTAAAAAGTATGACAAAATAGTGAAAAATAGTGAAAAGGAAGTTAATTAGAGAAAAATGGGCAAAAATAGGGCCAAACGGGGAAAAATAGAGAAAATGCGAAAATAGGAAAAAATAAGAAAAATGGGAAAAAGAGGAGAAATGGAAAAATACAAAAAAAAAGAAAAAATAGGAAAAAAGTCGTAAAAAATGATCATGGTGGGAAATAGGGAAAAATTGGGAAAAGTTGGAAAATTAAGTTAAAATATTTAAAAATAGAGACAAAAAGGAAAAAATTAGGGAAGACAGGAAAAAATAGCGCAAAATAAGTAATAGGACAAATACGGAAAATAGGGAAAAATGAAGGAACAAATAGGAAAAAATGGAAACAAATATGTAAAAATGGTAAAAACTAGGGAAACATAAAGTTAAATAGGAGAAATAGGGAAAAATGAGGACAAATTGATAAAAAGGGAAGAATAAGGAGTTGTTTTCTTTACTTTTAAAAATGTCAAATGTAATTTACCAAGACCACCCCTCTAATTATGGCTCTGTTACAATAACAACACCGTTTTGTTGTTTTTTTTTTGTCTTCGGATAAATATTATTATAATTTTTTTTCTTTTTCAACTGGGATACTCCTTTAAGCCGCTTAAAGAGCGGGGCGTTCAAGAAAATGGCGATTCACGTTGGATTTAAATTGCTGAAAATTGTACTACTACGATTTCAGGAAGGTCATTGCAGGAATAGTAGATTCTTCAACGAGCGTAGAATGGTGGCTATTATTCACGTATATGAAGTTTCTGACACGAAAATTATATACCACCTAAATCATAGTTTTAACACAAATCTTTAATTGACACTTAAAATATTAAACTTTGACGTTAGTGACTTTGACATTTTAAATTTAATGGCGACTTATTAAGGTAATTCTAAGATGCGATTGGTTAGTTATTTTCAAAGCAATGTGATTTTTTGATATTAGCGTGAATTTTAGAAATCAAAGATTGTGATTGGCTAATTTATCGTGAATTCCTGAATTTAATTCTTTAACTAGTTATTAAATAGTCGTGAAGAAAGAACATATCCAGAAGAAAAAGTGTATTTACATTGTTAATAGACATTGATGATATGTATAAACATCAGTAAATGTATGGTTCTAATTTCTAATTTGCACATATTAATTTTGGACCGAGATATGGCAGATGTATAGATGTACCATTAGAGACAAGTTCTATTCTCCAACATAAACCCTAAATGTTTACATTAGGACTTATAACGAACCTCTGAAAGCGGTGTTGACAGATTAAATTTATATATTTATCATTTTTTTAAGTACTTATCAACGAATTGTTATAAAAATTTATTGTCACTGTAATTTGGATAATTAAGTAAAAAAAAAATGATGAACAAAAATTAAAATATGGTTTTTATGTTTCAATTTGGAAATATTACTACTCTCCTGAACCAACGACGCTAATGCATTTTTATGAGTCCTAATCAAAACAAAAGGTGCTTTTCGAGTCCAAATGTTGAGAACATCAGCTTTATATTAAATACCCATAAGTCTGGCTCTTTCATGGTCTCGCTAATATTTCCTATCATTACGATTCTACAGTTATTTTCCTTCTAAAAGTAAACAAATTTGTCTAAACTTATTTTCTGTCACTCAAGAAACTGTCTTTTGGCAGAAAATATTTATATTCATTACAAGTAAAACAATATACTATTAAATTAGCGTAACTAGAAATAACAATTGTTTCTTGTATATTTTCTTGTTTTAAGGAAGTTAATGCTTTGTGCTTTAAAAGTCAAACATAATTTATTTGAGTTTACATTTTCTTGAGTTACTAATGATAGCTGAAGTAGACATCGTTTTGTTCCTTGTATAAAACTTTTGTATCGCAACACAAGAAACTTTTATACGAGTATTGCTGTTAGAAAGTAGGCATGAGAGATTTAATTTGCTTTTGATTGGCAGTGACTTGTACAAAAGTCCTTTGACTATCAGTTGTCAGTTGTTTTCACGTTTCCCGTTTTACGGAATTTACCTTGCCAAGAAAATGAATAACCCAATTTTTATACTTTACAAAGAATGTTTTGTGTAACAGATAAGCTTCTTATTTATGGGCTTTTAAAGCTACGCTTTTTGGGTTAGATAAATTTAAAGTAATTGAAGGTTTTAAAAATACAATATTTATTTTAAAAATACCAGCGAAATACGTACTCCTATTTTTTAAAGAATATAGAAATTAAAATGATATAAAGTCACCACATCTATCCTAAGGTTGATGGGTATCAACCGGAAATGACGTTTAATAGGATAGAATCCTATAAACGCTACTAACCAAGTACAACTTGGTTGCCGGTTGGAGGAAGCCATCCGCCATCATAATACCTTAGGGGGGAGTGGGCACCTCGCAATAAAATCAAAAACAAATAGAGTAAGTTTTTGAAAATATACATTCTGACCATTACCATACATGATTCATCCTTATAGGAATCATCAATGGTACTTTACATGTAATTACTTTATTTTATTGTATGTAGAGATTTAAATAAATAAATAAATAAATAAATAAACTACCCCAAGTATTTCTATGTACTATCAAAATGATATCTATCATTTTGATATCTATCGTTTTGATATCTATCATTTTGATATCTATCATTTTGATATCTATCATTTTGATATCTATCATTTTGATATCTATCATTTTGATAGTACATAGAAGTGCTTGGGGTATAGAGAGTATGCATTTCGACAAAGTACCACTGATGATTCCTATAAGGAATTATTTACAATATTGTCGACTGGACTCAGGAACTTTTGAAATGATTGCAAAATTTCAAAAACAAAACCATCTTTTCGTATAATGATTTCTACACGAAAAAAACTGATGGTTTGTTCAAGGCACGATCGATGAAAGACTGAAATATTCTTTTCGACTAACAGGTACTGTGGTATCGGAACTAGAGCGATAGGATTGTGATAATTCTCTGATTTTTTCTTATTTAATAATATTTGACCGAATCGGGAACGGACCGAGATCGGAGCAAGATTGAACCGTGAACCTAAATGATTGCACCGGTTAAAGGTAATTTATAATTTATAAAGGTAGACCATAATCACGAGAAATATAACAAAATATTCTTATGGAATAAATAAAATATATTTAATAAAGAATGAAGTGAATTCTTGAATTTTATTCTAAGGGAAAACATTTATTAAAGATTCGCAATTTTTCTAGTGAAGAGAAACTGATGTGAATAATGTAACGGATTAAAAAAAAGGAGAGTATTTTGGGAATTAAGTTAAGTAAAAGGAAGCTATCCGAAGAAAGTCGTTATTAATTCTACCCTGCTTTTTCTTTAAATTATATTATTAATAATGTTTTACTATTTTAATCATTTTTTACCTTGATTTCGCTTTAATTTAAACACTTCGCCGACTTATAACTAATTTAATTCAGTAATGCATACAACTTCCAATTTATTTTAAACACGACTTACAAAATATATTCATTTATATAAAACAGCAAACAAAAATCCAACCAACTCTTGTTCGTCATTTTGGATTAATTATATTCATTTCTCTGGATCCATAACATTTACATCGCCGTTTCCCGGCGAATACTCGATGGATCTCTCGTAAAGTCGATGGATTTCTCGTGCGCTATTCGTGAGTCACCAAGGTTCGGTGTACACAGGGCCGGTCTTGTTCCTCTTTAAACTACGGTTTCAGTTTTCTCTAGATCAAGGTATGTTTTTTAAGAGTTTACCTTATTATGTTTTCGTAGTCTCAGTTGAAACTCGATTTGTAGCAATTTTTTGTTTTTTTTCTAACGTCTAGAGTTCGATTGAAACAGTGAAGTCTTTTTTAATACATTCGCTTCCCAACCTACTACAAAATGTAACGACATACTTCCATGTCACGATTACACTGACCTAATATATCACACAATTTGGACTTTACTTCGCATAATTAATCCCATCCATGGCTGGATTCGTTTTGAAATTATTATCTGCTGCACCTATAAACTTTAATTTTATCAATTCTAATCTATATAGTTCTTTGTTCCACCTTGTGCAAGTATTTTGCGATATCATTAAGGTAGTGGCTATTACTCATATTTGTTGTGTGGTTGGTACCAAAATCACAGTAATGGTCTGTCTTCCTTTTAATGTGGTTAGTACTTTGATTGTTTTAAAATAAAATTCAAAGCTCCACATAAAATAAAAATCCTGCCTTTTATGACTTCTCGTTGGCTTCTAAAATAGGGGCGAGGAATTAGAATATGGTTGGTTTATCTCTATCTTGCCACTTCAAGTATAGGTACCCCCTTGGGATTTTATCCACTTTGAAATTTCTCAACATAAATTTTCTTTGACATGCCTATGGTTTTATACCAATCTCTGATACCCCAATATAATATTGTTAACTTTGAAAATTAAAAAATATCTTTTTGAAAAAATCTCTATATTCTTTTGAATTTAATGTCATAGGACCGGTGGGGATGGGTCCTTTAGTTGATGGGATGAGGACACTTCAAGTGAAGAACTCTCCTCCAGTTTAGTTTATTTTATATCCATTGTTAAACGTCTTTTTTTTTCTCCTATAGACTTGTTGATAAAGAAGTGATCGTAAGAGTGGATTAGAGTGTTTTGATTCTTTTGTTGCTTCTATCATAGATAACACCGCCTAGGTTGTTCGCTATGCGATGTATTATTTAATACCTCCTGTTGTACATCTGTTATTAATCAAATTATTTTGGATTGGGCGCAACTCCATTCCACATTTATATTGGCTTTATGACCGCCTTGTATACTAACACTTTGTTTTCTAAAGAATTCATTTTTTAAACTTTTGATCAATTTTTTTTCTCTTTCTTGTTACATGCTCACTCCAGTTCAGTTTTTTTAAGTACAATCCTAGACATCTTACGGATTATGCTTCTGATATTACAGTACCTTTAAATCTAACTGGTAGGCATTGTTCTTTTTTTAGAGTAAGGGTAACTTGTGTTGTGTTGTTTTTTATTTTCCACTTTTTTGTCCAGTTTTTAACCAGATGTATATGTTGTTGTAGATGTTCAGGTGGAGTAACAGTATGGTAAGTATTGCTGTGACATCAGCGAATGTTTCGGTTATTGTATTGTCTGTCGTGGGCATATTCGAGGTTTATATTAAATTTAGCACTGGTCCTAGTACACTTCCTTGGAGGACTCGAGATTTGATTTGGAAGACATCCGAGACTTCGTTGTTAACTCAAGTTACGGATTGGTAGTAGGTTAGATGTAATTTCAATAATTCATTTAAGTAAAATGGTAGAGCTTGATTTTATATAGGTAACAGTCCTTTGTACCATATTTTATCTAACGCTTGATTTCCGTCGAAGAATACTGTTGGACAATTCGATGTATATCATACACTAATCACTGGACTGTTAGATGATGAATAATGATCAGGGATGTCGTCAAGTAGAGGTTCAGTCACCTGAAGTTGTTTTTTTTCTAAACGTTCAGATATGGTTGACAGAAGGCTGATTGGCCTGCAGGATGTTACGGAATTTAGTTTTTTTCCAGGCTTGTGTACTATGATTCTTACTGAAGTTTTGAATTGTATTGGTAATAATTGGGATCCTTAGTATATCATTAAACAGATAGATTAACAATTACAACTGCTTTAGATAATTCATTATTATCAAAGTTATTTCTTCAAATGATGGATTTTGTATTTCTTTTAGTTTAAATTTAAGCTTATTGGATATTTAATAGTATTTGGTTTTGTCTGTTTAATTATAGCTGTAATGCTACTTTTATCCCACTTTTTGCCTATTAATGTTTTTACTGCAAATGAAACATTTATATGTAGCATTCTGTTGTATGTTTAGTGGTGGAGTCGCTTTATTGGTTGCGTCGTGTAGTATAGTTATGAGTGTTTTTGTAGCTTCCTCCAGTTTAGAAGAGACCTTGTGCAATATATTTAGATTTATTTTTCTTCTATTGTGTTTGTGTGTACTTTCCAATCGGTCGTTAAGTTGTAAAGTCTCGGTACCTTCTTTATGCTTACTGTTGTATACCTTTGGTGGTGTTAAGTCATTGGCCCCGAACTTATTTTAAGTTATGCTGAGGCCAATACTATACTGCTGACACTAACGATAATGCTTTCTATGTTATATCTTGAATAGAGGCATTTTATGATAAGATTTATCGGTAAAATAAGTTGCACTCGTAAGCATTATATCGATTAGATATTCTTTATGTAGTTTTATGCCGTTGGTGTTCTATAATGCTATTCAAATAATTTTGGCTATTCATTTTTGCTAATTAACGTTTTTAGATTTAACAACAAAGTGGAGTTGTTATTGTATATACTAATGGTGTTTCAGTAATTGTTATGGTTAAACAAAATAATAAATAATAATTATATCGACGGTGAAAAAAGCGATTTTAGTTCTCTGTACCTTTTTTCTTAAACTATTTAACAAATGTATTATTGTTTAAAAAAACCCTTTGTCTTTCTCCTTAAAAATTACTATGTAACAACTACTAATGGCGAAGCAAAAAAATCTCTTTTTCCCCTTCTTAAAAATCGCTTTCTCTAGTATAACAAATTTATTCCACTCGGATTTTTCAAGTTTGTTAACGTATTTGGTAATCAGGACTAGAATTCTTCCACATCCGTAAAGGAAATGTTTCCCTTCGGCTTGCAAACGTCGATATAGGAGAGACTCTAAACAGTTCGTGTCTCTTCTAAAAAAAGATAATTCTTCCCAAATATACCATAAATTTAAATATTAAATTAAAAAGAATAAATTGAAAACGAAATGATTAGTGTTTCCACTATAAGAAAAAAGTTAACTGGTTTCGTCAAAAGGATTTAAAAATTTTTTGCCAATATTCGCGTAAATCAACAAAATAATTGGTGTTCTATACGACAAAAAATGATAAAAGAATTTCAAAAAAGTTTAATAATTTTTCGCTAATTAAAATTATTGTATCACTCATAATGTAATTTATTTATTTATTTATTTATTTATTTATTTATTTATTTATTTATTTATTTATTTATTTATTTATTTATTTATTTATATATTTATTTATTTATTTATTTATTTATTTATTTATTTATTTATTTATTTATTTATTTATTTATTTATTTATTTATTTATTGATTTATTTATTTATTTATTTATTTATTTATTTATTTATTTGTATCTAAACAGGCGTATCCGCCTAATTACATAGATACATATTTTTTATAATATACTTATTAGCACTTATAAAAGCAAAGATTTAATTACATACATTTTTAAAAATAAAAAAAATAAAAACCAAAACAAATACAAAAATAATACCAGAATTGTAGAGAACATAAGAAATATAAATTGTTTACTTGAATTGACATAATTTTATATTTAATTTAATGGATTTTCATCAAGTAAAAGCCGACACAGTTAAACAGTTAAATTGACATGTTTATTATGTGTGTTAAAATTATTTTTCGATAACTGTTCGAAGATAGCGTCCTATCCAGATCTAATACTGCTGTAAAGTTGTTTGCTAATCGAAGCATGATTACTAAAGGAGCTCGATATGAAGTTATTACAAAAGGCACTCTGAACATAGGAAAGGTTCGGTTACGCCTTGACGGCACGTTGAAAGGAATCAATTTCAAAATATCAGGTGAATTTATTTGGTTGTTAATTATTTTTTGCAAAGAAGTCATAGCCGAAATTTGACGTCTTTGTTCCAAGGAAAGTATTTTAAATTCGGATCTTAATTGGGTTGTTCGTATTGTAACATAACTAGGCCAAATATGATATTTTTTATAATACAGATGTCTGAGAAATTTATTTTGAATTTTTTCAAGTTCTTTTAGGATGCGTAGATGTTCACCTTGCCAAATTATAGACGCGAATTCCAATTTTGGTCTTACTAGAGCCGCTTATAACAACTTAAGTGCATTGAGATTGCTGAAACTAGATGTATTTCTTTATGTGACTTTGAAATGAGAATAAACTATTATAGGTAACGCCCAGAACTTTAATTTCTACATTTCGTTATAGTACCTCCGTTCTCATACTATATTCAAAAATAACTGGGTTTTTTTGTCGAGTTATTATCATTATACAACATTTATTAACATTAAAATAAAGTTTATTTTTGTGTCTCCATTCGGAAATATTATTGATATCTTTCTGTAGAGCCACACAGTCTCTAACCTTTTGAATTTGTTTAAATAATTTAAGATCATCTGCATAAAGTAGACTCTCAGAGTGCTTGATAACTGGTGGCAAATCATTAATAAATATTATAAATAAAAGAGGTCCCAAGTTAGAGCCTTGAGGTACCCCTGAATTAACGTGAAACTTACCAGACTTTTTGCCATTATGTTTGACAATAAAAAATCTATTTGTAATAATGTCCTATATACTGTTACTTGATTAATAATCGATAATCATCCACCATGTACTTGACTAATAACTGATAATCACACTTGGTACATTTAATGCTTAAAATCTAGTAGGTATGCTGTCATCTTTGTCATTGCTTTTGTACTCTAAAGGTAAATTAATAAGCTTTCAAATTTTTCAAGGTGTTCTCAAATTATAATTTCACTCGCTCTTAATATTTGACAACACTCGTTATATTATATATAATAATAAAACTCGAAATGAATGTATGTTTTATACTTGGACTTGCTTAATAAGACGAAATTACGTTGCTGTGCGGTAGATTAATAGGCGATAATTAGTTATTTACATTTGTTTCCTTAGCAACCGTCAAATAATGACATGAAACATAAATAGTTGCAGGTATTTTTGAGTGGGAAATAATTTGAATGAATTTTTGTTTTTATTATGATTATTTTGATATAGTTTTATTATTTGTATTATCTAATGAATATCATTCGTGTACTAGTCATTAATTATTAATCGCATATAGGTTAACACTCGACATGTCAAATAATTCCACTCGTCTTCCACTCGTGGAATTAATTTTTGAAAACCTGTCTCATGTTAATCTATATGCGATTACCGACAGTTTGGGGACACTTATGGTATTAACGAGTATTCATTATATCTTTTATTTTTTTTTTCAGGCCCAGTAGGGTACAAAATTTTTCTTAATGCCGATTTATTTTCTTCTTTCGTTTTTTTTTCTGGCTAAAAGTATCCAGTTGACACATTCGCAATTTGGTCTATTTGACGATTTTCTTTTGTCCGTTTCTTTGGTTCGAATAATTTGATGACAAGACACTTTTCGTCACATCGTTAAATTAATTATTTAGAATGTTACTAAAAACTACCATTCGAAAATATCTTATATTTATTTAAGTTACTTTAATTATAAAACAAATAGCTTAAATTATAAGCTTTTTTCTAATACAGCAAACACACTTGATCTTCTTTTGATTTAAGCCGCCGCAATTTCATAAATGTTAATTTACCGTGAGACTCGAAGATATTTTAGTTTTGTACTGAAAGAATAAGAGTTAATTGTCCAAAACAATTAACTAAATATTATAAGTATCATTAGTCCAAGAACCAGGTACTTTTTTCTGCAATTTTATAAAGATCAAATTTTTTTTGGCACATGTTCAGAGTTTGAAAGTAAATTCAAGTTGGAGCGCGAGCGCCAGCTGCCATCTTGAAAAACGCGTTTTGTGAAATATCTCATAAACCGTGCATCGTACGATAAAATGGTACATGTGGATAAAAACATTCTCTACAACTATTATTTAAAACATTTTTCTCTATAACCGATGGGTTTTTATTCATAGCGCTCTAAACTCAGACTTGAGCAGTGAAATAACGTGACACGTCTTTTAAATTAATTAATGTTTAATTTCGTTGAGCGATTTTTGCTAGTGGAAAATCTTATGGGTTCACCCACTTAAGGAGGTTTGCCATGGTAAAGTAGAATCTTGGACAAACCTTTTTCCAGTAAAATTTATGCAAACCTCGTAAATTATTAGTGGAAATGTGGCTCGTAATGCACAGAAAACATTTCATGACGACAAATAATAATAATAATAATAATAATAATAATGATTATAATAATAATCGTAATAATGAAGAACGAAAAATAAAAAAAAGTTGGCATAACAGAAGTGAAAATGTAAAAATGTGAAATAATAGTGTTTTTGTAATTTTTGAATTAATTGTATTATTAAAAATTAAAATTTCATAATTTGTAAATTAAAATTATAAACATTAGTTTGGTTTTCATATCTATCGGCACTTCGAGTGGGAGGCTCAGAGCGGGGTGGGAGGCTCAGAGCGGTGTGGCGAGTGGTGTTAGTGGCGGTCGAGCTCATCGGATACTTAGAGGGGTTTCCTCCAACAGACCTTGGAGCTCATCTGGGAGGTCTATGTCTTCTGTTGCTTCGCTAAGGATCCTGAGGTTAGGTTGTATGAATTTTCTCTTCGGTTTTCTGGGGATTGCTCTTCTATTCCTGTCAACTGTCAATTTGATCCTTGGACTTTCTTTGGCGTGGGTGTTGGAATATTCCAGTCTTCTACTGACATATCTACTGGAAATAATTGTTGGGAGGGCGTGTCGGTGATGCGAACTCACCAAGTTTTACCCACCCGAAAAGTATCCAACGCGCACGTCATACAGCGCATTAACATGTCGGTGAGGCGAACCCATAGGATAGGATAGATTCGATGTAAGTGGAGCAGAGGTCTATTGTGGCTCACCCCTACGGGCTTCAATTCACCATACAATCCATGGTTGATTTAGGTGAAGCTTCCTTGAATTCTGTAGGCTCCAGCTGTATAAAACCATACGTACGAAGACTATTTATTTCCAGGGCAGGTCAGGAGCATGGAATATGCTCCGCCGTTTCGTCTTTCACACTGCGGAAGCGACAGTCCCTTGTTTGACTCGGACCTTCAATTGGTAACGCAGACAATAGTGTAGTCCAATTAAGATGCGTAGATCACTTCTACTCCATTCTATGCGATATGGTGCTACCTGAGGGTTTGACTATGAACACCTCAGAGTGAGCTAACCCAGTAATATTTTTTCAGTGCTGGAGAGTTTTCCTCTGGGTCTTATTCCAAATTGTGTCTTTGGCACTGTTTTTGGCTATGCCAAAGAATGGTTCTGGTCGAATGAACTCGGATTCTGCACCTTTTCTCGCAAGTGTCGTCTTTTTTTTCCCCAGCTGAGAGAATCTGTTCAGAAGGGGGTCGACCAAGATCGACCTAAGTAAGAAGTGGCGATAGAACCGCACCTTGAGGATACCGCTTAGCCGCCCTAAATGTAACTGTCTCCTCTTGCAGTGATGATATCCTTTAATGTCAAGGAAAGCTGTCAGCACAATCTATTTATGTTGTAGAAAGTGGCCCATCTTTCCTATGAAGTTATTTAGAGCCAAATCTGTGAATTTTCCAACTTGGTGGGCATATTCTCTGGGATTGAGAATAATTTGCCTGCAGTTCCTGTTTCTACTGTGCCTATCTAGAATTCTTTCTAGAGGTAAGGCTGATCGGTTTAGAGGATTAAGGTATGGAATTGTTTATCTTTCAGCTTTGTGGTATGTAGCTCCATAGCTCGGCCAAAATAATTTCACGAGAGGAGACAGCAGCTCGTCTGTCCGGTTTGGAACAAGGTAGGAAAAATACCATCCGGTGATTTTTATGGGGAGACAGACTTCAACACCTATAATATTGAGGGTAGAGTGACCACGAGCCAGGTGAAAGTGGAAAGATTTGCGGGCGATCCTCCAGAAGCAGGCTGCCCGGGAAGTGATTCCGCATGAGGATCTCTAACGTCTGCCTTTTGGAATCAATAATGAGCCTTCCGATCGTTTTATCGATTCGGATCTCTAGAGAGTATCTATCTTGTAGAGTCTTGTGTCAGCAGGTAGATCTGTTATACCCTGACAGATCCTCCTCCTAGACTCCCTCTTGGCTTTCCGAATATCTTTCATGTATTCTGTTAGAGCCGATCTGTACGTGTCCCAGGATCCTGTTTCTGTAGCCTGATTAAAGAGATGTTGAACTTCTTTTATCTTTTAGTTCAAGATTCTGCTCCACCATGGTGAAACTCTATGGTCCATCTTCTCCTTAAGTGGGTGAACCCATACAATTTCCCCCTACCAAAAATCGCTCAATGCGTCTTAAGAAGTTTTCACTTCAAAACGAAATCAAATATTAATTAATCTAAAAGATCTGTCACGTTATTTCACTGAGCAAGTATCAGTTTGGAGTGCAATAAATAAAAACCTATCCATTATACAGAAAAAAGTTTTAAATAAACGTCTTTATCAAGATGGCGGCTGACGCGCGCACCTGCTCTTCCCCCCCAATTTAAAATAACTTTCAGGGGACACCCCTGAATATGTTCCAAAATATTTGATCTGTAGGAGAAAGAAACTTTGTTTGCTCGGCTCTTGGACTAAATGTTTAAATTAGGAAAACGCCGAATTCGTTATCTTTACCTTTGGGTGTTACAAGCTACGGAATATTCGTCAGAAGATTGCATTATGAACCAATTTTTTTTGCTCGGCTCTTGGACTAAATGTTTAAATTAGGAAAACGCCGAATGCGTTATCTTTATCTTTGGGAGTTACAAGCTACGGAATATTCGTCACTAACGGAAACTGACGATCGAATAAATTCGTTCACGAAAAGCTTCTGCTTCTTATATACTTCGACCTATGGAGTAAAGTGTCACCCCTAAACTTTTGGTTCATTTGTCTTATAATTTCTTCAATTTTCTTGTTGTCGTAATCATTACATCTTGTATTTTTGTTTTTTCTTGTTCTTTTATTAGTGGTTTAAGTATGTTTGCTAAGTGCTTTTAATTGGTTTTGTCTTCTAGCTTCTCGGCTATAACTCTTTTTGTTCTACCTTGGCATGTCTCTAAATAAATAAAAAACGGACACAATTTCGAATTAAGGAACTCCTTCAATTCTAATTTTTACCTTACTAATTGTTTTAGTGAAATCCCATGTTTATTGCGTACAGTGTATCTGTAAAATTAAATCTTACTTGTACCATATTTTTTAAATAACACTTTTATTTATTATTAATTTAGGTACAAATATACTTTCTGCTAAAAGTTTTATTATGAATCATTTGAATAGCTACATTACGTATAATAAATGCGAGATACAAATTATAGTTCTCGTTTTGTCTCCTGCCTGGCTGTTAAACTTAAGATATATGCCACCCAATTACTGAGGACCTAAAACTTTTCGCAAAATTGGCCTCCAGGACAATTAGTTGTATAATAGAAATTCTATTCGAAATATAAACAGAAAGTTTTCAACTTCAATATTCGTTGTTTGTTGGAAAAACATTATTTGTTTGCTGGAAAGAAAATTTGCAATCATTAAGAGAAAACGTCTTTAAAAATGAATTAATAATCTGGTAGTCTTAAAATCAACTTTTTACAAATTTACTATTCATGAATTGGATGAGTTTGCTAAGTGCTTATTAATTTTACCTTTATACCTTTAATTTAATCTGCTATTAAAAATTCTCCGTTTCTAAGATTTTATAAAGCTACTAACTTTTTTTGTAGAACTTGTCATTAGCAATTATTTAAAATAATTTTTAATATCGGAAATAATGCGTTTTTGTTAGAGGCGAACATCGCAATCAAATTTTTATTTTCAATGCCTAGCTCTAATTTGCTCTATCATTTGTTTCAAGAACATCCATCATTGTGCATGCGTTCTTCAAATTGGTGCACACTAGCAAATGCACATTCATAGTTTATATCTCTTTCTAGGTATCCCATTTTTTCGATGTTGGCTCCATACCTCAAAAAACCTCTTAGTAAGGGATTTTAAGTCCAGCTGGTAGCTGCTATTCAGCCTTTAAGAACGTATTTAGGGATCTGTTTTCCATAGCGCTATTCTGCGGCTTTAGTGCTGCCGAGTACCGATTACTTGGGTGGAAACTTCTCCGTGATTTCAGTTCATGTTATTGCGTTTGGTGCTCTTTGTTTCTTTTTGCCTCAGCAGCCACTTCTCGCCTTACTTGGGGATGAGTGATACCTATGAGTTGGTAAATCTTCTCTATTGGTGTTAGCAGATTTTTTTCAGATTTGTGCTGTTTACTCAGCTGCTAATACATATAGAACAAGGTCTGAAGTAAAGAGGACCCTGGGACGTACCGCTCATTTTTTGATGGGGTTCTTTATTTCGAGTCTTTGCTATCTTCATCTTTCTCTTCGCCTGTTTGTTTCATATGTGGAACGCGCACACTTGCATCTTACTCGGATTGGATCTTGAATTCTCTCTGACAGTGATTTGTTTGATCTTCCTTTTTTTCGTCATTTCTTGTGTTTGTGTTCTTTTTTTAATTTTTGGTATAAGATACCAATTTATTAGTCTGTTCTTAACATTAGTCATTATTGGTTCTTGTTTCGGTCGATGTTTATTTTTTACATAAAGAAACTTGGTTTTTAAGAATTTCATTTCTGTCGCATTCAGTTGTAATTCTTGTCTATTGAGAAGTACCTACCCATGATTTTATGTTGACACTTGTTTTTGTGTTTATGCTGTTTCTTTGCCTGGTCTCAACCCCGTTTTTTAGACCATACTATTTTATTACTTTCGGACACTTTTTTGCTATTTTTGAGTATTTATGGGTTATTACAACTTCAATACTTTTTTGATTACTTAATATTACCTTAGCTTCTTCCATTTTTCCATTAATTAGGAGTATCTTTATTTTATTTGTTTATCTTAATTCTGATGTTTTTAATGTCTTAAACCTCTAAATTTATCAACTATTGCGTCTCTTCAGCCCTTTCGAAAACGTCTATTAGCCTCTTCGTAAACATCTGTTTTAGCCTCTTCGCAAACATCTATTTTGGCCTCTTCGCAAGTGATGTAAGGCATCAAGGTAAAGTAGCGTATCATCAGAATTATTATTCTAGATCATATTTTATATAATTCTATAATAAAGAAGATTCAGGCTCTTCTTGAATTGTTTCCCTTTTGATCTTGTGATTTATCCTTTTAATTATTAAAAAAAAATGAATAACTACTTCATTTTTTCATCTCTTCGCTCTATAACTTTTATATTAAGTTATAATATGGTCATATATTATCATTTTTTACTTTATTTAGACTCAAAGCGGCTTATTCCTTTTACTAAATTCTTTCAGGATATTCTTGATTAAGCCTACTGTGGTCTGTTACTATCTTCTTTTTTTATCCGTTTTATCAGATCTTGTTCCATATTATTTGTACGTTCTGTTTTTTTTTCTTCTTAGCATATTTAACCTCTTTCTTCATTTATTCCATTTTTAATTATTTTTATTAACCCCCTTTCGTTTCATCCATCTCGGTATATTTACTGTTCAGTTCTTTAAATTTTGCTTTATAATAATTTTCCCCGTTTACAGTACTTCAATAGTTTTCGTGGGTTTGCTCTTTTTATGCGTTTCTTATTACTCTAATTATTTTTTATTTTCTTTCTATCATCGTCTATAATTTGTTCCAATACAATCTGTTTATATTCTTTATTTGTATTCCTATTTTATCCCAGCTTATTTAATTTTCTCTTGCTACTGGTTTTTATCTCATTTATTGTCCTTAGGTATACCTCTTTGTCTAGTAGATCCTTTATTTCTATATATTTATTTCATGCTTGTCTTCTCTTTTGATTTCATCCTCTTCGTTTTGTAGTCATCTAGTCCAGTTTTTAGGTTTTATTTTATCCTCTATCTCTAACATATTTCTCGTGCTTTTTGAATGAATATTTGATTTAACTATTATCTCCATTTTTCATATTATTTTAATTTATTTAATTTTTCAATTTAATTATTTTTATCTTATTTCTTGTATATGAATCTTCTAATATTTTCTTTCTTTCAGTAGTTTCTATTTTTGCGACTTCAAATCTATAATTTGATCTAATTTTTTTTGTCCGTCGCTGATTTTTTGAGCTCATGTATCTCATTGTCAGTAGATTGATTGATATCTTATCGATTTTCAAGTTTCTGTTTTTCAATTCAATTTTCAGTATCGTTTCTTATTTTTTATACATTCATTTTTATTTCTAATCGTTTTTATGACTTTTTCTTCCAATAATTCCATACATTCTAATTCCGTGTTTTGGTCTCTTCATATTGCTGAATTCCAATCTCTTCTCTTTTATAGTTTTTCATTGAATTCCTTTGAAAATTCTTCCCTTTCCTAGTAGTATTTTTTCTATATAGCTGTCTTAATATATACAAAGAAGTTGTATATAAAAATCTGATGTGGCCAGCACATGACCTCTCGCCATTTTTGAATCAAAAATGTACAGGTTGACACAAAAAAGTATGAAAAAAAATTATATTTTTGTAAATCTGGCAACAATGGCAAAAGTTTCGAAAATTTTAATGAGATGAAAATAAACTGTAGGATATACAAAATATACGTGTAAAACTTTATTGCCGTTTTGTATAAAAATGGCGTCATCACCCATAGCAACTGCCACTTCCGGTTGTGCGATTGACACCAAAATCTAATCAGATCTAATCTAGGGTATCAGAATCCTGTATGCAAAATTTCAAATTTTTTTATTCAGTAGTTTTTGAGTTATCGTTACTACAACATCCATCCAAACACACACACACACACACACTAACACACACACACACACACACTAACACACACACACACACTAACACACACACACACAGACATCATCGCGAAAATATTAAAATCGTATTCTAGGGACCCCAAAACGTGTTTATCCATTGAAAACTCACTACCCAATTTTTAGCATGATTCCTATACCTCTCTTATCTGAAGGGCGAGAGGTAAAAATCAATCTCCACCTTTAAAAATTCTTTTGTAATATATATGCCAGACCACTTCAAAGTTATGGTGTTGTTAAATGATATATCCTGAATATTATTTTAAATGTGAATTTAGTTTACTTTCCCATTTCGAAAATTTTACTGGGTTATATTTCAAATATATTGCCACTTTTATGTGAATATTTTAATAAAATCGACACCAAATACAGTGGAAAACAAACCACCAAGGATTAATATTTAAAGTTTTTAAAATAGCCTTGTCTTATAGGAATTATATACAGGGTATGACAAAACTCATAGAGTTATCTATAAATTATTTGTATCGTTTGACAATAATTTGTATTAATAGTGTTAAGGATATTGTATGGAAAAACATGGGGGCTGAATCCTAGAAAGGTACACTGGATGTACAACCCCATGGTAACATATACATCTCTAGTCTGGTGGCTTAAGATTAAATAACGGACCGCTATCTCCAAATTGGGCAAGATACAAAGAGTTGCGTGCTTGGGAATAACGGAGAACATAAAAACAATACCAAAAGCTGCAATGTAATCACTGCTTGATCTCGATCATTATACGTTAAACGGGAGAGGCTAGAAATCGTAGATTGGAACACACAAAATAAGAGGATGTGAGAGAGAGGCAACCGAAAGGGGAACTGGAGATAATATATACTGCGAATCGAATAAGTACCATGAGAGTTTCTCTCTAGGAAGATAAATTTCAGCATTCTAGGCGGAGGTCTATGCACTACTCTAATGTATAAAAATTAGTGATATGAGGGCGCACAAGGGAAATAGAATCGTAATCCACTCAGACAATCAAGAGGCTCTTAAGGCTCTAATTAACCCAAATGTGACATCTAGATGGGGATGCGGCGAAGAGCTTAGGGAACTTTTGTCTCACAACAAGGTAACCTTATAGTGGGTACCAGGACACAAAGACATCGCTGGAAACTAAATATAAAGGACTGGATCAAGTGAAAACATAAATTGTACTGGGACAAAATACCCGGACTAATACTATACATGGGGAAAGGTTTATAAAAGAACTGTTAAATAAGGTAACTGCAGAATTAATTTTAATAAGTAGGAATCAATTACGAATTACCACAGGACACCTTTCCACCAGAGAGCATCTAAACAAAATGAGGTTATACAATGGTGATCTTAAATGTAGTAAATGCACTAAAGGGACCGAGAATGCATTCCACATACGTGCAACTATGAGGAAGACCAAACCAGCCGTTAAAGAACCGGTACAAACTAGTCCAGGGAACAAGATTAATTGACTTGGTGCATACGAAAAGACGGGAGATGAAGCAAAAGCCCATGAGGCTGCGATTCCGGTTGATAATGGACGGTCCCGAAAAGAAAAAAAATATTGTTAAGGATGTCAAAAATTCTTGGTATCCTGGTATACATCATAGAATAAACCAAAAAGTTAATGACTCACAAAAAAACTTAGGGTACATTGAAAACTTTTTGCCAATAAAAGATTAACCTTCGGGTTTTTTTTTGAACTATTCAGTATGTCGACTTCTTTGAAATTTTTTCATAAAAGTGGCGATTTGACCAAAATGGAAAAAAATTGTTAATTTCATAAAAATAACGATAATATGGTCTAAACATCTAAGTCGCTCTGTTTATTTTAAAACAATTTTAAAATGTAGAGCTTGATTCTCTCCACAAAGTTATACATCACCTTTTTTTATTATCTCTCGGGACAACGAAGATATCGAACTCGGTAATATAAGTTGTTCTGGAATTTATTGCATTATAATTGACTACTTGGTTGTCACGTTCTTGATGTACGATTACTTTCAACCCCTTTTTTGTTCTCATTCCTGACTCGACCTCTTAATTTGTTCGTTTGTTATTTTGTTTTTCTTATGCCCATTTTAGTTTCATTTATGGCCATATCTTTTAGATAAATAAAAAAATACCAACGTGTTTAATCTTTACAAAACAAAATTGTTGGCATATAATATGGTTTATTAAGTACAATGATAAATAAATTACATTATTTTTTTCAAATAACAAATGCTAAAATTCAAACAACCATCTAGTCCAGATATCTTGAACTATTCTTTTGTGGTTTTCACTAAACGATATTTCATTTTATCATTTTCCATTTAAATTTTCGTATCCTACCACTAACTCCGAATCGATGATACCTATTCTGTTACTTACAGAACGTTTGGCACAGCAACGCCATAGGAATTAAATTTCGGAACTAATATCGTGTAATTCCAAACTGTTGTACGAAACGATGCAGATGTGAGAAATTACATTACATTGCTACGTTAGATTACCAATTACACATGTTTCAACTGCCAATGATGTAGATAGAAAATCGAAGGATGTAAGGTACCGAGCTAATTAAATAATAAACGCATGTAAATTGTATTCTGTTACACTCAATAAAACAGAGCGAGGCACAGTTAATATCTCGAAAATAAAAACAAGTATTGGTTTGTGGTTTTGATTAAATTTAATATCAGGAAAAAGTCCTTATTTGAAGTATATTTAGAGTATATTAAATTTTCTTTTTGTTTTAATAGCTATTCTGCTATTTCTGACTATTCTATCAGTGGCTGCACTACCGCATGTGCTAATTTGCACGCAGACTGTTTGAAAGAGATATAAATTGTATTTAAAGAAGAAAAAATCGTTATCGATCAGTGTTGTGTTTTTGGTTGTCATAATCAAAGTGTTGATTTATTTCCAAAAAATATTGTAAAACGAAAAAATTTTCGGCCAACAGCACGTTCTGGGCTTTGTTCTGATCATTTTAACCCTGAAGATTATCAAAAGGAAAGTTTTTATTCAGGTAAATTAAAAATTACATTAATTAAAATGAACGATTACCGACCTCATTCACGCTCCCCACCCTATATCTCGGGGTACAGAGTTTTCTCAGACATCTGCGATAGTCCATTTTTCTCAGGGGTCCAAGGGGATTCTTTAGGCCAAATTTCAAGAAAATCCTTTGTGCCGTTTTTGAAATCACCTAGAAAACAAACATAAGAAAAAAACTGTGTTAATATACTAAGATCTCTATTATTTTTTACGTAAATTGTAGGTTAACATAACCTAACTTTTAGTTATATACATATATTTTTTTTTCTACTCAAAATGCTAAAAAAATCTTAAAGAAAAATGTGGTTCGGTCAATTTTCATTTGATAATAAAAAAGACCGAGTCTGAAGTACACATTCAGCAAGTTTGACGGATACATCAATGTGTAAAAGAACAATTTCGGTAAGTAAATTGAGTTTATTGAAATTTGGCAGAACGCTTTCAGTCAAAGCTTTTCTAAAACGAGTGGTGAACTTTCGATAAAGGGATACCTCCCTCAAAAAACACATTGATTAAGACATTCGTGTACACGGCTCCTATAGATCCGTGGCTGGTCAAATCGAAAGGAAGAGACTATGGGACCACTTTAGACTGCTGCGAGAGATGAGTACTCACCACACTCTTGAAATGGTTTCAGATCTACTCTCATCAAGAACTCACATACAGAAGTACTTTAACCTCCTTCTTTCGACAATGTAATTAAAATTAATACCATAAATATGTCAAAAAAACTAATACCTTGTTATCAATAAAATTTTAACACCCCATAAAATACATAACTCTATGCACTCATTAAATTAAAACCGATAAAATATAAATTCAAAATGCAATTCCAAAATCGTACGTGAATTATTTTCAAAAAGAACTCTTACCTTCCAACGATCGTATTTTACAAAATCTACCTAAACACCGGAAAACACTTGAACGTTGCCAACTGACCTCTTCCAGCTTTCTCCGAAGCACCTGGACTTTTAGTACAGAATCTGCAACATACGGTCACCATAAACATTGAGTCAAAACACTTAACAGTGCGACCAAATATTAATTTAGCGGCCAAAACTTAAAAAAATTTAAGTTATTTTTAGGGTTTTTCATTATTATAATAATATATATATAAATGTTGGATGAATATGAAAACATATGCCATTCAATGGATTATTGTTACAATAATGAGAAAAGCAAAAATTTATACGCTGCGTGAGTCGTAGTAGTAACGCACGAGACTTTTGACATTAAAGAACTTTAAAAACAATTTAAATGTTATATTTTTAAGTTTCTGGAAACATTTTCTAGTCTCCACTCGGATATTTTCATAATCTAAAAGCTAAAACTATCCACTAAATGTATACAAAAACACTGCGACCCTTCCTGAAAAATGTATTTTTCTATACAAAGATGCATAGCGTTCTTGTCATAAATAACCGCTTGTTAAACTACATCAAGAAGCTTAACGAAGTAACTTTCCGTGATAATTAAAATATTTAAATTAAATCGCGCACGACACTGGATTTAGAATTACTTTAAAATTATGTGAAAGGCCTGTTGTACCAGTTGTAACCACCGCCGAAAGATGGAGTCACTCGCGGACTTGTTACGCATACCCAACCGACCTTATGGTATACGGCAGCCGGAGTCGATCGAGTTAGCTGGTAATCCCCGTTAAAGTTCCAGTGGTAGTACGAGTTCGAGCTGAAGCCAAGTCAAGTTCTACCGGAGTTCAAGACTTTCAATCCGACCGGTCTGGAAGTAGTGCAAGTACATTTAGATACTTCACCTGATAAAGCCTGGTACACACTCTTTCTCGCCAGATTTGAATTGACACTTATTTATTTTAACTGATGATAACTTTATACCAGGTACTCAACCCAGTAGGTCAAGTAAAGACCCTTCTGGCCGCCAGTGATTTTGGTCGATACCTGGAGTATTTCTTTTCCACTGACGCTGCCCGTGCAAGTAGCCTTCACACAATAAACGGAAGGTGGCGCCCGAGGCAATTCGAAACCTGGACTAAGGCGCCAGAACACTCGATGACGCAAAGAGCGTTACAATGTTAAATGTTCACATACGACCGCATGTCGTTTTTGACCAATAAATGGAAGATACGTATATTTATTCATCTTTTTAACAATTTTTCTATGGAATTTTAATAACATATGCCGGGTGTAAATGGGTCACGGGCCACCCCAATTACTTGTAAATGGGTTAATAGATTTATCCCAAAATTTGGTTGAGTATAATACGGTTATTTTCGTTTCCTTTTTGATAAAAATCTAACATGGCCCACATCCGGTTTGACCGTAAATGACCTGAAAATTGGAGATTCAAATGGAACACCTGGTACATATTTGGATTCAGCCACTTCAAATATATACAGATTGACTCACATTTCTCTTGGGATGTCATTTTACTTTTATTTTTTGATTTTTTTCAATCCATCCTAGATGGTCTAAATTTAAATTTATTAAAATCAAAAAAGGCAATTTTATCAGTTTTTTTATAATAATTGTCAGCTGAAATTCTACCCGAATTCAAAGTTTTATTTTATTATTTAAATTTTTATACAAGTTTCATAAATTTACAGTTTTGACCAATTTTTGTGGATTTGGTCTCACGGTGCGACGCAAAGAAGAGTAAACAAAACCCTTGACTACTGATGTTCTTTTATGTAGTTCTTCAAGATAGGAAATAATCAACTAATAAACTCGTCAAATAAAAAATGTTTGATATTCTTAACGAAGACAACGTAAAAACCAATTTTGCTCAAATCTAGGATCGCAATCAGACCGTATTCAGCATAATTGACGAAGTATCAAAAAACAACGTCACAAAGTTCACAGCTCATTTCTAATTTTTTTCATAATATATTAAGGTTTCAAATATTTTCGGAGAAAAAATATATGTATGTATTTTGCTAAATTTTCAATTCGTGAATTTTTGAGTATTGGGTGTGATCTCAACAATTAATGACAGTTCTGTATATGGTAGAACAGCTCATATTTGTATGTTGTGAAATTCTTTGAATTATTTCACAATCTGATTTCTATCCATTTTCTTTTATTTAAGCAGTTAAAACTATATATTCTCCTTGATTATTGGCATTCTATTCTATCCAAAAACCTAACGCATGCACAGATTGCATGAATTTTACCCCCACCACTTTTGAGCCAATTTTGCCAGAAATAACGATTTCTTATGTGATTTAACGTGGGGAATGCAAAGGAACTCTTGCTTGCTTCTTATATGTATATATTTTATTTTTTTTATCATTTACAATTTTAGTTCTACAGTATAAACCTTAAAAATCGTATAAATTCAATTAAATCAATTAAAAGTAAAATGATTCAATTCATACCTAAATCTAAATCAATCATTAATAGAATTATATCATGTTCTGACTGGGTCGTCAAACATTTTTAGAAAGTTTCAGTTTTTTGAATACTTAACCGTCATATTTTGTTGTCGCAAAAGTCGAAAAATATTTGCTTTTACTTACTTGTTGACAGGATAATGGTTTGTAGATCTCGGATTCTAGAGAAATTGGGTTATCTAGTGCTGAGTGGTGTTTGCGAGAGTCATTTGAAATTTCATTATGTTGTTTTAAAAACAAAGTTAAGCTTCTATTTTCCATTATCCCATACATGTTACACGTTAATGAAATCAGCCTGTATGTTTTAGGGAGATTCAGATGTTGATGTTGGGAACGTTAATGGATGTACTCGGTATTTAAAATTATTGTAACATACAATTTTTATGGCGTTTAAAAGGAATTTTTGATGGAATATACGAAAAATATTCCATATTAAGATGTGCCAATATCATATGTTACCTTATCTGAAATTGTTTTTGGACGCGCGATCTCTTAATTTTAAAGGTAGGAAGCTACATTTTTTATCAATCGATTATGTATTTGATTCTTTAGAGTGCATCTATGGCATTTATCTTAAATTATTTTTAGTAAAAGTGCTACGAATATTAACTTTTTACTGTAGATATAATTTTAAAACCCATCAAAAAGACATATTTTTAGTTTCTATATTAGGCGAAATTTCGTCCAATCACTAATAATTAGGTTTTGTGAAGCTCTACCTTGTTCTGCGCAGAACAAATGGGTCTACTCAAAATTAAGTGAAAAAACTGTTACCGTGTATTTTTTTTAACAACAACGCATAATCGTACAAATGGCGCGAAATTCAAATCTTGCATAAATTTTGGGACACCCAATACATTAGAATGTTTAAGTTATCTTGTTCTTAGAAACACGTTAGGTTTTGATTGTTTATTTGTTCTATTTTTACATATAATGTAATTTTTTAGAAGTACATTTTACAAAATTGTTTATTTTTAATGATTTCTTTCTAATAAATATTCACCATGTACTAAAAGAAAATTATACAATTAAAATATTTTAGAAACCTTATTTTATATAAACCTAAAAACCTTAACTTATGTAATTCTATAAACCTTAATTTACGTAATTCTATTGTAAGTTTATATCTTTTGATCATATAGTATTATAATTACTATTTATTTTATAATCTATTTATGTATAACCCATTGTGTGTAAACAAACCGCAATAAAGTTTCAGTATGTATAATAAATGGTACGTGCATTCAGTTCAATGTTGTTGTTTTTATTAGGTTGTCGGTATGTTTGAAATGTAAATAGAGCAAATGCGTGAATATCCTACATCCGGATTAAACAATGAGGATTTCGCACATCAATTTAAATAACACCCAAAAAATAAAAAACTAAATTAAACCCAGCAATAACATGAATAGAATTTTTGATTATGCATCATAATGGAAAATAGTTGGTATTATGTATAATTATGAGAGATTATACATATTTTGACTATGAAGTATAATGATTTTTATTACTGTACAATTTAATATGTGTTTAAACCGAATATTTTTTTAACTAAACTAACTTTCGTCATTATTTTGCAAAATCTGTATCTGTTAAGTGGGAAGGGTGGGTTGCTCCACAAAGTGGGCTATCCCTCAGCACTTAGAACTCCTTGGGCCCATTGAGCATCCCCTTTAATAAGTGAGCCCTTTCTTAGCTATACAGACAGTCTACAGTTTTTATGTTTTATATGTTGACCGATGTTAGCTCATCCTTGCACGGGCAGCGTTAATGAAGAAGAAATACTCCAAGGTCCCTATTATTGACAGCCATAGAATAGGAAAGCCGATAGAAAGTGGGGGTTTCTCTACTGATATTAGCCAAACGGTATTCTTGAACTCTCTTCTACTGAGAATTGATAGAGTGGCGATAGAACATGCTCACCGATTTATTCTATTGATGGTTATGAAGGGAACGATATGGAAAGGTCGCCATTTTTGCCTTTATAACCTTAAAAAAAAATATTGCCGAGTTGTTAATTATTATTTGTCTTGTGTTTTAAGATGGATCTTCCTCTACTATTATTATGGGACCAATATATTAGGTGATATTGATGATGCTGTGGAATTCATTGCTATTGTTTTCAGTCTTTGGCAGGACCTGCAGGCACACTGTTCAATAAATTAGTTAATTTCATTCAATTTTTTAAAAATTTTTTCCTTGGTTTAGCTTTCAATTAATTTTCCTATTTAAAATAAATTCAACCAGCATTTCTTTTTTCCGAGATATGATCCTATTTGATTTTGGTCGTTATCCTGTGCTTGTATCCATTTTGATTTTGAATACCTATATTTTTCAAGCAAACCAAAAGCAATTTTAAAATCACTGGAAATGCGATGCTTAAACCCCAATTAAAAAGTGACGTAACAGAAACGTCAAACGTTAGTCACGTGTCCAAAGGTACATTTATGATTGGTAGACAATTCTCTTTAGAATCGAACCATGGAACGCTCCCTTGGGGATGTTCTATTCTTTCTATCACCATCAAGAATAAGGGCCCTAAGGTCGTTATGGTATCCATCAATGAGCTTTAGTTGCCCTACTCAGTTAAGTACCTGGGTATTTATGCTGCTGCTGAAAGTTAAAACTCAAACCAAATACCAACTGGTAAAAAAAATCCTTTATTTAATACAAACCTAATACCCAACATCGTCGGTGTCGGTCGCAGTGTGATCGGCGGTCGGTCCTGTTGGCTGTATACGGTCTTTTTGGTGAAGCCTCGTTTTCTAGTATATGGCTTGCGTTTGACTTCGGCTTCGCTACCTTCAGCTCGACCTTTCTCTAAAAGTAGCTGAAATGAACGGACGGGTCTGTAACTGGTTCCTGGTTATTGACTCGAGCTCCAACTCGAACTGGGACTGCCATTGGATCACGGACTGCCACTGCAACTTAAATTCGGACTGTGACTCAAATTCGGAATGCCACTTCAACCCGTACGCAAGTGACTCCATCATTCGGCGGGGTTTACAACTCCTTATATTCTAAGGAATGTCATTCTAAGGAATGCCACCTTTCCCATAATTTTAAGTTAATTCTAATCCAGTGCCTAATTTAGTATATTTTAATTATCACGGTAATTAAAGTAACTTCGTTATAAACCGTATTTATGCTGATTTTAAAAACAACTACTGATGTTTTAATTATTTCTAAAGATGTTTTTCAATTTTTTTGTTCCCGGTCGAAAATATCTGCGCCAGTTGATGACTTTCTTGGCTACAGGGATTATCGGGCGGAAGATATTATGGCAGGATGGGAGAAGTATTTAACAAGTAGAAGAAGAGCATAAAAATGAAGAACTATTAGAGAGAACAAGAAGAAATTAAATACCGGAGGTAAAACTAGCAGTAGCAAAAATAAAATTGTGACTGCATATTATTTAGAGAAAAATAGCCTCGGTAACTTAGAATGGGCACAATTTAAGGAAAACAAGATACCCTGCGATTTTAATATAACTGTCAAAAGAAATAGAGACCCACCAATAAACAGAGATAAAATATACAAAAATAAATTGAAAAAAACATGTAATAAACTCAAGAGTAATGTATAAATAGCGGAAAAGCAATAATATCTTGGTCACAACTCACTTAACTTGTGCATAGTAGGGCATTCCTATTTTAGTAAACCACAATTTATTCACAATATTTATAAAAGATTACGAATATTTCTACATTTTTAATATGATAATTAAATAACATATCGTTACTAACCCTATTAAGTTCGTGAGAAAAATATCCCAAACTGGATTAAATTAAAACGCGGTCCTGCCTGAAATGAAAACAACTGGTGATAGATTTTGATTAAATGTGGGACAAAGGTATATTAGGGTTTCAAGCACGAGTTCTGCTCCTTAGGGTTACGCGAAACCCTTACCCTATTAAGCACGACCCAATCTATCACTAGTCGCTTCGCATGTTTTATAGAAATAAAAAATATTTAATGTACGACGGTTATTTTATAGTCTACTTTTGAGGACGTAATATGCCGTGGACCAAATTGTAATTTATCTATTTTCACTATGTAGTTTTTCAAAATTATGAACCGATTAAAAATGATCTTTATTACGAAACTACTTTTTCCTGAGACCACAAGCGAAATTGACAAAAATGATAAATATCACCACTACACAATACAATATGTATGAGGAGTTTTTTGTACAATTCTAATTAAATTTTTCTTATTCAATCGTTAGTTTTCATTATAAAATTCCCAATTGAGCATTAATCTGTAGTCGAAAGAAAAATAGTTTTCCTACAAGCGTGTGCGAATCACGGTTTTCCCTCACCCTTTTTAGCAGAGAAATAAGTTATTGAAATCATCCTGTTATTGTGTCTATAAGTTAGTGTGTCTCACTTGCTTCAAACATGGTATGTTCATATGGAGTTTATAAGGTCGCATGCATTTTAAATGGCAAAATTTGGTCCCCCGACCACACAATGTTTTTCTTAAAGATTGACAACACTCATCATTATTACTGCACAGTACTCTGAAGTAAGTTTTCCTTCAAATGTTTACACCTCTATAGTTTGTGTTAAAATAATAAGGGTTTATAAATTAACCCTTCATCGGTAAATTGTGTGAAATGTGTATACAGGGTGTCCTTAAGTTCTGGTACCGGACGATTGCGCACTTATGATAAAAGATAGTTAATTAATTTAATACCGAAAAGGCATTTAGAAAACTTTCTGAAAGATTTGTAACTTCTGGAAATAATTCATATGGTAACCATAATGTTCTAAATAGAGTAACTACAGAAGAAAATGAATTTCTGATACAGCAAGTTGTGATGAAAGATCCACACTGTAGCGTTAGATTAATAAGTGGTCGTAGGTATTAGTAAAAGTGTCGAACATAGGGTTATCCATATAAAGTACATATGCACTAAGAATTGCTTGATACAAATTATGTAAAAGAGAAGAATTTTGTAATTGGTTTAGAGTTGAAGTGTACAGACTGAACCAGGCTTTTTAATAGTTATTTATGTAACAAGTTCCGAAAGTGACATTTTACAGGACAAGTAAGCACATTCCAGGCCAGTCCTAGAAGCCTGCGAGTCCCGTAATAGTAGATTCTGTAACAAGGTTAGAATGAAAAATTCGACACGAGTGGAAAATTCCGAACGCGAGCGCTAGCGTTCGGAATTTTCCACTCGTGTCGAATTTTTTCATTCTAACCGATCAAAAAGTATGAATCAAAATTGAATTAAATCTGAACACAAGTTATTTGTTGACATATTTGTATTACATTGTATTAATATTTATAATGTTATGGTACACTTACCGAAATTAAAATCTGGTGCATTGGTGTTTTTGTTCATAATTTGCAATTTCAGATATTATTATATATCTACTTCACTCGATTTTTCACTCATTATTTTGTTTAATGTATTCTCATCATTCCTCTGCTCAGTATATTGTAATTTCAGACTCTGTCCCTTCTCAACTTATCTTGATTTTCCTCTCATTTTGATATGACTACAAAATGTCTTTCCTATGTTAACAATTCTTCTCTTTACCTCATCAGTCAGAACAATTAGTTTCTATATCGTCTATATCGCCTGTTGAAAATTTCTTTTCTTCCCCTCGATATATAGGGGTTTTTATTTTGATTATTTTTTTTCCTGGACAGAGCCTCTTTCTGCACTGATCTCTTTTCTGGTTTGAGCTTTTTTTATGGACTGAGCTTTTCTTGACTGAACGTTATTTTTTTTGGGGGAACGGCTTTTTCTTTGGATCAGAACCTGTTTTTGGACTGACATCTTTTCATTGCCGGATCAAGGAAGATTTTCGAGTTATCGCCGTTTCTTTTCTCCCGGATACCAGAACGAAGATTATCGGAAGAAACTTGATGACAAACATGAAAACAATTATTTCCATTTTCACGAAAAAAAATTAAGAAAAAGTGTCTGACGATTATTATTAATAAAATTTAATTTTCACTTCAATAAAAAAAGTAACGTTTAATTTGAGTTTAATTTCGTTAAACCTATAAAAAGAAAGAAAGATACATCAAAAAATCAATTAGACTGGCGTCCAAAATGTTTTTTAATTAATATCTAACTTTTCGATATACAGGGTGTTATTGAAATACACGTACATATTAAAATGGGGAATAGTATGTAATGACCAAAAACGATTGGCACCAATTTTAACTTCAAATTCTAAAATTTAAATATTGGGGAAGAGTCCCCTTTTCCGACCTACTAGTTTCCATACTTAAAGAAGTAAAATAAATCGAAATTGAACTTACCCATAGAAATTGCACTGTTGCCGTAGCAAAACCAATTAATTCAAAATAAAGTTTATTACAGTAATTGTTCAAAATGCCGTCCATTATTATTTACACACACTTGCAATCGTCTTTCCAAAGAACTTTGAACATTAGAAATTAGTCTTGGATTTTGTCGTAGTTCCTCGGCTACCGCATTAACTTTATTGGTTAATTGTTCAACACTATTAATAGGTTCATTTTAAACCAGTTGTTTCATGTGACCCCACAAAAAGAAATCGCATGGATTTAAGTCCGGAGATCTCGGAGGCCACTTATAGTAGGTCCATTTCTACCTATCCACTTTTGAGGAAATCTAATATTCAAAAACTGCCGTACGTTTAAATCAAAGTGAGGAGGAGCGCCATCTAGTAGGTACCACATCCGTTGCCTTAATTGTAACGGTATCTCTTCTAGGAGTACTGGCAAAATATCTTCTAAAAAGTGGAGATATCCTGGCCCATTTAATCTGTTCGGGAGAACATAAGGCCCGATTAAATACTGATCTATTATGCCAGCCTAACATTTATTGAAAATTTTCTTTGATGCTCAGTTTCCCTAATGGCGTGAGGATTTTCATCACTCCAAATATGCGTATTGTGCATATTGAACACGCCATCACGAGTGAATGAAGCCTCGTCAGTATACAATAATATTTTTAGAAAATCAGGAATATCAACACATTTTTGAATCATCCATTCACAAAACTCCACTCTCTTTTCTTTCATCACCTGGATATAAGGCCTGGACTTTTTGGATGTGATAAGGATGTAAACCTTGTTCTTTATGTGTCCGCCACACAACAAATGAGGACACTCCAATTTCAAGACCTAGTCTTCTACAACTTAATTGAGGCCGGTTTTCAACAGCTTCCAATATTTCTTCTTCGGCCGCCAATGTTCTTTGTGTTCTTGTTCTCCCTCGATCTGCATTGACACTCTCAAATTTTCCATGGTCTCTTAGATGCTGAACAGTTGAAATGAACGTACGACAGTCCGGAATTCTCCGATTTGGAAACCGTTCGCGATACAGGATTTGTGCTTGCCGAGAATTTTCTCCAGCTGCCCCATAAACCAGCACTATATCGGTTAGTTCAATATTCGTAAATAGTGGCATCGTAAAAAAATATTTAAAAGTAATCGTAACAACACTTTTTACCAACTTGGAAATGACGCGCTCGTGTTAGCCAGATTCGTAAATCAACTAAAATTTTAATAATCTATAGTTTCAAAAATGTATAGTTTAAAAACAATCATTTATCAAATATTCTAGTTTTTTGATAACGAGGGTAGTAAAAACCAGTCTTCGGAAATAGAAATTAATTCGAAAATCTTGGCAACATGGTTATTTCTTACAAGACTAGTTTTCTTATCATCTGACAAAAACTTGCATATTAATTACTGTTGATGTTTAAAATAGGTAAATAAACCTAATTTATATAGGTCATCCTCAACATATCAGTGAAGTACGTTTGTTTTAGAATTAATTTTCAAAAATTAATAACTCCCTTAATAAGGGGTATTTTTAAAAAATAATATTTTTCTACATTCAGTGGGGATCTGCGCAATACCCAGTTTTAATATGTACGTGTATTTCAATAACACCCTGTATTTCAAATTCTATTCGTGAAGAATTTGTAAGAACAAGGCCTCATCCATATTATTTCATGCAAAATAAAGAAAAATATTTAAATTTAGGTTAAATGAACTGTCAATGGACTAAATGTAGATTAAGGCAAACACGACGTACGTATTTAGCCTTGCCTTAACTCTTTTTCAGATGCAATGAAATAAGTATATTCTGCGGTTTAAGTCATGTCGATGCTTTTACGTGTCTAGTGACACCAATATATTTAATATTCTACAGACGATTAATTATGGAATTGAAATGAATTTAAATTAAAGTAATTATTTTTGCACTTACACATTAATCTCATTGTTAGATTAATGATGTTTATAGTTGAGATGTTTTTGATTTGGGTAATAGTACGCACAACTTCAATTTCATCCATCAATAATTCAATTAAATGTATTTAATTTAAACCACATCACTCTTTAGTACATGAGTTATATGATGTCTCCAACAGCCTTTGCACATTAGTAACATCCATAAATGTAAATAATTTTTGTAAGTATTAGAAATTGTATTTCCTTGAATTTTTGATAATTTATTATAATGCAAATTCGTTCGGTAGAATAAGGAGTTCTTGTTTGTAAGAATTTATAATATTATGTTGATCAATGCAAGAAAAACAACACCTACAAAGTAAAGGAAAAGTTGATCTTATTCTAAAATAACAAACGAAATTTTTATTCCGAAAACGTTGAAAATCCAACTCAAGAGCACTGGAATAATCTCATCCCTATTTTATTTTAAAATCGAAAAGTGCTTTTGAATAAGCAGATATTTTAAATTCACCCCTTATACTTGGTATGCACAAATTTCCTTAAAGCCAAAATCATGCATTGAATTAAAATATGGAAATTATTGGAAATATCTGCAGAAAAAATACTGAATAAAAAAAAGTAAGATAATTTTAAAATTTAATCTTGCAAAATTGCGAATTGGTAATTAGTGTCTTAATTTATTTACAAGAAATTAAGCACAAAGTCAGGTACCACAGTAGTTCAATTTGAAATTTATAAGGCAACTAGTTTCGGTCACAGACCATTATCAGGCCTATAGATACAAATTAATAGTTATGAAACAACGCGTGAAACTCAACTTACCATTATTAGTTATTATGGATGGAGGGGATATTATTAAACACCAACGGTGTGACCCATTAAGGGTACTAAAAATAGGAAGGGGTTATAAAAACATTAATAGTACTTGAAGCAAATTAAAAAATAGGTAACTAACTTAAAGCTACGTAGAAAACATTTCAAATTTAATAAGGGCTAACAGCGAATGCTGTTTTGCCGAAAGGACCCACATGGGCCCGATAGTTGGCGAAGTCTCCCTAAGTGGGAACCATTTAAGAAAGATAGAGGACCGAGCATGGTCCAAGTTACGCAGCAAAGATTTTTCTTACAAAAAATTTGTTAACAGCAGTACGGCAAAACTGTTGTCTACCATTGAAGAGACTGACAAGTGACAGAATAGACGTATAGACAAATGACATCGTAAAGAACATCCAGTGTGCGGGGGAAGTGAGATTAAATGGCTAAGTAATAGTAATGATGATACATTGTGAAACCTAAGAATGAATTAACAAGATAAATTTGAAGTTAAATTTGCGGAAAAAAGTTATTAACAAATTAAATTATTAGTAATAAATAAAGCACAAAACGTAAATTTTTATATCACAAACGCTTGATAGGGAGGGGTGCAGGTACTATAATAAAGAACAAAAAGAAGAACGTGAAAGAAGAGAGAGAAGAAATAGACGTTGACAGATATCAGAAGACCGAAGGAAGAACGAGAGGTTAGGATATTGAAGCGGATATGTATATATTATTATTTATTTAATGAAATTACGTGTATCATTACAAATATTTCAAAACGTATATGAAACTAGATTAAATCACCATCAAGAAGATAAGGTTATCTTTTAAATAATAAAAAATTTGCTTTTTAGATTTTAAAATTTAATTTTATGCAAATAATTAAAAAGCTTTGTTCCCTGATATTTGGCAAACATTTCTTTGGTTAAAAATAGTTCACATGTAGAATAATCATGATCAACATAATTTTAAACTAAGATTTTATAATATATTAAAAAGGTTATAAAAATTTATACGAAAGATTCAATAGTAATTTACTATATCGGTGACATCGTTTGTTTCTTGAGTTTCTTATTTATTTTTAAAATTTAGTATATATATTCTTATTAAGTAGCTCAATGTCCGCCTGTCTGTCCCAGAGTTAAAGCGAGGCGTAAGCTGAAGCGATTGCGGGTGCGGTGGCGGACGTGCTGGCGATACGGTCAATCGCTGCATGCACCATTTGCCCCTCTAGTTCGCACTATCTGCCACAATAGGGAACATGATACAGAGAAACTAACTCATCGAAAAAGTGCCAGAACAGTCATTTATAAATAAACGGAAAATGTCTCCATATCCTCTGTCAGTTCTTGAAATATTGTAAAACTCTCCTTTACTTTCTTAATCTAAATTGATATCGTAAACCCTTTTTTTTTTCTTTTTTTTTTAATACCTATAGATGTATACCTAAGTAAACTTTAGTTACATCAACGTTGGGTAAAATAAATTACCTTAACAGTTATCTCCGCGGTTCCTCTAATTAACTAATTTTATATAGTAACATTGAACGCATCGGTGTGTGCATCTATTTGTTCACCATGTGACCGGATCGCCACTGCATCAGCTACCGCTCCCACTATCGCTCTAGTCTGCGCCTCGCTTAAACGGTTTTTAATTTTCAGTATTCGATAGACGGTCATATTAGTTCGCCTACCTAGTATTTTCAATAACCTGAGTCAATTACAGCCATTCGAAATCGCAAAGACTTTGAAACTTTCAAATGACATCCTTAACATGATATAATAGTTATAGTGCTAAGCTATTTCGATACTATTAGCAAAAACTAGTTATTTATTAAGACCGGACACTCACATTAAACCTTTGTAAAAACACCCTCCGCTTGAGTGCTATTTATGATATACGAGGAGCACCAGTTTTGTCTACAATAAATCCCAAAACTGTTCTTTTAAAAATAATATAACAGATCCTCTTATACATATATCTACGAAATTCAAGTTCACCATTTCAATGTTACTTTCATGGAAAAAGAAATATATATAATTTTTTGAACGAATACCACGTACCAATCTTTAACGAAAAATTGGCGTATTATCCAGAAATACGAAAATGTAAATATTAAAAGGAATAAAAGGGTGAACGATCGGTCCACAAAACAAATAACACATGTTTATATGTTTTGTAACCGTAAGGGTCGAAATTATTTGATGAGAAATCCCTCCGTTTTGTCTACGTCAATGGTTCAGGGTTCAGAGTAAAACCGAAAAAATTATATTTGACAATACCTTTTTTCTCATTTTTTTTCTTCGTCTGACTGTCTTATCCTATTATAACTAATCTTTGCTGTTAGCTTGCTGGGTTTATTAAGAGGCCCACACACCACGTGACATTCTTGGTTGCCGGTTAAGGAATTAGGCAAGGAAAATGTGCTTGTATTCTAGTACTTTCCGGTTAATGTTAAGTAATCCTACCGTTAGTCCAATTTTTCTGGGCCGAATAGGGTAGAGCCCCACAAAAAATAATTATTCGTTTCGTATTTTCGAACTCTGCTTTCAACAATCGATACGTGGTCAACTTAGATCGCCCTCCTCCTATATTTAGTGACCTAAGTCAACTATAATCGTTTGTCTGTCCGTCTGTGCTTAGCTGCGCTACTTGGATACCGTTAGCTTGCTGGGTTTAGTAAATATTTATCTACCAAATAGTCTGCCAATTTCGTTATTCTGTCATCTTTTGGCTGTGTTTCCATCAAATCAAATAGGAACGTAAAGAGCAAGCTAACGGAATTATGTATTTATCCTAAATATAATTAATGAGGGTTTAAATAATTAACTGATGCATTTCATGTATTTATATAAATGGAAATAAGGTAATTACTACACAGAGACACATTAAGTTGATACAACATATAAAAGGATTAATACATGTTTCTGATAAAAAAATTATAACCATATTGAGTGAGCTTTTAAATTTAAATTTCTAAATAATTTCCACGAAACCATTTTAACAAAATTAAAATAAACAACAATTGAAACACAAAACTGATTTGCTCGAATTTGGTCATCAAGGGGTCTTGTGGTGCCTTAGTCCACTTCTGTTTATAGTCCGTTATAGTCCGAAGGCCACTTGCACAGGCAGCTTCAGTGGAGAAAAAGATACTCCAGTACCCCTATTCTGTAACTAGTGAGAGTGCTCGTGCACGACTACTCATCGGTTGGAGTACTTACTCCCTTACTCAACGTTCACATAAACATAACCACACTATATATCACTGAAGACAATGTGCGCAGGTCCATTCTCTCAAAATCTAGCAAGTTTCTTGGTTTTACCCAGTAGAGTACTCGCATTGTAAGAGAGAACTCCTACACGACCAGTCACACAAGTTAGTGAATAGGGGTTCAGGAGTCGTTATGGAATCAACAAGACGTTAGCTGCCAGAAGGTCGGGGTTTACTTGCCCTACTGGGTTAAGTACCTGGGTATTAGCTACTAAATAAAAGATATTAACTCAAAATAATTGCTTTATTGACTACTGTTACCAAACCCGGCGAGGTAGAAGAAGTTTCCAACGATTCCTTATCGGACGGACGGCACAGCCATGTCTTCTAGGCTGGCGTGGTGCGTGGTCGGATTGACGGTTCCAATATGGTACAATTGAACTTGGCTTCAGCTTGACCTATCTCTAAGGACCGGTTGTACAATACAAGTTTAAGTGCGGTTCAGGCTTGAGCCGAACTTAAAATATGAATTTCTGTTGTACATACTTAGTTCAAGGATGAACTTAGTTTAAGTTGACGTTTAATACTAGTTCAGCTAAACGACCAAATGTTATGGCTTAAGTAGAGTTCATTAGTACGTAACATTAATGTTTTTAATTAAAATAGAAAATTTTACCAATGATGAAGACTTTATTCAGATTTTTGATGTCCAAATCTAAAAGCGTTAGCTCTGTTGGTTTTGCCGGACCTACCCCTGTACACATGTTATAACATTTTTCATCAGCCGCTTTCTTTTTTGTTTGTTTTTTAAATTCTTATATTTTTTTTAATGTAATGGTTTCTCTTAATACTTAGCCTCTTTCAGAGTTCAATCCTTGTTCAATTTTTTTTCCAAACATCTGCTGTGTTTTTGTTTGAATTTGAATCGGGTTTTTTCATTTTTGCATATTTTTTACCAAATCTAAAAGAAGACACTCCTGTTTGGACGTACAACTTGCTCCACTTTTATTGTCTGCCATACTCTAAAATATTTGACGATAGCACGGCACAGCACAGCTATGAGCAAGCGTCCACATTAGCAACCTAAGAAAAGTTCATCTGAGCTAGGTTTTGTTAAGCGAAGCTAAAGGGATTATTGTATAATGGGCCATGACTTTTAAGTCGAGTTCTGCTTTAAGTCAAGTTCACCTGAACTAAGACTTAAGCTTTGTTTGTACAACCGGCCCTAAAGGTCGCTAAAACCGGTGTACTGCAGCTAGAACTGGTTGTCGGCTCGTGGTCGGCTGGGACTACCACTGACTTACCAATTGGGACTGCCACAGCAACTTCCGATAAGAAGCATCTGTCTGGGCGGAGGTTCAACTCTTATATTTGTAGCTTCTAGCCTTTCCCATAATTTTATGTTAATTCTATTCCACTGCCATGCGCTATTTAATTTAAATGTTTTAAATATTACGGAATTTACAGTAACTTCGTTACAGTCATATCACCCTCCTTACCTAATAACTTTATGTTCAGTATTTTTAAAAACCGTGATGAATATAATCAAATTAAAGTATTAAGATTTTAAATGCAACGTTTTTAATTTGTTTATATCTACTATTTCGAATCTAAATATTGAGTTAGAAATGAGGAAAAGGCACTAATAAAGTATTTTGGCTCTGAAACTAATATATTATATAAAAATAATGCTATAAATGTTTGAGTAAACTAAATCTAACTTCAGATCAACATAACGTAGTTTTTTTTAACTTTTAAATAATTAATCAAACATTCCAACATTGTCGTACCTAATTCGACAGCAGGGACCTGTTTATTCAGAAAAGTTTTTTCTCCTAATATTTTGTTTACCTCGTTTCTTTTATTTTCCAGGGAATTTTCTATACATCCCTTAGCGACTGTGGTATTTTTTCAACAGCCATGTCCCTCGAGGTGTGGTTATATTAACTCCAACATCAGCTAATAATGTAACGTAGGATTTATGAAAATAATGGCTGGCATAGTTTTCTGGAAATGGTTGCTGTGGGTTGAATATGACATTTACAATTTGTTTAAGAAATAAAAAACGGTAATGGTCATCATGTTTTTGCTGTTTTCTAGCGTGATATATGGAGGTGAAACCACTTTGAATAAGTATAAAATCTAAGGCTTGTAATTGAAATTTTAAGAAAAATCAACTTCATAAATAAATTATTTTTATCATCTTATTTTAGAAGTGTTTGGAATACTAATTCTTAGTGGTTTAAAAGTAAAATTCATAAAAAAACTAGCGAGATACTGCATAAAACAAAAACGAGGAAAATTTAAATATAAAATAAATTATTTAAAAATTGCCTCGAAGAAAAAATATGCCTGAGAAGCTACAAATTAACTGTGCAACAAATTAATGTATTAAAATAATTTTTGATCACTTATCGCGACGTTTTCGAGCTCTCAAAGTCAGAAAATTTAAAAAAAATCTTGTCCGGTCGTCTATCTGGGTGTAAAGACTATAACTCTCGAACGAAAGCTCTGACGAGTTTCGGTTTTCCATTTCCTGATTGGTTTTCTCCAGAGAGGAACCCATTTACATTTGAACACAACATAAAAAGTGTTCGCTTGATGGGCCTAAGTCCCGAAACGTTGATGTCAAGGTTTATAGCAGTAATTTGTTTAATATTACTAAGAGTTTTATAACATAATATAGCTAATACTGTTAGCTTTGTTTTTTTCTGAAGCGGTGCCGTCTTCTAACAGTTGTCAAAATACAACATCCAAGAAATAGACCGGTACCGTCTCATTTGAAAGTGGTGGGCCAGACAAACTAGAACTTTACGTTCACCTTTTTTCCGCATTTCTTAAATAATTCTGATTCAGATTATTTTGTCTCTTTTCTGATGATTCACTTGCATCTAAAATAATTACAAACGCAACGTCAAAATCATCCATAGTGAACCGTGACACTTCACTTTCAGACTGTACTCTGCCGTTTTTTTTGTGTAACAACTATTATCATAAGTTGTGGAGGCAGGAACTTTTATAGACAACGAGCTAAACCCTTTTCTGTAATTTCTCCTGGTATGTTCCTTGTACCCTACTGTAGGAGAAGAATTATTCCTTTTTAAGATACGATGGGTGGATGTTAGTCTGAAAAATAACAATATTAGTAAAGATATTTGATTGTTAGATTGCTTTTTTTTTGGATACTTACGAGCCTCCCGTCCCACGAATGTAGCTTTTGCAGGTGTTTAGTAGGGTTTGGGAGTTACATCTCCCAAATTTACCAATCAGGGTTCCGATGAGGGAGGTTCAGCTCCTAACACTGTCAAAAGTTCTTTGGACTTCAGTCGCCCAGTTTAGATTACGCGTAATGCACACTCCCAAATAGGTAACTTCGTCGAAGGAGACAAGTCTCTCTCCCCAGAGTCTCAGGTTGATGTCATTGAGAGATTGATTTGCTTTTAGGGTATGGTATTGATGTCTGAAGATGATGAGTTTATTTTTTGAGAATTTAGACTAACCCTTCATTTACTACACCATTGAGATAAGTGGTTCAGCAGTTGCGAGGTTTTGGTGTTTAGACCTCTGGTGGATCTCAGTGTCATCAGCTTAAAGCTGAATATCTTGGTTAGGAGTGGGAGGGTGTGGGATGAAAGTGCGTTTATATGAGGTACAGCACGGGATCTAACGCTTTACCTTGGGGGACTCCGCTAGTGTAGAGAAGGAAGAAGGAATCAGAGATGGAGTTTCTGACATTGACGCAAATGTTTCTGTTTTTGAGGTAGGAGTGGATGAGTTAGACAATGGGATAGGAAGTTCGATGTTTGAAAGCTTTCGAATGCCAGACTGATCAAAAGGCTTTTGAACATCAAATAGGACGGTCGATGCACAGTGACCATTTGTTGAGGGCTTTGAAGGCTTATGTCTGGAGTCTCATTAGTGTATCTTGGGTGGAATGATCAGAACTAAATCCATATTGGAATTGGGGTATCGTTCCCCTTTCACACAGAAAGCTCCAGATACGATCGTTGTGTCTCTTCCGTTTTTGTGACGCCACCCACCCTATTTGACGGTCGTTAGAAGACGGCACCGCTTCCGAGAAAACCAAAGCTTAATATTATTCTCGCTATATAAATAGGGTTACAGCAACCTGTAAATAATTTTTTTTATAAAACGATGATCGAAATAGTTACATCACCTTATTATATACTTGAAGCTTGAAGTTATTTTATGAATCCATTATTACCAAATTACCTTTATATAAGCGTTCCTAGATATAAAAATTATATATTTTTTTACTTTTCCGATGAAACTATTTCTATTAAACATGGTAAAAAACGAAAAGTATAATTACAAAACCTGAGATACCTACTTGATATGAAAATATTTTTATAACCTTAAAATCCGAGATGTAGATTTGAAGAACAACAAGTGCATTATCATAAACCAAGAAACGATGAATAGAATTTGGATATCACTTATCTCTATTTCACAAAAGTTCCTAAAGTATTTAACCGATATTGCGGTTTATGAGTTCTCTGTCTAGCAAATGAAATCCTGCTCACCCTGTATAGTACGATAGGTCAAGTCCCGTCAAACAAAATTTCGATCTTTTTGTGGAGCTGTGTTATATTTAAAATTAGAAATAATTACAATCTTCTTTTCTTTTCCCACTTTATTTGAGTGGTTGAGTTTAACAATTTTTGCTTCTCAAGTTTCAATTTTCATTACTAGGTATAAGGGTAATATTATTAATAAAGTTTTTAAGAGCGGATGAAACAGAATTAAAAACTTGCACGTACAGGGTGATTTTTATACAGGTACCTTGAAGATAAGATTAGGTAATTCCGATTTTGTATTTATAAAATTTTATGCCAATTTAATTGGGTAATTTTATATATATGTCATATTAAGTTTATAATGAGCTTTAAATATATTTAGACAAATATGTAAATAGTTTATTTCATTCTGTTGATTCTGATCAATACAGAACCTCAAAGCATGAAATTTTTGATAAATAATAAGCAGAACTGTTCCATTCGTATTCATTGAACAATGAGAAATCTACCCATAAGTTTGCAATTCAATACCTGAACGGTGTTGTCGTTGGTGAAAGGGACTATTGTTAGATCGTAGAGTTGTGGAAAATGTGGATCAATTATTTATTTCTATTGTACTCAAATAACAATCAAATCAATATTGTTAACCTATTAGTACAGAAACTGAAATTTAACAATAGACTGTTCGTTTATTTTTGGAAATACGATTTTTGTTTTTTGAGTATTTATCACAATTACCAATAAACTAGGTTATATAGATAGATAACGTTGTTACATATAGTTTTTAAAATTCAAAATTTCAAATATATTGCTAATTAGCTTCATCTTTTGTTATAATAATATTTTGTTATTATATAATGTACCTAATTTATAATTTTAAAACAAAAATAAAATTAAATTGGAAAATAAAGTAAATAATTGCAGCATTTTTGATAATAAACAAAAATATAATTTATGTTATTAAACTAACGAAAAACTAATCGATAATAACTAAAATTACACTATATTTTTAAGTTTTAGCGAAGTTACTAAAATACCGTAATGTTTATTGCCTCGACACTGTCCTCTTTATTTTTTCGTGTTGCAATTAATTAATGAAATCCGTTGTCTATTTTTATTATATCATTGTTTAATAAATATTCCGATACTATTAATTAAAGACCGTTAAACGTGTAGTACCGAACGCGCATCGAGATCGGTCAGGATCCCTACCTACACGCGATAGGCAAGACATCGCCCGACAGGTCAACACTCGATCGAGGAATTAAATTGAGTCTAGAGATATGTTGTGATTGGGTTTTAGCAGAGTTGTGACTCATCGTGACTGCTCCTGAAAAATCACAGATCCAAATCGCTGCTCTTTTCCGGTGTCGTGACACGTTTCAATGGTAAATAATAACAATATTCACTTAGAGTTCTTCAAAATCAAAAATCAAATCAAATTGGTTTATTGTCTTAAGAAAAACTTATTGACAAAGCTGTGTAGGAAAAGAATAGTAGTAAAATATTAACAGTTTCAATTACCAAAACTTTAAAATTATTTTTGTGGCACAAGTTGTGCCTAATAAAACTAAATATTGTATAAAATACAAATTAAACAAAATAGTTAAACAGTTAAAAAAAACAAAATAATATATTAATAATATAGTTAAAAATCAGTTTTCTGAAGATTCGTCAAAAATTCGGCTAACCAATAATAATACCTCACAGAGAGCAAAATCTTAACTTATCTAAAATTCTCCTCAGTGGGGTCTCAAACTTAAGGTTGGAGTCAATGTAAATTCCCAGGAACTTGGTCTTTGAATTAATTGCAACTATTTCATTACCAAAACATATATTATCATTTAGATTGGATTTGAAAGTCATAATACTTGTTTTGTTAATGTTGAATGTCAATCAGATCAGTTTTTAACCTAAGTCGTTAAAGTATATAAGAAAAAGCAAAGGTCCTAAAGCAGTTCCTTGGGGAATACCACATTTAATACGAACCTTATTAGAAGTTTGTTTATTTACCTCTTAACCCATATTTTTACAATTTTTTTAATATTTCATGATTAACGCAGTCGAACGCTTTAGACAAGTCACAAAATATTGCTGCTGCTTATTACTGTCATTAAGATTTAAAAATACTCTCTGAAAAAAATTAAATATTGCGTCCGTTGAATTTTTGGAAGATTGGAAAACAAATTGTATACTAGATATCAAATTATTTGATTCCATAGTTCAACATTCTTTTTTTAATCAATTTTTCTATAATTTTACGAGATAGGTCTAAAATTGAAAGAGTCATTATGTTAACCTCCTTTATAAAGCGGCAAAACTGTTGCTAGTTGTAAACAGCTGCTAAAGAAACCAGTTTTCAAAGAAATATTAATAGCTTCAGTTAGAGCTTGAATCGCTTTATCAGGGAGATGTAGAAATGTTCTTATTGACATTTTATCCCATCCAACTGGGTATGTATGGTGTCTCGTGACTAATGACGTTCTCGAGTTAAATCAGGCTAAAAGACGGACGGACGGATGGACAAAACCATTTTATAAGAGTTTTTTTTTTCGAAAACTCAATCAAACCCGTCGGCCCCACAAAATTTCTTTCTTGTCCCGACTTGCGCTACATCTGCATGTCCAGACCCATACGGAAACTCGGCAATTGAGAATGCGAATATTTGCAACAACCTCGGTTCTGGTCGCTAAATAGATTTGTTAATATACTGGAGTATATTTTTTACTGGCGCTGCCCGGAGCAAATTACTCTCGCACTATAAACCCGAGGCCAGAATCAAATCGCCAAAGTAACTCGCAATGTCCAAAGACTGTTACAATGTCCGTAAGAAGTGCCTTAACTGTAGTTTTTTGTTTTAATTTATGAGAAAGGGAAGATATGTCATATGAAAGGTTGCCTATGGCGCCGGTTTGTTTTTTAATTCAATTTGTATTGTTAAAATTAACTTTGCTAAAATAAAATTGAATTGCAAAAATAAAGTACAAATAATGAATTAGCATAAAAAAATGTAGAGTAAATAATAATTTGGAAATGTGTAAAATTGCATTATTCTATGTAGGATACAGAAGTGCTTTAATTGCATTTTTTTGTTTTAATCTAACAGAAGATGAATAAAGCCGGCACCGGATTACACGCGATAATAAATATGCAGGTAAATAAATTTAAATTATTCTCTGATCGATTAAATGAGTTTAAAAATTTGAAATATATTTATTGGAATTTACCTAACATGTTACAATTTTAATTAGCCAATTAACGACAACTATTTAATTCAAAGTCGCATCAATCTATAAATCACTAAATTTGGTAAATAGAGTCGCATACTAAATTTAATGGAAATTCAACAAAAGTTTATAAAAAAAATCTAACTTTTATCAACTTTGCAATCCCCCTTAAACAATTTAATACAAATGAGATTTGTTATTTTTTAAAAAAACAATTTTTATTTTAATTAAAACAATATCGAGCTGTACTCTAACTTGTGTGCGACATATTCTACAAGGAACCCCTATAAATATGAACATCCTAATAAAAAAAGCAATTTACCTATTGTCTGAAATTTAAATTATTACGACCCTTGTGCAGAGTAATTAGAAACTTCGCACTGAAAAGGAAGACCTTTTTCTCGTATACAAAGGAGTTGAGAATAGAACGACCCCGGTTGTCTCACTGAGATCACTGAAGCGAAAAATGGATCTGAGTCACTTGGTCAGAATATTTACTTCATGTACTGAATAAAAAGGTTAATTTACATTTGCAATCAGACCCTGTTCAAATGAAAATTAGTTTACGCTATTTTCATTCTTTTTAGATACAAATGTAAAGTTTTGTATAAATAATAAATAAGTAGTTATTAGTGGAATACGATTTAGTACAATAAGTATATAGAAATTGATTGAGAATCATAAAAATATTCTGTTTGTTCCTTTTTTAAAGATATGAAATTTTAGGTTAAATTAAAATATATCTACAAAAAAAAAGAAATACTTATTCAAAAGTAACACTTCAATACGTAGTAAATTATAGTTAAAAATAATGTAGATATATTTTTTTTGTATATAAAGGGAGAAAAATGGCTTGTAATTTTCTCTATGGTGCTTGCAAATGAGAGAACAGTGAGATGTTAACAGAGAGTGCATTATTAAAATGTGAGATGAATACAAAGGGAAGTAAAAAATATTTCTCTCTGGAAGTATTGTTCTGTAAAATTAGTATTTATGCAGATGAGTAGTAGTGCATGCCAATATTCATAAAACCAGACAAAAGTATTATACGTGATAACTATAGACCAAAATATTAATATATAAAATGTATACCAAAATATTACAAAATAAACTAAAAACTAGATGATTAGTAAAAAGGAAAGACAAATAGAAAACATATATTTTACACTATTTTAAATAAATTTTAATTAGAAATAATTTTTATTTTAAAATTTTATAATAAAATTAATAAAACTTTATCATCTTTTATATAATATTTATTGTAAGATGAGAAACTTTAAATTAAATAGGACGATTTGACTTGCTCGATCAAAAATAATGTTTTAAAATACATTAGGCAAAAATTATAAAGTTACGATATTATTAAAGCACCAGTACTAACATATCAAATTACTCTGTATGGATATAATTTTATTTAAACTTTAAAAGCAAAATGAAATATGTTTTCCCATTACTCATTATTTATGTTGTGTTCCAGTCGAAAAGCTAAATTTTTCCACTACTAGTATTAAAATATGTCATTATTTATGCTGTATTCGAGTCGGGAAATAGTATATTGTATAACAAGCGCGAAATGATATACTCTGCACTTTTTCTACGATTATGTATTTCTTATTTGCAAAATGAAAGCAGACAAACTGTTTATATTTTTATTTGACAACTTGAATTTATTGCTCATTTTAGAAATGTCAATTGCTGTTAGTAAAGTTTTATGAATGCCTGTCTAGTTCTCTTACCAGTGGAAAATGAATCATTTCCCACGGGTTTCGCCATGGGAAATGAACATCCGTAAACAACTAGGTATGTTTCTTAATTGATGGCGCGTATAAAAATTTTCTTTACATTCGTAGAAAAATAAATTTCCCTCCTACTAGTAGATATTTTTTTTATTATCTACTAAGTAGTAGAAGATAATGAAAACAATCTAAGACTAAACGTGGAGTCAGAGTAGGCAGATCTTAGGAAATCTTTAAAATTATACGCAACTTTCATTGCGTTTGTAAAAAGAGTTTTTTTTAATTATTATAAAAAAATCGACATCAAATAAGCACTTTCTTTTGCATTTCTATCATTTCAAGTGAATTTTCGACCTAACCAAATAAAATAGGGAGGTAAGTAATTTTTTATCAGATATATTTTCATTTGAAATAGTTTCAGGTTATGAAATAAATATTTTGGATATTAATTACTGGTTTTTATACAATAATAACTATTATAAAAGTAAGTAACCTAAAAATCAATTGAATATTTTTTTAAATGTCTATATCGCCACTTCAATGTTTAAATTCACAGTGCATAAAACATAATGAAATGTCAATTTAATTTATTGAATATTCTCATTCAATTGTTTTCAAATACAAAAAAAAAATCACAAAACTATCATTGCAAAAATGACTAAATGTTCTAGTAGTGTAAAGAATAGTATATAAACCACGGTAGAGAAGATTATTTTCAGCCACCCAACTTATTATCCCGAGATGTAAAGAAAAAAAATCGAATAATATCTAAAATATGTGAAAAAATTTAAAACAATTGGAAAAAATCAAAAAAAAAATAAAACAAATAAAATCAAAAAAAGTTTAACAAAAACAAAAAAAAAATCCTATAAATTTAAATACAACCGAAAAAATGAAAAATTAAAAAAAATCGAAAATCCGACCGAAAAATATCGAAAAGAATCGAAAAAACTGAAAAAAAATCGAAAGAATCTAAACAAATTGACAAAAATCTAAACAACTAAAAAACTGAATAAAATCGAAAACTAATTAAATTTGAGAACATAGCTAAGTCGCTTTTATTTCCCCGGAGCCAAAGAAGTAAAAGTGTAGTGAACGAGCCAAAAAAATTAGAGATATCGATGGAAATATCCCCCGAGAAGATTGACACCATTTAAGTAAAGTCTGTCTGCCGAACTCTTTGACCAATCAAGTTGAAATTTGGTATGCACCTCGAATGCGACCGTTGTTTTTTGGTTTAAATTGGTACAGTAGAAGGTCCTCAAGTTCAACATTAATTCTTCTTTTTTAAGCATAACTTTTTAAACATTAAAATGTGGACCTAAAAACTAAGAAACTGAGGAATGATTGATAATTGGATTCAACAATCATCTTTCCCATCTTTGATTATCTTTATTATCGAATAACTCGGACGAAGTGAACGTTCTTATAAGAAAAGTGAATTGTCACATCCTTTCCTTGTTCTCTCGGTGCTACAAAACCATATTCTCAGATATAGAGGATTATGATCAAACGCTTGAAACAATCGTGCTGTGTTGCCAATACTAATTTGTTCTTCTTCTTCTTTTAATCTACTTAAGATCTCTACTTATTTGTTGAGTTAGATAACTTTTACGGTATTTTTAGTAGAAGAATAAGGAGTTGGTAAGAAAAAAGTGTGTCGATCTGTCACTGCCAGTGACTTGGTGTCTGCAAAATGGAAGAAAATAAATGTAGAAGTTCTTCTATAAACAAAGTACAAAAAGAAATGCTTACAGAATTAAAAAAAAAACGATAATCTCCAAAGTGGCAAGTTCACCAGCGATTTTACTTTTAAAAAAGCCCAAAATTTATGGGAGGACATTACAACCAGCCTAAAAATCTACAAATTATAAATACAAAAAGCACACAAGACCAAATGACTTTTGGGATAGTTTAACCTTTTTGGTATTGATATTTCTACATAATTTTATTTGTTCTTACCTTTAGTTCACTACTTAAATTTGAAGCTCTAGATGGACCTTGGAGAAATAGCGTCAATAGTTCTACTAGATTTCGCACAAGTTTTTTATTCAATCTAAATAATTTAACAAATTTTTCATCTGTTAACTTAAATGTATTTTCTCGTCTATGAAATCTTCTCACTGGCTTATTTTGTTGTTCTTCTGCATCGACGAGATCATTAAGCACAACAAATTTGCCTAATCCACTTTCCAAAGAAAATAATAAAGAATAAATAAATAAAAAGTTAAGTCCAGACTACTTTGAAGAAAATAACTATTGATATTCACAAATCTCATACAAGTTCGACTAAATCAACATAAAATCCTAACCTTACTTTTGGACATCAAAACGAAAAATTACAAATGCGCAAGCGTATGATGATTTATTCTCATGAGAAGACCACGTTCTCCTAAAATTAAGTAGTAGAATAACACTCTCTCGATTTTTGTAGGAGGTTAAAATTCCTGAAATTCGAGAATACGACTTATATTATTTCAATGGAATCACGCCCCCTTTTCCTATGAGAATCATAATCGCATAACTCGAGAATAGGCCTTCTGAAATGCAATACTTACGAAAAAGAAACCTTTACACTTTGATTAAATTTCTATATTTTCGTAATAAAAAAAGCTATCTAATGGTTAGTTTGCGTACAGAATTAACATATATAATTAAAGCAATTTAAAAAATGTATACATTGATATATTTTAAGGTTAAATTTGGCTTTTAAAGAGAATTTCAGGGATAGAGAAAATACGATTAATTCGAGATTAATTCTAAATAGTAGAGAGAAAGCCTTTAAAATTTGTAATTTCCTGTGGTGATGAGATTTGCACGAATATTTTACCCAAATGGGGATTCCCCTGAAATTTATTACGTCTTCGGAATCAATTTTTTAAGAAAAGTTTTAATTACCTAGATTACCACTTCCATTAGTTTCCGTAGTAGAATCATTTCGACCGTTTGGATAGAAAGTTATGAAAGTTTAATTTTAACTTTTAATGAAGGACAGGTGCTGTTCGTTATTTTATATACCAGAAATAAATGAGTTGTCTGATCGTTTGCCATTCTTTGGTTTTGTGTAATTTGTAATTTTTTATCAAATTTTGTTGAATAAAGGATTCACCTTTGTTTACTTTTACTCGCACTAAACTTTTGACATATTCTTTACCAGCGTCGCCTGAGTTTAGAGTTAACTACTCGCTATATTCATAATGTAATCTATATAGAAGCGAAGTTGGACGTATCTTTGTATAACACAATGTGTTAAGTTACCAAATCTGTTTAAGATGGAAAGCTAAACAATTCCTTAGACAAACTTCCCAACAGGGAATTTACGTTATTGACTTTAGATAAAGGGGTTCAACCTCAGAAGTTATCAATTGATTTAGTATAACAATGAGTAGTTTATTAGAAAATTATATATTAAATTTTAGTCCTTATTCCGGTTTCAAATTTAAAATATTAGGAACAGTTACTGAAGATTATTAAAAATTTTATAGATATAAATTGTAGTTAACTAATGTACGATTTACACAAAGTGTTATCTAATTTTCAATTCATATGTTAGTTTATTTGTTTATTTAAGATGTAGAAACCAAGAGCATTATGGTGAAATGCATATTGATTATTTTTTTGAAGTAAACCATTGTGTATTATATTCATAATCATAAACCAGCACCACAGCATGAAATGTCTCATTTTGATACTAGTATTTTCAAGCCGAGCAACTACCAAGTGCCAGTGATGGGGTAGACGCAAAAATTTTAACATGTGCCTCTCATCTTGAAAGCGTTACTTTCAAAAAAATATATAGTATATAAATTAATAAGTTTATTAAATAAACAAGAATATAAAAATAAAAGCACTTGTCAATTTAACAGTTTGTTCATATGGTTTATGTTCCGTTAAATGGTAGGACAGTGGATCTAAGTGTCCAAAATTATTTGAACAAGTTATATATGTCGTCGTTGAAAATCGATTAACCGGTTGATTTCTTTCTAGTAAGGTTACTAGTGCGTCACCTATCAGGAAATGGCCGGGTAAAATATGAAACTTAAAAATTTCTAAAACTATTTTTCACACATTTTAGGTTACGGGAGTATAATTATTTTCATTGATTGAAACACGAGATAAATATTAATTAATTTTATTGGCGAGAGATGTCTGTATGCATGACCAGAAGTTGGTCCAAATTACTAAAGAAACAAGAGAGAATTAGTTAGTTATTGAAAAATGACGTTAACTAATCATTAAACAAGCCCGTAACCGTGAAACCCGAATTTTAGTTGAGAAACTTACTCTGAATATTAATATCTAAAACAACTGCTTATTGGAAGAAGAACCGATCCCTAGCGGAGTTGGAAATTAACTAACTCATATTTGGAAATAATGTTTAAAGTTACAAACGAAATTAGTGTCACACATCGAAAGGCTTCCGGATTGGTTCGACCCCCGTAAGTTTCCCGGTACCACCCTTAATCTTACTGGAATCTAGCAAATCAGAAATGAGAGTATTTTACTAAGCGAACTAAGAAGGGTGTATCCCTTTTTATTACAAATTTTACTTCCAGTAATTCTGGCCAAATTTGAAAGAGTTTACTTGAATTTAATTATGCGATATATCAGCGACTGCGTATGTAATTAGAATCCGCCAAATATAATATTAAGTCTGATCTCTCGAGACAGGTAAAGGTCGGGTTACAAATCATGAACTTTGGAATTTATAGCGATGGAAAAACCCGCCAAAAAACCATCATCCAAAGCCTGTCTTCCAATTTCTTATCTAATAACATAATTTCACTAAACTAAATTAGTTGTTTTATGTTTTATATTTTTGAACGAGTAAATTTAATTTCGTGTCAGAAGGTTTTATGTACTACATATGTTGTGAGCCCGTTGGCTTTTTTATTTTGCAGGCCCGTCTGAGAAGGACAGCCTTTGTCCTATTTATTTATGTATCCTTAAATTCTAACGAAATAGACTTGTTTTTCTGAAGTTCTTGACAATTTATTACTTCCTTTATGTTGAATATAAGTTACTAAACCCCCCTGAATAAGGTACCGTTACACTTCACTATGTCTCCTTGGATTTGCCATTTGAATTTTCGTTAAGTAATCAGTAGATCTACGTGTCCAAAATTTGTTGAATAAGTTGTATATGTCGTCGTTGAAAATTGGTTAATCGGTTGATCGGTGTTTCTTGGAAATTTGTTTCTGGTAAGACTACCAGTGCGTCACCTCTCAGGAAATGGCCGGGTAAAATATGAAACTTAAAAATTGGGACCGAGCAACGTCCAAATACCAGTGGCGAGTTAGACGCTAGGATTTAGTAATAGATTTTTTCCACAAGCGTGCGGAAAGTTGTACTTTTCCGTACTGATTTTATAAATGCTAAAATGATTAAAAATTAATTCTTGCTTGGTTACTATGATTACTTTCAGCCTAATGTTTTATTTATTAAGAAGCACTAAGAAAATTTTTATTTAATGACAAAAAAATATTTGTGCTAAATTTTTTTTAATTCTAGGCGCTTGTAGAAAAAATATTGTTCCTAACACTTGCATAAAGTATCTTTTCCCCACTTAATTGCATGCCCGAACTCCGCTTCGCGTCGTTCGGGAGAAGTATAACTTTCCGCACTTGTTAGGAAAATAACTATATTCTATTCTTCTGACTCATTTTGTTCACAAATTCAAAAAGGAGTTAATCCTTGATAATGCTTATAAAAATATGAGCAAGGGCTCATTGAATTCGAAATGACGTCTAAAAAAATATACAAAAAAGTACATAAACAATTGCAAAAGTTATTAACAAATTAAAATGACAAAAAATTTGATGTTTATTCCAATTTTTAAGTACTGTGCTGCCAATCCTAAGCCTGTGTAAAATGTGAAGAGAAAATGAAATAAACTTGAATAACTTTTATTTTTTTTTCAGACAATGTTCCTTTCGTTCAATTGTTCTTTGGATAATTATCCAATAGGGAGATTGTCTTATCGGTTAATTGACTTTTTGCCAACTTGTTTTCGGCAATTGTTCTTTGGGTAATTATTTTCGGTGAACTGTTCTACAGGAGCAAAATAAATTTAGGTATAAAAAGGACGGTTTCTCAACAAAATCCATCATTTTGATTTATGTTTTTAATCGAATCCAAGAGGGACTAGCCCAATATTTTATATTTGCGATATAAATACAATAAAAAAAGAATATAGAGTAGAGTTGTACCAACAGAAGTTGTTAACAAAATATAAACTAGTAAAAGGAATAATCTCTGGGCCATTTTTCAATACTACGGCCCGTTTCCGTCAGCGAAAGAAATTCCGATTCGAAAAAATCGGAATTTTCCAATAATTACTTCTTTTTTTTTTTCAACGATCCGGATGCGATAAGGATATCAATCGACGCGTCTTGACTCGCACAACACCCTAAAAGAACAACAAATTTGCTTTCCTTATCGAGATATCTCGAATTATAGTTTCACTTAGTAGACGGGACCGGGTTAGTCGGACCCGAAATTGCTCATCTTCTGATAGAGCCTTTATTTTTTGAATAAAAACCGATAGCCGAAAGAATTTTCCGGATCGGCCGTACCGTTTTCGAGTTATCGTGCGCACAGACATCCACACAGACAGACTTTTTTTTTTCGCGAAATATATTTTTTTATTTCGAAAATTATCGTATTTGAAAGTGTACCCATTACGTCATGTTCATTGGAATCACCCGTTTCCATAATTCACGTTTAATATATACCTTTGATATATCAATGAACTTTTGTCATTCAAAGTGTCTAAACGTTCCTTCGTTTTGATGAAGAGCAAGCATTGGCAACACCGCAAATACTAAAAACGATTTGGTGTCATTTAATGTTTGTTTAAAACACGGAATAATGCTTCGTAGAAGCATATTCGGAAAATTCATCACGGTTGAATTATGAAATGATTGACTATATCGGGTATTTTCGAATCGCATTGAACAGTAATTTCCAAACAAAATATTTTCGTAAATTGCTTGTTCGTTTGGAGCAGATCTAACTGCCAATCTTGTATTAGGTATTTACTAGAACAAGAGCTAAAAAGAGAAAAACTCATGACGATATTTTGCGTCGTGAAGCCTATCAAGCATTAAATGACATAAGTCATACGTCACAATGTAGATGTGACGGCAAATCGAGGTTCCATAGTGTCTAACTTATACAACGATGTAAAATCTAAAAATAATAAATTAGCTATCACAAAAATCAAAAAAAAAAAATCCCAAGTGATATCAGCTCATATACATTATAATTAGATCGTTAATAAAAAGGTCCATTCCAAAGGTCCATTCTAATAAAAAACAATTGTATACTGCCCGATATAGCTCCTTAGGTATACAAAAAAAATACCAACGCATCCAAGGAATATTGTAATATAAAAAATATATTTTTGTGACAGCAAAATTGATATGGGCAATACCGAGATGGCGAATAATATAAAATATATTAAAAATTTATTGTACGATTATATTTTTGGGGTGAACCCAAACGTTGAAGACTGCATTTAATGGTAAAAGCGGTATTCCAGCATCTCTTTCTCTTGAAAAATAATTAATCAACTTCAAAATTAAAATTTGTTCTTTCTCATTATACCTAGAAGGGATTTTCACAATGAAAAATTAGTTGAACTGTCAAAAATAATATTTAAGTCGACATTAAGAAATATGTTAATGACGTCATAATTCCGTCTCATCCATGTCATGATTGAGAAATGAAGATGGACAATGTATGATGTAACGGCAGAGGATGGTTAAACAAACTCTAGAACGATTATTCTGATTGAGGTAGGTTACTTTTAATTGTGTTTACGTTTGTTCCTAGCCTGTCCTTAGATCTGAAATGTTGGAAACTTCGTTAATACATGTAGAAGGTGGATATAGATAAAATCCACTTTGTAATGTATTTTGTTGATTCCTTAATTACTCATTAATTAGTGGGATTTACACTAATTACTTAAAACTTTGTGAGGATATTTAGAATTTGGAGTTAGTTGAAATATTTGGAGAAAATTTCATAAATACCATTATGAGACACTCTAAAAGTAATTTGGTAGTATAATGTATTATTTATAGGTTTTAACTGTTAATATTATTTAATACGGAAAACACTGCTGAATAAAATTCGATGACTTTTTAAATATAAATATATTACCATCAGTAAAATTTTGTTTTTTTTTAAAAATTGCTTACTTTAACATTTACGTTGATAAAAATCTTCGTAAGGCCCTCAAAAGATCCAAGTTGGATTTTATTAAAATTATTTAAAAAAAATTGGTTAGTAAAATGGAACAAATAAATAATGTTCCGCGAGGGAGAGAATATGTATTAAAGAAACTTGGGAAAACCTGGCAGAATATCAAAATTTATGAATACATTTAGTTAATTCACAGCTAAAATTGGAGTAATAATGAAGCCATGAATAGATACTGATTTTTTATTTCCTTACTCATATTTCATACATTAAAACGGTTTCTGTTACGGTTAAATTTCCCGCCAAATTTATGTCATTTAACATTCCTGTAACGATGTAAAATTTTAATTTTGACGCACAGTTCCGAGCTTTTGTTTCCTTTAGACTACTTTGACTTCCGTGAATCGTTCTTCACCTTCAAAAGCTGTTAAATAAATGATATTGCTTATAGAATTTATTTAATGCCTAATATTATCTAATATATTGGAGTTTGACTGTATCACTATGCGATACGACCCATAGAGGTGAATAATTTAGATGACATTAATTTAAAGAAATGGTTTTTATATTTTTTTTAACATGGCGTTGTCACAATTTATCATTTGTTTGATACATATCTATATTAAAATTTTATTTTTAATATGTCTTAACTTTTTTAGTGTGCTTTTCAATAAAAATGTTCATATTTTTCTAAGTAATTTTTGCTACTGAATATTCAACGTTTTGTATACAGCGTGATCCATTAATGTGATAACGTCCAATACCTTCTAAATCCTTAAATCTATAAAAACAAAAGTTTGACATATTATAGTCAGTCTGGGATCATATTTTAAAATTAGTTGCAATTGTACGGTGTGCTCCAGAACGCCGTGCCAGATTAGAAGCTACTTTTAAAAACCTATAACACCATTAAAAAAATAATTAAAAAAAAATAGAGAAAAAATTATCGTATATAATTAGAGGTTGAACACACTCCTAAAGATAAAAGTCTCATATTCTCATATTATTATTTAAAGTATTGGGAGTAAAAATTTTTTATTTCAATCATATTTTTTTTATTTATGATTTTTTTAAACTTAACTTATCTTAAAATAAAGGTCATAACACAGAGCCCTGTAATGATCATTATCTTAAAAAAATAATTCATTTTATTTTTCTCAAGGAAATAAAAATATTTCAAATTGGCGTCTTCCAACATAGTGCTGCTTCCTTTTTATCTTTTCGAATTAATTTAACGTTTTCCTTTATAAAATACATTTTTTATTAAAATATTAAATGTATCTTTTCATCAAAGACATGTTATCTTATTTATTTATCGAAAACATCACAGACCAAGGAAAATGAACGTAGAGTACAGTATGAATTAAAAAAAAGTGTATTGGTGAAGCGTGTTCATTACTATCTATAAAAACCATCTGAAAAAATTTGCATTGCAAACAAGAGCGCTTGTCTTTAAAATCCCGTCGTTGCGATCTCGTATATTTTTGATTAATATTTAACCATTTTTTAACTTTAAATAAAATTCTCCTCCCTCGAGTTCCATTATCTCTATTAGGTGAGCCAATTTTTTACAGTGACTTATGAAAGTGTAAATTTAACTTGAGCTGATTATTATTAGTGAGTAAAAGAAGTATAAAACTAATTAAAGTAAAAGCTGTAGTCTTCAAAAATAAGAAAACTAATTTAAATTTAAGTTATAGTCTAGCCATCCATCCATCCACTTCGTGAGTCCGAGCCAAGGGGATATTGTACCTAACCAGCAGTTGATCCATAAATCCTCTGCTACCTCCCCCAGGGTTTTACCCTGAAATGCCCGCCACTGTGGAGATATCGAGGGTTTGTTTTTCTGACCGAAGTCCCCTGGGCCTCACGATCCTCACTTTGCTATGGTATGGTCGCATTCCGCCCCAATGGGCATTGGCCGATTCCTGGCTGATCTTCATTTTGTTTTTACCGGGACGACCGGAGCCTCTATCCCAATTGTGTGTTTATTTTGACCTGTCACTTTGTGGATGGATTTGTCACTCTGTTAGTCCTATCGTCGCTGAGTAATATTTTCTTGTACCTAAAAACGTAATAAAAAAATAATTAGTATAAGTCAAAAATATTACCCTTGTCCTATACGATTTCTTTAAATAAAAAATTTTTTTGTTGGTGCAAACTCCTTTTATGTTTTATTGGCTTTTTTGGCGGACAACAGTCCTTTTTGTATTTTTTATTTTTTTTTAACGGACAGCGTCCTTTTTTCTGATTTTTAATTTTTTTTATTGGACAACGGTCCTTTTGTGAGTTTTTGCCTAAAAAATAAATCGACAAATAAATCGACTAATATACGTTAAAAACAAAATTTTTTTGGCAGTCTTACTGCTCTCGCGCGAGTTCCCTTAACTGAAGGTTAGGGCAAAGATTAGGTATAGTAAGATAGGACACCCGCCGTAATTTCTTTGATGTTTCAACTTAAAGTCTGGTGACCTTCAAACGATATAGTTTATTAAATATTTCTACGGGGTGAGTTTAAAATAAACACTTATTTTCTTAACATTACAGTGTAAGCAAGTTGCAAAATCTAGTAATGATATCTGTACAGGCGGTGTTAAAAATATTGACCAGCCCACTTAGAAACCGTTCAACCCTAAATCAGAGAATCTGTCGGAACGTCTCAAATATTGGTAATGATAACTTAGCAAAATCAGTAAATACTTATTTGCACCGCTGCATGTTGCCTGCACGTTCAATTATAAGCTCTTACCACCGGCGTACGATCGAGCGGTTAGAAGGGAACATTAAATTTTTGATTGACCAAGTTAACACTGGAATAAATCAAAATTGTAAAAATATGTAAACTTATAATTTATTTTATACACACTAAAATCACAAAAATAATGCAATAAGTCACTAATATGTTTCGATATTACTATATCAACACCGTAAGAATTACTGTACTGACGGCGCCTATGCCTCGGCCTATATCTCGATGTTTTCGGAGTGCTTTCGGAGTACTTTTCAGGAAATTCCCTCTCTATCACATTTTATTCGCCTTGTCTGACTGACCTTTCTTCTTATACCTAATCTTTGGTTAGGGTGTATCCTAAGTTCGCCGAATATCCGTTCTGCGCGGTTATTCGAGGTATCTAATACCCCGCTGGATTTTAGATCCCTGAATATCCAACGGTTGGCAACATACCATGGTAGGTTTGTTGCTTCCTGTAAACAGGTATTTTGCTGACTTTGGATTTTATTTCTATTCGTTTAACACCTTTATCCCCACGCAAGGGTCGCGTAAGTAGCAAGTGGAATAATTATTGAGTTTATAAATCTCATCTTAGTTTTTATTGTTAATTTGCTCCTTCGGCCTATGAGAGGCTGAAGGCGATCTCCTGTTTGTTTGATTTTACTGATAATTGTTTTCACATGTTCCGTGAACGTTAGACCTCGATCGAACGTCACCCCTAGATATTTTATTTTGTCCTGCTATGCTATATTTGTGTTTAGGATTTCCAGCTGTCCATCTGGGTAGTTCCTCCTCTTCCTGAAATAGATGAATTGGGACTTGTCCGCGTTAATCCCAATTTTCCACTTTACAAACCAACCCTATAAATCGTCCAAGTGATCTTGTAGGTGTTCTTTGACAAGGTAAGGGCTTAAAGTGCGTACCGCGATTATAGTATCATCTGCATACAAGCTGACTGCTCCTTGGGGTACTCTTGCTTCAAGTACTCCATAATCTTATAGAACGTGTCCCATTTTCATTCTGAGGTATCTCTCAGGCAGGAAGGAATGGATAAGGAGAATAATACGTTTTGTGTACTCGATCTGTCGACTGCCTTTAAGACGTCCAGAAACACCGCTCGTGTTGACTCCCTCAAGTTGTAACCCTGGGTTACGTATTCAACCAGTCTAAGAATCTGTGTTTTAGTTGAGTGTTCAGCACGAAAACCGAATTGCTCAGCTGGTATGACATTTAGAGCCTCTGTCTCTTCCGAGAGACGTTTTAAAATAATTCATTCATACTCATGGCCGGAAGAAGACTGATTGGTCTGTAGTTTTGTAGAAAACAGCTATTTTTTTCTGATTTTGGCACCATGATGATATCTGCTTTTTTCCATCTTTTTGGAAAATATTTAAATCTTAAGATGGCATTGATAATTATAGTCAAATAAACTATTGTCTTATTTGGAAAGTGTTTAATCACTCAATTTGAGATCAGGTCACATCCTGGTGCCTGACCCCGAAGCACTTTTCTGATGTCGTATTTTCACCGAGGATGACGATTACAATAAAAGTCCTTCTCTGTCACACTTGAAGTTTTGTACAGTTTTATGTTTGCAAACTTGATTTTTTCTCACAGAAATTAAAATATGACATTAGTGTGCCGGAAAGTGACATTTTCTTTTTGCACAGTACCATAAAAAAACAGGTTTACATTGAATTATAACTACAAATAATGATGGCATGAATAAATTTTTTTTCAGTAAATTCTATTAATTAGTAGTTTTAAAACTATATGATTTGCTAATATGTTCTTTTATATACACTTGATACAATCAATCACACTTTTTACTCTAATAACGTTTCAAGTCAAATTTCGCATTCGTTCGTTCACCCTCAAATGCACAACTTGTATTTTAAGTACAATGCACCTCACCCGGCAATTTTTCACGAGTTCTGTTATAAGATTAACAAAAAAATTGAAAATAACTAATAAAACAAGTTTGCAAAAATTATTTTCGTGACATAAAATGATTACTAAAACTGGAATAATTCTTTTATAAAGCAATATATCCAACAATATAATTTTCATTATATGAGCAATGTTCGGCTCTTAAACTGTTTATATGTCTTCTTTTATTAGCTTTTACAATAAATATCCTTTGTGTCTTCAACTATTGCTATGTTCGGTCCAGCATCGCGTTCCAAATGATTAGAGTGTGTTGATCATTAACGATATATGGTGACAAACCTGCAGCTAAGTTCACTGCTTAGTTTATACCGCAGTAATGGAATTTTAGGCGGTGCACTAAAAATCGGATTAAAAATATCACAATCATTTTTGACTCATTATCAGTGCTTAAATCAATTGAAAGTTGTTCTTATAAACATTACAACAACAGTATTATTATTAAGATCAAATATCTTATCTTCAATTTTAAAAAATCTGGTTAGGATTCATTTCATATGTTCAAAGGGACATGCTGAAATAGATGATAATTGTAGATTGTAGATAAGGAAGCAAAAGAGGCATGTCAGATCACAGAAATTAAATTATTTCTGCTTATAGCGATATCATTAATATGTACAAGATTAAAGTACAAAGAGAATGGGAATCCATCTGGAGCAAATTTGCTATAACCTCTAATAATCCTTATTTTGATATACATCCTACCCTACCAACAGTTTCAAAAATACCACATATTTACTACTATTATTTCAGTAGGTTCTATTTGACTACAATAACTAGATTGAAACTCAACCATGGACGCGCTTCCAATCGCATTTGCATAAAATTGGCATTACAGACTCTCCTAATTGCGATAGTGATAATTCGATAGGATCCATTTTTATCGCGATAAAAATGCCTGTTCCTCGCGATAAAAATGCATGTTCCTTATAATCAGACTATATCTAGTAGCTGTGAATCGCTCGGCACGTCACTTTAGCCTTAGTTCTGTCAGTTAAAATTATTTGGTCTGGTTAATATTGAAATATGTAAGATGAATAATAAAATAATAAAAAATAGTAATAATGAAATAATTTAATTGTATCAATATAGATAATTATTGTTGTTGTTCATTCTATATTTTGTCGTTAATTTATCTTGCCAAAAAACACTCAAGCTTTTAGGGATAAATTTCTTTTAAGCTCAAAATTTTTCCATCAGTAATTTTCCTCGAAAAACTAACATTTGGCAAAATCGCTCGACCTCCGGTCTCGCGATTTTTCCATGTCAGTTTTTCTCGTAAAATTGCTGATTGGCAAAATTTTTCGTTATAAAGAGAAATTTATCCGATAAAAAAAAAGCTCTTGTGTTTTTACTGTTGATAAAAAAACTATTGTTTTTTTACCGTTGATTTATAAGTTTACCGTTAATTTAATATTATCTATCAAAGTGAAACTTATTTTAAAATAAATTTAATTTTTAAACTTCTAAATCCAACAAAATGGACTGTTTCTAATTATTAGTTTGCTATAAATGTGAAAGCATTCGAGAAAATTTCATGAAACAACTCAAAGTTGTCAGAAACAGAAAGTCTAATATCTTATACATAAAGCCAATCTGGATCTAAAACTAAACAACCTAGAAAATGTATATAGTCGCCCGCCAATAAAGTAGTTATATAAAGACATTAATATCAATAAAAACACAAACTAAAATAAACTTAATTTAATTCAAACAGAAGTAAAATATTATAACACATTATTTTTCGCGAACGAGTAAAAAAGGTTGTAGAAAATAGAAAGTGAAGTGAAAAGTCGCTACGTGAAACAACACACACCATAAATAAGGGGATGAAAGGGTATATCCTAAGGGAGTTAACTACTTTATTCTCCGTCTTCAAGTCCTTTGTCCCGCGGTATTTTAAGAAGATATATGTATATTATAATATTTTGTGGCTTTGACTTTTATAAATGATCTGGGAATGTTCGTAGCTATTTAAATTGCATATAGTTTTTTATGTTTAAAAATATGATTAAAAATAATATTCTATAACGTAGGGCAATTCTAATTAATAGGAATATATTCCTAGGTAAATAGCTAATTCGAGGAGTTTAATTTTTTGCAATCTGAGGTAAATAGTGACTAGTTTGCATCGCTGTCCAGCTTTTTTTTAAATATATAAAAAGTTGCATAATAGTAAATTCTGTAACAAGGTTAGAATGAAAAATTCGACACGAGTGGAAAATTCCGAACGCGAGCGTCAGCGAGTGTGAGGAACCACGAGTGTCGAATTTTTTCATTCTAACCGAGTAACAGACTATGTTTTCTCCACGATCAAAAAGAATGAATCAAAATTAAATTAAATCTGAACACAAGTTATTTGTTGACGTATTTGTATTACATTGTAGTAATATTTATAGTGTTATGATACACTTACCGAAATTAAAATCTGGTGCATTGATGTTTTTTCATAATTTGCAATTTTAGATATTATTAAATTCTATATCTAGGCAATTCATGGCAATCCCATATCGTTTATTTCGATTACAGAAAATCCATTCTTTACCTTGATAGAGAATGAAAATACATGCAAAATACATAAGAAGCAAGTGTTTTAGAATAAATATTCAGACTCTAGAGGGTGAATGTTTACATTCTATTATTAAAAATGATTTCGGAATTCATACATTCAATAATGGTCGTGGAGAAAATAATTTTATGTTAGTTAACGTTATAAAAAGAAACAATAATTTTTAGCCTGAATTTTTACAAATAGGTACAAGAGGTTTGGTTGATACATACTTTATACGCTTCACAATACATGCTTTAAAAGATTTATAATAATTATATCTTTTTGAAAACGTTCAAGATTTTGTCAATTTCCGTGTTTCGTTTTGGCTTTACGGTTTTGTGTAAAAAGAATATCGACAAAAGCAACAATAAAAACGAGATAATATTAAAAAAAATTACAGTGGTTTGGTCATATTTTCTAAAACTCATTACTTTTTTTTGGTAAAAGACCGCAAGTCTTGTGGTGGGAGTTAACTGGTAGAAATAGGGCTTTTTCACACTGGCCGATGCTGACACGAAATCAGCACAACACCGATACCGATACGTAGAGGGTTTTCACATTCAACGATACGAAATCGGCACGGAACATGAAGTTATCGAGGCACGCACTAGTATTTCATTTTACGTACTAGTATTTCATTTTATGTACCAGTAAATTGCACACTCAAAATTTGATACCTTAATCTTACAGGTAATTTTCACACCAGCCAATACGAACATATTTGAAATGAAACTAGATTTCTTAAAAAAAAAAATAGTCCGTTTCGGCAGCCGGCCAGAACGCTGAGGTAGATTTTGAATATTCGATATGCTTCATTAAATGATAATGGTTTTAAAAAGTTAAATATCGGGAGAAGTAAAAAAATTGAGACGAATCTTAAAACTTACTTATCTCTTTAATTTGACAGCAATCCGCTTGATTTGATTGTATTGATATTGTTTGACAAGCATATCTATCTAGCGCAATCAGTACTCGCTTTTCACGATGCAAGTTTGAAGTAAGTCCGTTCACTGTGCCGGAGTAGATCGAGGGTGGAATCTTCTCACAATATTACCATATATTTTTCTATTTGGCGAACTTAAACACTCGGTATAACTATAACTAACTTATTTGCAGTACAACACAACTCTTATATTTATATTAAACACAACTAACAACTAACAATATTAATTCATAAGTAAAGAAACACACAAAGTCCAGTAGGTACCAGAGAAATATATTTGTTAAATAAGTTAAATGTGAAGTTGGCAACTAGTTTCGGATTTCGCCATCATCAGACCTACAATAGCGCTCGTTAACAAACAACAGGTAATAATAAAATATTAATGTGAGTGGTTTACCATAAACATCATGTAGCAAACAGTGAAATAAAATTTAATATGGCTTCGCAACATTTAAAAAATTTTAATTAATAAAGTTTCGGGTTAGAATAAGTCCATCTCAATGTCAAAGTCAATGTCAAAGATAATGTCAATTGACATGGGGGAAAGGTATATTAATTTATATTAGCGCGCTATCCGTTTTCTTCTATATCTCTTGTCCGGCTCTGCCAAATATATATACTTATAACGACCGATCTAGAAACATCTGGAAGGGTGACGTCACGTTTGCTGGAGGATTCTCTGTGATTCCAGAGTACGGTGTGCGCGATGTGTCCACAGGGCCGGTCTCAATAGGTACTATCAACATAAATCGATTTCCAAGTTATGGAAGATGAAAAAAGTTCGAACTAGGTAAAAACTAGCTGATTAAAATGTTTTAATATTTTGTCTGTGGAACGGGTTAGAACATGTCAGTCATTTTTCACTTAACTTTAATTTTTAATTCCATCCGAGAAAATTTGCGTACCACTGCGGAAAGGTACTAAATAACCCCGTGCGGAAGAGGTCCACGTGGTTCGTATGGCGAGCGCTATAATTTTTTTATGAAAAAAAGATATGTGTCCTTACTGGGTACATATCGTGGTTCAAAATTTCTACGAATTATCATGTTATGGGGATTCTTTTAATTTTATGAAAATCCGGGGACTATCCTCGTGGTCCATTAGGGTATTTTATATTTGGGGCACACTATTCCTTTTTGGGGAACCAAAAAAAGAGGTGAAAAAAAACTAGGTTTCAGATTAGAAAAAATTGGAAGAAGAAAGTGAAAAAGTGCCGGTAAAATGTGAAAAAAACACTCGGAAACAACCGTAGAAAAACATGGAAAAAAAATATAGAAAAAAATGTAAAAAAACGCGAAAAAACAAAAGTGAAAAAAAAACGTGGAAAAAAGTCTCGCCGAATACCCAATTATCCTTTTATCGGAAAAGGATCATGCACCCTGAAATTTTATTTTGAATAAAAGTAACAAATTCATATAGGCTTAATTTTAATAAATATTTCATTGAAAAATGAAAAATAAAGAAGAATAAAGAATCAAGTTTCTTATAATTTCAGAAACGAGTGTAATAGATCGTTTGCATTGATTTTAAGATTATGTTATTTTGTGCTGCTTTTTCTAATTTTATTCTTAACATAAATCACTTGTAGTATACAACTTCAATTTTCCGTAATAATCTTGTCGCTAAAGATCATCAGCTTTTATTTTTAAATTTTCCAACTGTATCAAGCCCTGGTTATTATTTTTTTTAGACTCCTTGATAGTGTTAAGATACTATAAAAGCTCCACTACCAAAATATAAAATCACCTTGTATAAATATTTAGCATTTAATATTATAATTTATTTTCATAACTTTTTTCAAAAGTTTTACATTAATTTTCGAGACTAATTGTACAGTCCAAACTTCTCGCTTATTTACTAATATCCAAATACTCTGTATAACAGAATACATTGTTCATTAAAATGAAATTCGTTCAAGCTGAATCCCTTATTGCACCTGTTTCTGGAAATTGTTTCTTCCTATTGCAGGAATTGCAAGATTAATTGCGTTTCCCAGTTTCGAGATTACTGATGTAAAGCTAATTTGCTATATTTTGTGTCAAAAGAGAAACGCTTGAAGTATTTTTTTTTATTTCTGGTGCTAAAAGTTAAGGGATATAATTAGATTACGCTTCAATGCCAATTGCCACATTTTATTTTGCACCCTGATGCAACGACGAACGTTATACCAAAGAAAATGTGGTTTTTCTTACTTCTGGTACACTAACTTAGCTCTTACGAACACAAATATATATAATGCAATACAAACACTTTCTTACACTTTTCTCATTTACTATAAAGATTTATGTCTACTATTTTGTATTTTTATTGTCTTCTTACTTACTCTTTTTTTAATCTGTTTTAACACTACCTAGGACATTCCTCTCATAATTTCAGTTTTATGATCTCTGTCCTGGATCTTTTTTGTGCAAAACAGCATTAGTACTGATTTTTTATCTTTTTTGCTAATTGGATTTATATGGCTGTTAACAATTTCTTGCGTAACAAAAAACTTCTTACCTGATAGGCACCGTAAAATAACCGAAATTAAATGAATAAAGAGCACGGATATTCTCTATAACACCAAATTGGTATTCATTTTACTATGAATTCTATATAAAATAAGTAAATAAAATTAAATGAATTCTAAGATAATGTTAATGAAAAGCAGTGATTTATATGACAGGGACAGGAAAGTTGTAAAGAAATAAGATAATATCGATTGAGGGAAAAGTTACGATTTGTGATATATTGATTATATCACTCATAATGTAATAATGTCCAATATTCCCAGCAAACAGAGTCACGTTTTAATTACGTGAAATTTTGGTAATATATTAACCAAATGACGTAAAAATTAAACGTATATATCACGTGCTGGAAACGTGAAAATGTCACATTTCTAGGACGTCTTTTAGTGACGAGATTTATACGTCTGTTAAAAGACGTATTATACACGTGAGAATTTTACATTTCTAGGACGTCTTTTGGTGACGAGATTTATACATGTATTAAAAGACGTATTATACACGTGAGAATGTTACATTTCTAGGACGTCTTTTGGTGGCGAAAATTGCACGTGTTTTCGACGGGTTCAGGACGTCTTTATAAAATCACTATCTAGAGAATGGCAGTATAGGGTTTCAAAAAATAAATTGATAAATAAATATCTATTTATAATAACATAGAGTACCTACTAAACAAATTTCAAAACCAACTAAAATTGGTTTTAATATGGCGGCCAATACACCTTCTCTCGAGGAGTTATCCACCTATGATGTATACTAACGCTAAAGTACCACCATCTTCTTCTGTAAATTGCATCAACACAAAAGCCTTTATACTCTGTTCTTCTACTTCCAATTTGCGAACATTACCTATTTACATTAACCCGATAGCCCCGATACAACATAAAATTCTCAGACAACGCTTACACACAGTATCACTATCTAACAGACAATTAACACAGATAATAATGATATATAATACAATATGTATATAGGAGTTAAAATTCTAAAAGTTGTATAAATAATTTTAACACTTTGTAGTTATAAGGAATCAAAAAAAAACTTTTTGAACAGAGAAAATATAAATACTCTGTGTTACAACAAAATTTATTTAAAGGTATTTACTAATAGATTGATACTTAGCGGAAAAAAATTTACACTGTGTTACAATACGTAGTTACAAAATTATAATATCAATTATTTATAATATCATTTATGTATAAAAAAACTGCATTCCCTCAAATCTTTTTATGTTTTCCCCGCCTTACATATCAGCGAAGGAATCTTATAAAAGATTCAGTGCACAGTGATTCGCGAGCGCTTTGGAAAAACCCCAGTTTAATCCGCGATAAAAAAGTGGTTGCTTTTCACTTGTAGCGATTTTCCCATTTTTCCCTTGAATTTCGTGGTAGATTAGCCTGGAAAGCCTAACAAATGTATATGCATACAAATGGCTTTTCGGAGCCACAAATCTGGCGGTTAAGTGTTTTTCTGTGCAAAACGTATCAATAAACATCTGGTGCGAAGTAAAGAAAGAAATAGGTTGTTAAGTGAAAACACTACATTCTAAAACCGAGGGCTTTAACGGATAATATATGAATTTTAAGCAAAACTCCAAACTGACATTTATGCAACAAGTAAATAATACTGATAGATTTATCTATTTTAGTGACTTCTACAATATGTAACAAGTTTCTTTGGTTTGTTTTTAGAAATATGTCACATGCTCGTTTTTTTTTTTAAACTCAAGACGGCGTCAACATATTCATCCAATTTGCTTCTAGTTATAAGCTATAACGTGATTTCTGCAAAATATCCATTTTGTTTAGTTTAATAAAATTGTTGTAAGCCATTTTAGTAGATATACTAAGCCGGTTATAAAATAATGGGCTTCCGCGGGTGAAGGTGCGACAAAGGAAGAAACGCTTGGTATAATTGGTCTGATTCATAAAAAAAATACGCCTTTCAATTTGAATTCAGGCATAGATATTTAAACAAAAATCATTCGATATAGCAATGGACAAAGAGTCGTTATTAATGGTCCAATTTTAAACAAACAAAAAAAACGCTATTCGATCTAAAATGGGGGAGATAAAAGTTAAAGAAAAATCATGCCTATTAGCAATGGAAAAAGAGCGCTCGCTACGAACTTTGTTAACATTAGACTGATTTTGACAAGACATACGTCTTTTTTAATGAGATATAGACGTAGTAAGTAAAATAATATGCGTAATAGCAATAGCAAAAGTTCACTCGTTTATACAGTCGCCTGCAACTGAAGTAAATCATGCGTAGACTTAAATACATTTGACAACCTAATTGAGGCGGCTTGAAATTGTGTTTGTTATATTAATTTTGATATTTAGAAAACACTATAAAATTTTTTTGGATTTTATATTAAAATCAATTCTGTTATATTTATTTTCTCTTGCTCTAATATACCAATATATAATTATTGATAATGTTTGCAATATTTGGAACAATTGGGATTTGCATATGTATCAATCTTCTTACTGATATTAACCTTTTATTACTAAACAATAATCAACACCGAAGTAATGGAACGCTCTTTGCGTCGTCAAGGGCTATTTTGTCGAATTAGTTTGTGTTTCGGATTGCCTTTCGCGGCACCTTACGTTTATGGTGTGAAGGCCACTTGCACGGGCAGCTTCAGTGAAAAAATAGATACTCCAGGAGACATTAAGGCAATCGAAACGTGTTAACGACCAGAAGGGCGGGCTTTACTTGTTCCACTGAGTTAAGTAGCTTGGTTTTCGCTGCTATATCAAAACTCTAAATAATGAAAACAAAAAGTAGAAATAATTAACTTTATTCAGAATTGGTTTCTGAATAAAGAATGGTGTGTAACGCGGTTCTAATCTTATCGGGTACAATGAAGCTTGGCTGAACAGTATACGTTAGTCGTTTATGAACGATTCGTTGTTTTTGATCGAATCATTGCAAAGAATCAAAAGAATCAATTCACTATCACTCGAAGACTCAAGACTCGAAGTCTCTCTTACTGGAATCGGAGCCATGCATAAGTATCCGGTTCTAGTCGATTGTGGAATCAAATCAACGAACCTTGATCTGAGTGATTGTGAGTATGAAGTCCGGTATTAAATGCCCAGCGAGGGATAGTTTTATAAATGTATTATGTAAACAATTTTTTACGGTTTACGTGTGTATTAAAATAAATATTTTTGTCAATCAAAGCAAAATTAATTAATTAAAATAAAATAGATAAAAATAATAAATGATACAAATAAAATGAAACTGAGATCCAGAAAATCTTCTACCTTGTAAAATGATTAATTCTACTTCTACATATCCTCATTTTTTTTTAATCCTTTACTTACAGAAGTATTAAATTATTAAAAATCTGTCGAAATAGAAATCTTAACATGTCAAATATAGCATGTTTATACTGCCAGTAAGATGACGCAACCCTTTCTTACTAAATTTAGTGATAAATTTAAGAGATTGCGCATCCTTCCATGTTCGTTTGAGTTAATCTCTTTTGTGCATATTCAAGTGAATCATTTTGAAACGAATCAAAAATAACGAACCATTTTTAGGAACTGAATCAAAAGATTCGATTCACTAAAAAGAATCGAACCTCCCATGTCTACTGAACAGGTACTGGATCTGGCTCTCGGCTCGAGCTCTAACTCGGACTGTCACTGGAACTCGGACTGTCACTGCAACTCCAATTGGAACTGCAACAGCAACTGCTTACAATTGAATCGTCCTACTCGATAAGAATTTCGGGGTCAAAGAAGCACGGATGCGAGTGTCTCCAACTGATGGGCGGAGGTTCAACTGGTACTACTGACCGTATATTCGAAGATTCTGTCCTTTAGCATAATTTTAAGTTAATTCTAATCCAAAGCCGTGCTCGATTTATTATAAATATTTTAAAGCTGAGCATGATAAGATTAATCAAAATATTAAATATCTTTCTAACGATGCCAAAATATCTTGAGAAATGTAAAAATGTGCGTCTGTAGCAGAGCTCATTAGAAAAAGTGTTTTTTTTACGAAATTTTCAATATCAACCATTTATACAATTATAAAAGGGGAAGCATAATGGCACTTTCCGAAAAATAGAAAGCCACTTGATTCAATCTGTGATGAAAACACTATATGAAATTTATGAAGCGAACATTTTTCCAACGATTGAAAGTCCTCGACGTGAAATAATTGGAAAAGATATCGTTTCTTATTCGTCAACAACGCTTCGGCTATTCCTTAAAGCTAATTATTTTAAATATATAGAACCTGACATAAGCGCCAGACAATTATGAAAAATAGTATAATAATTTCTTTTATATGAGAAATATAAGGGAGTATAGAGAAATGAAAATAGAACATTACATATTTGGACAAATTATAATACGATACTTACGACAAATTTTGACAAATAATCATAAAAAAATGTTCAAGTTCAGAACCATCTCATCAAAGAAAAATATTTATATTTTTACACTGCGGCGGAGAAAAAGGATAAATCGACGATTTATTATTGATCGATTTTAGACTACCGTGCCCGATATGGTTGGTACTCTTTTTGGTTCTTTGTTCGAAAAAATTATGCTCCTTATAATGGTCTTAATTTGCATATTAAACTAACTCCTTATTTTGTATTAATTTCATTAAACCCAATAGAGTTAATATGGCCGCAGTTAAAAGGAAATGTAGGAAGAAACAATGTGGCTCCTAAAGTAATAAAAAGTACAGTGAAAATTTAGAAAAATGGCATCGAATAGTAGATTCTGTAACAATGTTAGAATGAAAAATTCGACACGAGTGGAAAATTCCGAACGCGAGCGAAAGCGAGTGTGAGGAACCACGAGTGTCGAATTTTTTCATTCTAACCGAGTAACAGACTATATTTTCTCCACGATCAAAAAGTATAAATCAAAATTAAATTAAATCTGAACACAAGTTATTTTTTGACATATTTGTATTACATTGTATTAATATTTATAGTGCTGTGGTACACTTACCGATATTAAAATCTAGTGCATTGGTGTTTTTTCATAATTTGCAATTTTAGATATTATTAAATTCTATATTTACTTCACTTGATTTTTCACTCATTATTTTGTTTAAATTAAAACTTATTTGAAAATAATTATTACTGTCGCCATTTTATATCTGACAGTGACACTTTTGAAATCCAGGGCAATCCCATATCGTTTATTTCGATTACAGAAAATCCATTCTTTACCTTGATAAAGAATGAAAATACATGCAAAATGCATAAGAGGCAAGTATTATAGAATAAATATTCAGACTCTAGAGGGTGAATGTTTACATTCTATTATTAAAAATGATTTCGGAATTCATACATTCAATAATGGTCGTGGAGAAATTAAATTTAAATATTTGCCAAGATTATTTAAATTTGAGAAAAAATATAGATGCTGATAGTGATATAATGTCTGAAGCAGCAGAAGTATTGTATAGTTTTTTTTTTATATTTATCTACATAATCACAATATCATTCATAATATGTATGATTTTATACCAGTGGTCCAAACTTTAAATTTGCTCTAGCCAAAAATTTGGTTGTTTTTGCAGGGTGGTCTTCATTTGTTTTTATTTTGTCTATACCACCACACTTATTTTATCGTAGAAAATAGCTTCAATTTGTTAAACAAAAAATAAATTTCATCCCTCAATTTAGAGGCAGTTAAGAAAAAAAAAATTTACCCCATTTACCCAGTTCACTAGCAACTCCTGGGAATCGGGGTAATGTTATGGTAGTAGTTAATTAATGGATGTAATTTTAGGAAAGTTTAAAACGACTTTTTATTAAATATATTGCCACAACAGGAAAGTAAAAATGTATAATAATTTAGGTCTACATCCGTTCATTCATTTGTTCTTGAATTAATTTTATAGAATAGATGGACACTCTGATAGGACCTATTTAGGAATTTAATTAATATTCAGACGCGAGTGGTTGTCCTCTCTAATAATTTACATAAAGTTTGGAAATTTAAAATTAATCATAAACTAAAATACGAACAAGCTTAGAAGTTTTTTCATTTTCATTTAAAATACTGTCGTTTTGTATTTTAGCCGCGTCGAATATTTATATGCAAGCTCACGTTATAACGGAGAAATTACTGTTAAATATTGTCGGGAAGTAATTTTATAAAATTTTCCTCTATTGGCTCGTTGCTACTAATTACGCTAGTTTCGGTATCATGGAAACTTTTCACTAATTACGTTCGCCGTAGGCGGAAATAGGCAACTAGCAACCCACTTTTCATATTTAAAGAGTTTACGTTTGGATTTTTGAAAGTTCAAGGATGTCCTTGTCCAAAACTTAAAAGGAATAAATCAACAAAAAAGGAAAAAAATTAATTACAGGATACAAAATGTTAAAGAAGTTTACATTCTAAGTTCGTTATTTTTGATGTTTTAGATAGGGAAAACTATAAAATTATATATTTAGTTTTTTCCGTAAATTTAAATTAATAATCAATAGCAATAATATTTTTCCAAACTTAAGGAAAAACCCCATTGCTATCCTTGTAGAAAAAAAAAACGTGAACAAAACAAACAAAATTGAGAACTAGATAAAAAAATTAAAATCTGTAGTTCGTCCACTTAACGAATGTCCTTCCTGAAATCTTCCTAAATTAGTCGGTGAACAAATATGATTAAGAATCGATAAATGTTTGGAGAACTTTACTGGCAGTCGACCAATAATCGAAGGACCAACTGTGAGGGTTATTTTCTTACCCATTAAGTACATTATTTTGTACCACTGTAAAACACTATAAAAACATTTACTTTCATTCACCTTTACTGTATAAACTAAGTACTTGGCGCAGCGAAATTTCTGAAGATTGTATTTATTTAATTTATTAAATAACAATGAACGGCCATGCCGCCATTGTGAAATAAAAAGCTTTTATTTTACCTAATCTACTTAACAATTCGAGAATTGAGAAGCCAAAAATACGACTGATCTATAACAGATTGGCGCGGTCGTTGCTTAGCCAGACATAACAAGAAGTATTCTGACGGGGTAGCATATTTCTGATTGGCTAAAAATATGTGGAACGATTTCTCTCAAGTACATTTGAAAGTCAATCGGTTGGTGGATATTTTTAGGAATTTTCGTGACCTAGTAGCTATATAAGCTGATTCTTGTATATATTATTGAAGTTTTACAAACGGTGTTGCCAAAAAAAAAAAAATAATATTAAATGTGATTTTAAGAACACATATAGATAGATAATTTATTGTTTCTTAAAACCATTACAATTTATACTCTAAGCTGAGCGCAATATAAAGTGATCTTTTATTTGGCCTACCCGGTTATATTTTACATCACATTTTTCAGAGATATTGAGTATATGTAGAAGTCTTAAAAAACGGTTTTGGAAGCCTAGTGTTATCCATTTCAAGAAGTTTCGCAAGGCAGTTTAATTTGTATTTAAATATTGTCTTTTAAACAAATTATTTGCACTATTTCTTAGGCTCAAAACAGGGAGTGAGTTTGTCATTATACTTAGCACTAACTTAGTACTGTAACTTTCAGCGCCAATAATTGATTTTGGATTTTGCTATTATAGATACATCATTACCTACGCCTTATTTTGCATTTGTGCTAGTTGCACTGGCAATTTCCTGATATAATGATAATGATTTGAATATCACCCCTAGTAAGTAAACTAACTTACAGTTGTTTCGATTTTTGTACCTAAAATTGTGAAGGTCATATTTGGAATATAGCGCCCTCCTCGAGAAAATTGTAGTATTTTTGTTTTAGACATATTTATTGTAAGGTGGTTAATAGTTGAATATGATCCCAATAATTGATAAGTCAATTTCAGATTGGGCAACTACAACTAGGTCGTCAGCATATAACAAAGTTAAAAGTTCATTCTGGTTGTCTATGTTGAGACGTCGTACTCCTATATTCATTACTAATTATACATAAATACTAAAATACAAATTTTGCTCCCCTATATTTCCCTTTTTCTGGTATATAAATCGTCCTGTATTCCTTTCCTGTATAGGTGTTCCTTTCATAGTTGTATTATCCAGTCCTTTTTCTTATTTTAATCCTGCTGCGTAGTCCTCTGCATTTCGTCCATCGCTTTCCTTTAGTCCTCTAGATCATTTTTCCTGTCCACTTCTTTTTCTGCAATCGCATCCTTGCATACTCCAAAATTGTTTTTTATTCCAATTTTGTGGCATTTTGCTGTTCTTCTCGTACATATTTGCTAGTGAAGACTAGTTTCTGGATTTTCCTTTGAATTTTCCTAAAAATGTCTTGTTGGTCCTCCTAATTAGCAAATGGTTTTCTTACCCCAAATTTGTCCAGTATGAACTTAAAAAAAATCTTTTTCTGTTTATTAATAACAATCTAACATTACTGTTTATAGAAATAGTTTTTTTACGAATAAAAGCTTTGATTATAGCTAATTTTTTTTAAATCAATATACTACAGGATGGTTCCGTGTTGTATAATGTTTACTTTACGCTTACCCGGATAACTATTAAAAATTCATCATTATAGCACAAAAATTATTCGTATATGCGTATTGACGAGCTTCCAAACTTTTACAAGTTAAGGTAACTTTAATATTTATAACTAAAGTTCAAACTCCAATACATAAATTGGAGTAAATTTTTCCTTTCCGCAAAACATACTAATAAATCATGTCGTTTTCACTTCTTTTAATGCTCATAAATCAAGCTTTATATACTTTTAATGCGCGATTCATTAGGATGCGGACGTTAAAATACCTCTTCACTTGCAGATGTAGGTTTTGAATTTATTATCATTAATCCAAACTGATTTACTCTGAAGTATTGGATGGTTTTTTTTGTAATTTTATAATAATCTTTACTTGGAAATATACATATATACAGAGTAAGAATACATGAATTATAAAAAAATAACTCTAACAAAAATGTAGTCTAACAGACATTCATAAAATTATTAACAAAATATAACATCAAAAACTATTTAAGGTAGTAAGATTTTATGCTGCTCACAGTGCAGTTAAACAAATCAAGCTGGCCCTTTGTTAGTTCATATTTTTTACACATGGTGTACACAGTGTGTGAATTGCAAAGAATGTTTGTTCTGGGAGTGGCCAGATAAAATGAACTGCCATTTCTAGAGACAGTGCGAGGTAAATTAAAATTTAGATAGTGCAGCAAAACTTGATAATCTATTTTATAACTAATATTTTCATGCAGCAAAACAACTGAGTAATATTTCCGCCTTACATCAAGGCTTCAAAGTTTATGCCTGTTAAGTAATATGGAGTATCCCTATAGGTGGATATACGCCATCCTCCTTGAAACTCAGGAACATTAAACATCATCACTGGACTTCTTCTATATGATTAATGTGTATTAGAGTGGGTTTCACGCTATGGATCCATACTCAAGCGTAGGTCTAACAAAGATATAGTACTATAATTTTAAAGGGCTTTCCTTTTTAAAATCAGAAGTACTGAGAATAATTAATCCATACATTTTAAAGAATGCTGCAACCATTGTATCTATGTATCTACTAAATGATAAAGGAGGATCAAATGTTAGACCAAGGTCTGTCAAGAGTATTCAGTCATTGAAGAATGCAATTTTTATGAATATACAGTAGTTTGGAATTTCAACGTAAAAGACATTACACTGAACTTTAATGGATTAAGAGGAAGATTGTTATTATCACACCATTGTAGAACACATTCTAGATTTACTTCAAGTCGCTCACAGTCAACCAAACTCTCAACACAACAAAATAGTTTTAGATCATCAGCATACAGCAGAAAATTCACATCTACTATTTCATGTCATTGATGAATATGTTAAATATTAAGAGTACAAGGTTCAAATCAATGAAATGAAACAACTGTATCTCAAAATATTACAAATGACAACAAATAATAAGGTGAATTTTATAACAAATGTTAAAATCATTGAAATGAAAAACTACAATAATGAGTATCTTTCAAACAGCAAATGAAGAAATCAATAAAAAAAGAAATTATGATAACCAACATTAACCAATAATAATCAAATATATGTTAAAATAGTTAGGTAAAAATGAAGACTATCGAATTGTCCTGGCCAAAGACAATTCGTTATTTAAATAACCCTTCAAAAATTTTTAACAAACGAGAAAAAGCAACAATTAATTTTAAAGTGAAGATATTTTCTCTTTGACAGAGAAAGTGAATGTTCAGCAAAATTGCGCGGTGAAGCGATTAAGTAATTAAGAAAATTTGACTTAAATTTCAAATGACTTTGATGAAAAAATTTACGATGATATCTTGATTTAAAAAAAAGAAATGCCGTCCAAAGAAATCAAACAAATTAACAAATTTATTCGATGTCAACAAATTATAAATGAACTATCAAACGACAATCGAAGCACCTTTTTCTAGCCAAATTAACGTTTGATTGCAAACAGCAGCCATGTCAGTTGACAAGTGCAAAGAGAAATAAAAATGCTCGTGTAAGTGGTATGAAATAAGCTAAATCATTAATATTATTTGAGCACGAAGGATAAACATGAATGAACTATAATAATTGTACAATTTTATTTTTGTACTATCAATTTAAAAAAAATTAAAAAGGAAAATTACAAATTATAGTCACAAGACACTATGATTAACATTGAAACAAATAAAATAGGTTTTGGAAATATGTTACTTTAATGTTGTAACTACGTGGGCAGGAAGTAAAGTTTGTAATAGCTTATTTCCCGACCTTTAAAAAGTGTGTAATTGAGCTATTAGATATGCGATTGTGAATGAATAATATATCAAAAGTTAGTGTATATAAAATATACGCTACAATATAAATACATTTATTTTGAAAATGGTTTTTAGACTCAGGGGATCTGAAAATTTAAAGAAAAGTTAAAATTGTGATATCGGTTTTTTACTCGATCACAATACTACAAAACCTTTTTAAATAATTTATTGATTGTTCCTCGCAGAATAAATGGAATCGAAGCTCCTCAAAACTACATGAAATCCACCCTAGTATTCTTCCATTAAAGCTGCCTTTTTAACTGGAAGAACAAATGTAATACGAAAGTTACGTATACGGCACACACGCCTCACACATAAATATTTAGTGACTTTATGTCAAAACTGCCCCAGTACACTATTAGTCAAGTACATACACAATGAATACATATATTACTATAATGAAAGACAACACTATCATCTGACTGGAAATCTACAATGGATCCTCGATATAACTGAACATCTTAGTGACCTCATCAATTTCCTAAAGGATACCGCTCTATATGATACCATATAGGGCCACGTACCAACCATTGTATCCGTTACTAATGCTATTTACTGTAAACAATAGTATCTGTGTCAATAATCATGCTGTTGAGACACGTTAATTTAAATAATAAAAAAAACTGTCTTCATGGGGTAGAGCCTGATATTTTAATTCTTCTTTTTCCTCTGTTTTCTCTATTAACCAACTTTGTATACAGGGTGGCGAAAATTTCATTGCAATGTATTGTAATATTGGAAACCGTAAGAGCTACGAAGTAGGTTAAATGGAACAAAAGTTTGTCAATTTGAAAGCTGATCGACTGGTGCTTTTTGTATTCAAAGATATCAGGAACGGCTTCCATAATAATTGATATTCAAAATTGCACAAAACTGTATTTAACTTTTTTGTTTGAGAACAAGACTGATATAATATTAGATTTTGAATGTGACCACTCCAAATTTTTTTTTTAAATACGGATCTGCACTTTTTATGTGATTTTTTATATTATTTCATATTCTAAATTCATTCTTAATTATTTGAATGCATTATTAACTATTTGGTATAAAGGCTTTTAAGTACGGTCCTGTACATTGTCTGTTGTTCAAAATAAAAGCACTGGAGTAAAACATTAATAATGAGCAATTTTGGTTTTTCTCAATTATTATGAAAATCAGCCCTGATATTTGGGATATAAAAATTCCATTTATAACGGACTTCGTATCCTCTGACGGTTTTCGAGATTACAATACATTGCAATGAAATTTTATCCGCCCTGTATATAACGATTTACAAAATTTTCATTTTCATTTTTTTTTCATGTCCATCATCATAATTTTTGATATTTAAGAGCTGTCACCTGTTGTAGAACTTTTAATCCAACCTGCAGTTTGATTTGAAAAAAACATGCTAACTGGGATAGTATGAATTATTGAATAATGTTCTTGAATCTAATACCCTAAATATGTAGCAGCACAGAATCTTCAGTTTGGTTTTTTATATTTTATTTCGACACCCTGTATAATAAATAGAATATAATATTCATTGGCAGAATACCAAGTCATTTTTATATACCTACTATTACGTATTCTATTTTGTCGAAAATAACTTTGTTTGTAAATTAATAGAGTTGAATTTAATGATTTATGTTCTGGTCTAGGATTTCAGTTGTTCCAAACAAAATATTTGAGGGAATGTTGGAATTCGATTTGGCAAACAATGATTTAGTTATATATTAATCAGATTATTTCACAGGCCATTTCATTTACTGATAATACTAAATTTTTAGGAATTTCAAAATTTTATTTTACCCAAAAAATTAAAAAATAATTATTTGAAAAATATAAAACATTGACAATTGGATATAGAAGTTTCGTTTGAAACGGAAAAAAAGATATTTATTATTGAATACATTTTAATCAATGAGAGAAATAATCACTAAGAAAGAACATCACATTAGTGTAGGAGCGGAGAAATATCGATAGTCGCCACTATCGACAGTTATCGATATTCAAAATCACGACTATCTATTGTTTTTGGTAGTTTCTTCATAAAAAAATAAAATTTACTATTATCTTTGTACAAAATTTAAAACAAACAATATTAATTAAATGCCTCATTAAAAAATGATATATAGTCACAACATCTAGCGTGTGTTAATGGGTACCAACCCTACACAAACACTTACTCTCTCTGTTTTTGGCCTATCTCTCCCTCAAAAATTATCGATTTCACAAAAAATTACTCAATACACTTTGTCTTTTTACTAAAACTCATACACACAGTATTTATAGATTTATATTTTCATTTTATATAGTTCATCGTGCTGATATGTGATTCCCTCCCTACTCCAAGTCGATAGTGCCATCTGTTTATAAAATGTCTGAACTGAACGTGGTGAACAGAATCCTATAATTAAATCTTGTAAACTATGTTGGCTCTCGATAGATGTCACTTGAGAGTATTCGATTGAAATAGAATATATATTTTTTGTTTCTTACATATAAGATGAAATTGGGGTATTAGGACTAAAGAAATGAAATCGATATTTATTTATTTCTCGTTTTGAAAATTAAACTGTCAGCAGATAGAACGTCCATTAACTTTAAAGATTCAGTAAGTAAAAGCAATGACGTTTAGAATAAAACTTAACAAGTTGATTTCTTGTACAATTGTCACAATCTAAACGTCATTGTCATTGGTTACAGAATCGTTAAAGTTAATGAACGTTCTATCTACTGACAGAAAATCTATAACTATTGATATTAATCGATTGCGCTAAAAACTATCGATAATTTTCGATAGTCCAGACTATCGATAGTTCTCGATAGAGCTATCGATATTTGTCTACCTCAACATTAGTGAATGTATATTGTAAATAATAAACTTCAAATAAATACGTATATGAAAAGAAACCAAAATTAATTGATCAAAAAATATTATTACTATTATTATGTCAAAATTTCCACCTAAATGCTATGGCTATGGCTTCAAAGTTGTATCGACCTGGTACGAGTTTTGTTTAAATTGCCTAGATTTTCTCAACTACAAATTCTATTCGAGAACTTTGATGTCACAATATGTGAACTGTTAAATCAAATTTCGTGCTTCTGCAATTGTAACCCGACGAAGAAACTCTCGACACTTAAGAGTTGGCCGGAGTTTAGCGATATGTGGTTTTTGGCAGGAGTTGTCGCGGAGATTTCGTCGTTTATCCTCTGAAAGTGACAACACAAAATAAGGGCTATAGTTTCTTTGGTTTTATAGCATTGGCGTAGTGAAAGCATTTTTGTTAAACGGAAAAATAATCTTTAATTAATGTACGTACCTATATTATTATGTTATAGATACGTAAATAAAATCACACATATAATAGAAATTACAATATTTTAATTCAAAATAAAGATATAGGAAATAATGTCTTAACAACACTTTCCAAAATATTGTATTGCACGAGTATGTAAAATTAAATTAAGAATTTTGGATTAGATATCGAAGAAATTTAGCTTTCGATGGTTCACAGTACTTCACTAAAAATTATGAAAATAACTCAGATTATGAAAGATTTTATCATATTATTTGTATTAATAATATTACTATAAGTTAAAAAAATATCATCGAAAATTAAAAACTTGAGAAATTTCTTGTAGATACATATTTTTTTTAAGTATTTATTCATTTTTTATTATTTTATTTATTATTTTTTCGAATATTTATAAACATATTTTAAAAAACCCCCCATACAGATTATTATCCTAAAATAAATCGATTTGCAGGCTTTATTTTTACCTTCGATAAACAAACAATTTTAAAAAAATAATCAGCGAATCAATAGTTTATAAAGTATAGGTTAGTTATGATATAAATCACGACTAGTTATTTTAATGGAATAGACGTACTTAATATGCTTGTTAGTATTTCTTTAAAACAATTTCATAGGGATCAATAGTGATTAAGAATTCCAAAGCAATATAAGTTTCCTCATTATACATAATTACCTTTTTTGTATGTATCTTTAGTTCTCTCAACTGGAAATTGTTTTTTTTCTATGACCCCCAACGTAAAGACATCTTCTGATACTTCCAGCGAAAACGCAATTTCCGTTACCAGTGAAAGAAAATCCCATACCGTTAAATTTCGTCTCAAGTGACGAAAGGAAGTTGATACATTTTCACGCTATCGTCTACCTCCGTACATAAAAATCTTGATTGTAATACCATAGTTTAAAATATCTGCTTAAATATTTACAGTCTTATTCATAAAAATATTTTAATTCATGTTTTAAACGTGTATTAGTTAAAACGCTCTGTAAGCTTACAATACGCTTTAAAGTTTGTGCTATTCATAAATGTGTAGTAACAGTTTAGTAAATAATATACGGATAAAATGCACTTTTTAGGGATTTTAGTGAAGTTATGTTAATTTGTGACTGTCAAAATTGTTATAACCTCACCAAACGTCACAATTCAAACGTTTTTGTGTGCACATAAAGGTTTATTGTAACGCAAGTGGACAATTTGAAAAGTATTTCGAAGAAAAGGGGGCAAAATTGGTTTGGTGAAGATAAGGTATGTATAAATGTGATTTTATATTAAGTTTATATTATAGCCTTCAGATTTGAAAAATATAAAGTGTGGGGGTATTTCAAGGGCGTAGATTATAAAAAAGTATCCATTCAGTTTTTTAAAATAGGTGAAAGCGCAACTTCTCAATAATTCGTTGAAAAAATGTAAAAAAAAACAAATATGAACGAAACCAACAGCTGTTCTCAATTCGAATCATCTTTTTCTATCTAGAAATAAAATTTCATTTAAATCGGAGTAAAAAAGTATCTGACCGGAAAAAAATCTTCAAAATTTTTAAAAATTTAGATATGAAAAGTAAATGGTGTGGGGGTGTTTTAAGGGGCGTAGATTCCAGAAAAAGTATCCATTCTGCTCCAGCTCTTTTAGTTTCTGAGATAATTCAGTTTAAAAAAATGGTGAAAGCGCCACTTCTCAATAATTCGTTGAAAAAATGTAAAAAAAAACAAATTTGAACGAAACCAACAGCTGTTCTCAATTCGAATCATCTTTCTCTATCTAGAAATAAAATTTCATTTAAATCGGAGTAAAAAAATATCTGACCCGAAAAAAATGGCAAGATCTTCAAAATCTAAAAATTTAGATATGAAAAATAAATGGTGTGGGGGTGTTTCAAGGGGCGTAGATTCCAGAAAAAGTATCCGTTCTGCTCTAGCTCTCTTAGTTTCTGAGATAATTCAGTTTCACGTATTTTTACTTTTCCGCTACTTATACGATATAATATAGAAATTTATATCGTTGCTTTAAATTTTCGAAAATATCGAAATTATGGCAAAAATATTGTCGTTTTTCGCTTGTTTGTTTATTCTTTTATATTTTGAATCTTCTAGCATCTTTTATAAGATTTAGTGACGGAAAGAGTAACAATAATTGAAAATAAAAATACAAACACCAATAAAAATAAAAAGAATGCATGGGCAGACATTCACAACAGGTAAATTTATTTAAATAATTTACAAAATTTTGTTTGTAGTTATTGTTTTAGGTTTTTGAATTACACAAGTTGTGCCTTATTTTCAGTTTTAATTCGTGTACGTGAACAAAGCGCACAATTACCCAATTAAAAATATAATAGGGTATGCCAAAAATGCAGGTGAAGAAGGAGAAAGCGATGCAACAGCGTGAACTTTTTCGGACTGGACAAGGCGCTCCACCAGCTCTACCGAACTGCAAAGCAGAAGACATGGCATTGTGGTTGCCGAACGAATTTGTGCTCTAGCCAATGTTGTACATATTCTGCTGACCGAGGGTTAGCTAAGACTATGTAGATCCCTAGTATTGTCATGTACCTTAAATTTTGTAAAATATTACATACTGAAAGCTATTAAAATTTTTTATTACCTATTTTCTGCTCTAACAGCGTAATGCAGTGAGCCCTTGCAATTCAGGTGAAATTCCACGACCCCTACTATGAACAACTAGATCTTCACTCACCAATTCCTCGATATATGCCTTATCGGGGCTTAATTGAATCTATACTTTTTTTTAAATTCAATCTCTCACATAGATCAATTATAGTTTTTACTCCGACGAACAGGAATTAAATTATTTGCATTTATCAAATTAGTTGTATGTATATTGATAAATAAATTAAACGATTTCAAAATAAAACTGAATAAAAGTGATTTGAAAAAGTTAGGTTAAAATACGGTTAAAGTAGGGAACAGCCTGTTGAAAATTTAACAAAGTTACAAAGCCTTTAAAAGAGGTTTGTAACGCTAATATACGTTTATGAATAATAATTTTTGGTGACGGCGCTATAAGTCTGTTGTAAGAGGTTTCTAAGTTTTTATGAATAAGGCTGTTAATATTTAAATCACAATTAGTGTAAATTTTATAGTATTTTACTCGTCATAAATCATTTTTTAAAGCTTAGCACCATTATCAACTTTGCTACTTCTCGATTAGTTAACTGGTGTTCTCGTGACTTGTTGAATATACTATAATAATAGTCAAAAACAAAACACTATGTGTGTGACGTAAGTTCACTAGGTTTTTAAATTTTGCAAGTTTAATATATGTAACAAACTATTTTAGGATGACTTTGGCGATGGTCGTTGACCGAAAGCGCTTGTTCGAATTTTATTTTAAACAATTTTTTTAAAAATTGTTTTAATTATACACATTGATATACTCTGCTCTCCTTTTACTTAGTTCTATAGTTTTAAATCAATGAAGTAGGATTGGTTATCTAATATCATATATTTATGAGTAGAAATAGTATCATCTCTATAAGAAAAGTTTATTTACGTATATTGAAATTACCCAAAAATCTGATGTGCTGGTCACATGACCTCTCGCCCTCTTTGAATTAAAAATTAACTCGTTAACACAAAGAATTATTGAAAAAATTGACTTTTTAGTAAAGATGGCAACAATCGCGAGTTTTGAAAATTTTAATGATACGAAAATCAACTATAGGGTATACAAAATATATGCGTAAAACTTTATTCCCATCTTGTTTAGTAATGACGTCATCAACCAAGTAGCACATAGGTACATTTTGCTTTTGAAACAATTATTATATAACCGTTTTATTAGCGCTTCGGAGATTTTTAGCAATAAAAAATTGTAGAACAAACTAATTTGTTGTCAGAATCAAAAGCACCGAATAAATGTTTGACAGAAACGTTATTATGAGATATTAATATAGCAGTAATATCCAAGATATTTATAAAATAATTTTTTTAAAACTGTTTTGGATAAAGACAAATTAATTTTTAAGACCTTTATAAAAGTAGTAAAACTTTAAATCTAGTACTACTTCATTACTTGACCACATTTGAGGTAGGTAATGGTTAACCTTTTATAAAGCTATTACAAAAATATGACTTAAAATTTTATTAAATCTTTTTTATTATATTTTATAATAATCTACTAACAATATAACAAAATAATTTAGCCTTTGCAAGAATTCTATGTCATCTCTCACTATTACATTTAAAAAACGTTTTATTAATGAAATTCAATAAATCAATTATAAAAGTGTTAAAAAGAAGAAATATTTACTTAAATAGTAAATAATTTTATAGGTAACCTTAATAAAACATCTATAAATTTAACCTAACAATATTCTTTAAAACAACATATTGTATAAGAGCCAAAATATCTAACGACAAGAAAAATAAAAAGGGTGTACATTTTCCAGTTTTTTAGCAATACAGAATTATATTTTAGTTAACGAGAAGCAGCATTAAGAATTTTTATTAACAAATTTAATTGATTTAATGAATTGTTTATTTTTCAATTGCTTGAAAGACTTATAAATTATAATGTTGGCAACAAAGCAATATTGCATTGTCTTATATGTTATTATTGATACCTAATGTGAAATACATTCATTTTATAAAATAAAATTGTTTTGGTTTTGTGCCAAATCTGGTTTATTACTTGACGCCATATTTTAGTTCATTATTTAGGTTAACTACATTGAATTATCAAAGTTAATACCACAAGAACTGAATAAGTAGCCGCTAATTTATTCAGTTCGAGTGGTATTTGGAAGATTATTTCATGAACCATCTTTATTCTATCCTTCGTCAATTAAATCTAAGGAGATATTCCCGAACCGATTCATTTTTAATTTATATGTCTAACTTGATGTTTAATATTTTGATAGGAGAGACTGCCCTGAAGTTACGTATAGTGACTATTTTAGGTGAATATTTCCCAGTAGGACAATAGTCGATTTTATTCAATCTGATTGGACGTGATAGTCCAATCAGATTCTCGGAAATGCATGGGTTAGCAGGTGAATAAAATAATCAATAAACAAAACAATCCTAATAATTTACATACATCAGTTATTTTTTAATAATTTAAATTACTATGCTAAGGTACCGAAAGTAAAACTAACTTAAATTTTACAAAAAAAAAACTTTACCAGGAAATTAACACCATTTTTATTTATCAACCGTATGTAAATGTGTGAGTGTACCCGTAATTATCGATAAACGATAATCGCATACAGACACGAGAAAAATATCTGCTCTATACTAATTTCCATTAAAATCAAGTATTTACCATTTAACCGAAATATCATTTCTTGGTAAATAAAATTCTGATGTTTTTTGTTTTTGACACGATATGAATAAATGCATGAAATTATTATTTAAAATATCTTTGAGGATGCAGAACTATAATTTAGATGCAAATAGCACAATTTCGCGTTGTTTTCCTAACAATTGAATAACAAACTTAAATGGGCATGCCTTAGAAAAGTTCTTTCGTGGATCAATATTTTAATGTATAGTTAAAATTTTGAAATTTTGTATAATGGCAGGTAATTTTTTTAACTCTTAAAATTTGATGTAAAATCATGTCACAATAATATTAGTAAATTATATACATATTATTCCTATATACCAGTGCCATACCGATTTTAAATACCCGAATTCAAGAACAATTCTTAGCAGTTAGTAGGTGGTCCAGGTTTCCGATTGCCTCGGCCGCCACCTTCCGTTTATAGTGTGAAGGCCACTTGTACATGCAGCGTCAGTGGAGAAAAAATACTCCAGGTGTCGTATTGCATCGACAAGACCCTTATCGACCAGTAATACATGCCCCACTGGGTAGAATACCTTGGTATTTTCTGCTGCTGGTATCACGAATAAAAATCATTAAGTACAAAATAACTGTTTATTATGCGAACGCCGGCGAAGAAAAAGATGTGCAACGGTTCTTTTCTCGGACGGTACAGGCACGTATTCCGGGCTGGTGTGGTGGTCGGATGACAGTTCTGAGGTTTGGACTCCGGTACAATTGGAATTGGCTTCGCTCCCTTCAGCTTAACCTAAAGGCCGAGGGACTGCCACTGGAACTCGGACTACCACTGCTACTCCAATTGGGACGGCCACAGCAATTGTTTTCATAAACTTCTTCTTTTCGATTAAATTCTTTTCATGTACCCAAAAAAACCAAACAATATTGTTTAAATGATTAAATGTTCTAGTAGTGGAAAAAATAGTATATAAACCACTGTAGAGAAGATTTTTTCTCAGCATCGCAACTTAATATCCCTCGATTTTTATTGAATCCTAGTTTTTATACTTTAAAAATAAATTGCAAATAAAAATTGTGACAAATATTCTTGACCTTTTCTTTTTGACTATTGAATTTTATCATGTAGACTTCACTTGAATATTTATAAAATCCCAATTTGCAGTTCGTATATGTGTAGAAAATTCATCAAGATTCATTTATTATTATTCATGGTCCATATCCATATACTACGCGTTACACACAGTTAACAACCGGATATTATTCTTCACAATAGAGACAATGGCTGTCATCCTTTCCCTCATCTTCCAACCAAATTCCGTCTGTTATAAATTAGATCGGACCCTGAAAGCATATTATAATGAGAGTTACGGAAAACATGACACCCAACACAATTTAAAATCTACGTAATGTCCGCAACCTCACCAGGCAGACATAACACAATTTACATAGTTAGTCAGTAGTAGTTATCAATGTATTTTTGTTTCTGTACCTGTATTTTTGTTCTGTTACAGTAGGGCAAGAAAAGTGGATTTTTGGATACATGCTTTTGCGAGGAAGATAAAAATATTATTGTATAATGGATCCACTAATATTCTAGTAAACCATAGAATATTTTTATCGAATATTGTTGTAACGAAGTTAATTTATTGCCAGCATTATTTTTATTAGTTAGTCAACATATTGTTTAAGTTGTTAAATTATACGGCGATAGATCGTAAATGGCTGGATTCCCATGAAACTTTAAATTATGGAGAATGGGAACATATGGTCGAACGTGATCATTTGTGCATCCGCCCGGGAGATGGAGCCATCACGTACAGATACTCAACCAATCTCATGGTATCTCGCGGCTAGAGTCAGTTCGATCCAGCTGTCCAGCCAGCTACACCGAACGATCAGTGAAAGAGAGGCCGATGACGATCGAGACGATTATAATATTTATTTGCATTAATTCTAGTTCATTGCTTCTGCGCAAGCTTGAGACTCCCTTTGATTACGGATTAATATTAAGAGTGGGAGCTTGAAGGTGTGGTCATAGTCGGAGATAATAAAAAATCAGTTGTATGAGTACCAGCAAACCGACTAACACGCCTGACTAGCAAGCTGCAACCAGTGAGGAAAATAAGTAGTAAGATCATTCTTTGGATTGGTAAACAATGTGCTGGTGGAAACGCGATAGTACTAATCAGTGGGTGCTGTGAGAAATCACCACCTAAAGTACCGCGACTCATTCTTGTTTAATGCTAAATACATTGGCTGCTGTGAGAAATCACCTCCAATTAAAATATTACCGTATACCGTGGGAAACGCGATTTAATAATAATCAGTGCGTGCTGTGAGAAATCACCGCCTAAAAATTTTATAATAATAATTGGGTGCTTTCACAAATCACCGCCTAAAATACCGCAACTCATTCTTGTTTAATAATAAATATATTGGCTGCTGTGAGAAATCTCCTCCAATTAAAATTGGTGCGGTATACAAACATTTCCAGGAGGAACCGTTTAAGGGAATGTATCATCCATAAGTACAACCTATATCACCGCCTATAAATCCACCGCGCTCTGATTATCGTTATTTAGCACGCACTTTTTTTACCGCAAGTTTCTTTTTGGTTTTACTTAATAATACATTACACATCTTTCTCCGCTGGGTTTTATGTACAAGCTTTTGGTATTACAATTTGGTATCTAGTTGGTAGTGAGTTTATACATTGCAACGAATACCCAGAACGTCCGCCCAGTAGGACAATTAAAGCCCGACCCTTCTGGCTACTTGAAACCATAACGACCCCTGGAGTATTAATTCTTCATTGACGCTGCTCGGTGCAAGTGGCGACCTATACACTATAAATGGAAGGTGACGCCCGATGCCTCCAACACGCTTTTTAATGTAGAACTAATTTAAACCAGAATCAACGATCGAGGACGACCGTTAAGAAAGAGATACGTTAAGCCGTATCTTATTGGTTAGCTAATAGTTGTCTCATTATTGTAACGGGTCTTTGTGACTCATGTAGAACACTATCGAGCAAATTATTGACTTTTTATTTTTAGAATATGATGAGTGTGACAAAGAGATAGAAGTTAGAAAAAAATAGCCATATTTGCATTGAAATGTTCGAAGATTCTAGAAATTTCAATGACCTCGATACGCAGGTTAAGACTTGTTTTATTTACTTCCATTTTTAATAGGATGAATTGAATAAAAATTTAATTTATATGCCTTCGAACAAAGTACTTACAGAAGAAAATACGATATGTAGGGAAATCCACAGTATGACCACTTGGCCACAGGTCATTATCAGGTTTGCCTAATCGGTGGTGGTAGATAATGAAGTTTCCATGGTTTGTTAGTAGAAACAGAAAGACAAATAGCTTCTGTATGCACGGCTTTTTATAAACAATTTATACCACTAACAAAACCTGAAAAATAATTCACTTTTAAAACATTTTTATTTCACGTCACTACAATAACGTTGTGCATTTATGACCCGCGTCAACTTGTTTCGTTTCTCGCTTTGTGGTCGCTATGCATAATAAACTTGTTGAGTCGAGAGAAAAATAAATTAAAAATTAAGACCTGCAGATATCTCCGACAACCCGTAAATTTTAAGGTAAATCAGTGCTACGTAACGAAATAGGCATTTCGTTCCGCAAGTCGCGAAGGAAACCGCGACGTTATCTTTGAAAACAGGGAATAACGCTGAACAAAAAATTCGGTCCTCGTTTCGTATTTTCACCCTACATTTCCTTGAATAAAATATTGATGTTACTCTTGATATAGCAAACGAAAAAACATTTGCAACTTTGTGAAAAATTGTTTTTGTAGAAAACCGCTGTTTTAAAGAATATAACTAATATGATATTAGTGGTACTGGAAAATAGAAATTGGGATGTTGGGAATTAACGCAATGTGCAGTCAGAAATAGCAAAGTCTAGTTTGACTGAAATTTGAGGTAGAACTGCCCATTTTAAAGGAGGTTACAAAGTTTCAGTTATTTTAGCGTATTGTTAAACAACCGGCCTATATAATGGCTACTTTTCACTTACTTTCACTTACATTCACTGTAAATCTAGTAATCCAAACATGCATTATTAAGTTAAAGCTTAGAAAATTCTATATAGATTTTTTATTCAATTGTTTAAGAATAGTAATGCATTACGGATACTCTTTTACCGGAAAAAACGCACTTTTTTAGGCTGGATATTACGATGTTCTAGTTTAACGCTACATAACAAACTCATTATTTTTTTAATATTTTAGATTTCATTAACTGTACTCGAGTTGAGTAGAGAGGGGGACGCGGTGATGAATTTCTTTGATTCGTTAATATAAATAGATATGGTATCAGACATAAGGTTTTAACGAAGTTACTTTATTGCCGGTATTGTTTTCATTAGGATTTTATATTAAAATATATTGACTTTGTCGCGCACGGCACTGTATAAATAAATATGAAAATATGAAAAAAAAAACAATACAGTAACAGAATTAGATAAATATATATGGTAAGCCCACAGAAGAGTAGGTCTGTGCGTGGCAAAAATTATATAATACCCAAAAAATAAAAAGAAACGACATGACATACTATATATAACACAAAATATAAAATGAGATAAGATACGATACTACACTATACAATGAGGAGCAGAAAATGAGCATATAATAGACCAGCCTGATAGACTTTCGGCAGTTCCAGTCTCAGCTCGAATCTTGAGTAGAAGCCCGAGTCGAGAACCTTATCCAGCGACCTTTAGCGTTGCCAACTATACTGTAATTATATTATTTGTGCGATAATTACAACTTCATGTACTATCAAATTTTAAAGTAAATATACTATAATTTCATATCATTTCACCCATTAATAAAAATGTATTTAGACAGGGATCGGTTTATGGCCGGACACGTTGAGAAAAATAAATCCGAAGATTCCATCATATCTGAAGAAGATTTTGAGCTTGAGCTTGAGTTTAATTTCGGCTGATATAGATATTTCGTAAAATTATTATTACGTTTTACTGCAAATTTGTTTGTATTTATTGGTTTTAATAGGTACTATTAAAAATATTATGAATTCAGTTTTTTTATTAAACATATTTGTTGTTTCTTCTTTATTGTACTATGTTTTTCTCCAATCTACTATAATCATTTAAGAGCCGCTTCCAATATATTTGGCAACGTTGGGTCGACCAAAATGAGTGAAGCCAAGTTCAATTGTACCACCATAACGATCCTTGGAGTATTTTTTCTATATTGACGCTGCCCGGTGCAAGGTAGTGCCCGAGGCAAACCGAGACCTGGACAACAGCGGCGCCAAAAGACCGCGCGGTGACGCTAAGAGCGTTACAAGGTCAACTACAGAATACACACAGGGAAGATATAATTTTGTAAGAATTATTTCTGTTGTGTGTGACTGATACAGTAGATAGAGAATTATAGTCACTGACAAGTACAGATGTCGGACTTATTTGGCGCAAAAAGGTTCCATGGATTTTTAGAATTATGTTTTTGAATGTTAAATTAAAAGAGTATTGGGACTGAATGATTTCTCCGTATATTTGCATCAAATTTGTTATTAAAATATTAAAATCTAATGACTTCGCAATTTAAGTGTAACAGATTTTAGAAATCAGCTTCTCAGGACCAATCTGAAAATGCTATATACAGATTATCCATTTTTAAAAAAAGGTTTTTTTTTTGTAAGTGACTTAAACCTTTAAAAATAATTTCCAGTAATTTCTCCTGGTCACTTTCATTATATTTATTTTTTACATTTTTATGTTAAAGTGATTGCCCTTTGTTAGTTGTATACCCACACATCATTTTTATGAAATCGTTTTTTCACACGATGACAATAATTTCGGTTTATGTACCTTTTCTACTATAGTATAATTTCTTAATGCAAATATTCCAATCCTTGTTCATCCACTCAAAATATATTTAACTGGATTTGTACACGTTTTGGTATACTTCTTTATAAAATTGAAAATACACATGAAGCAGCAGAAAAAACTCGAATCAGTACAAAAAATATTCTGTAATAAGGACATAACTAACCAGTATATTTTTAAAAAGATTAATGAATTCTCTCAAATCTCTTTAAGATTGTCGTTCATTTTGTAAATTTCTTATCGTAAAATGTACAAAAACTTGATTACATTTTAAACCATTACTAAGAACTTACTTTCTTAAAATTTGTCAGCATTATGCGCCACAATTTATCTTCTGAAAACTTTTGAATGGGTTTCATTGTTTAAACGGACTTATTCAAATTAGTTCCTTTTAGAAAACGATCAATTATTAAGACAGTTACTTATATTCTTATATATTTCGATTAATAAAATATAATATTTTTGAAATTTTAAATTTATTTAATAATAAAAAAAATTATTAAAAAAATATTCATACATTTTTTGCTAAAACAATTATGTATATCCACCATGTACCATACAAATTGTTGTTGTTTTGAAATCTATATGTCTGTCTGCCTGTATTTTTCTTTATTAATCAATAGGTGCTTATTAGTTGTGGTAAAATTTCAATATTTATTACCGTTTAACAGATATGATATTTCAATTTTTCTAAATTTGGTCGCCATTTTCTCGGTAACGGTTCGTTCGTCATCAAAACTGACAACACTTTATTAACATACTTTTGCATTCTAAACCAGAATCTGAAGTCATATTTGATATATCTTGATGTTACAAACACAGAATTATAGATTTAATACTTAACTCCTTCGAAGTTTCTGAAAACTTCAATGCTGTTTTCATATCCATTTACCTTTATTGCATTTATTGCTGTTCAAGGTCATTCATCAAACTGCGTTTTTCGATTTAACATGTTCTCAAGCTCGATTCTCAAAAAAATTGATCAGTTATAGACGTATCTTCTAAGAAATTGCTGTCCTAATACTGATTATTATATGCATTATAATTCTATGAACTGTCCGCGTTGTAGTTTTATACCTGGTCCACGATACAGATACACTGGAACATAAAGTTTAAAAGGAAGATCAATTTATTCAAAACATCTTTACTCAGGTAAACTTCCCTTGGAACTGATACTTCAACGTTACATTATACTACAGAGGCATGAAAATATAAAAGTCGTTCAACTTGAACATTTCAATTAAAATGTTGAAGTACACATAGTAAATTATTATCAAATTTCTTTCGAGGAATCAAATATGGTCCAAGTAGTTGCGGAAAAACGAATGTAAAGCCTGTTTCAAACAGTGGCTATACGATATGGAGAAATATCACTTGGCCAATGTATGTCTATATTATTATGTTATCAATTCCTGTAGATAATATATATCTGATTTTTGCTGTTTTGTATTATTAGTGATTTTTGTTTGTGCTCTAGTTATTTTTTATTTTGCAAATAACAGATTTTTTTATTAAATTTCATTTTTTCTAATAAAATAAAATCATAGCTTGGATTAATCAAGACAATTATGAACTGGCAAGTTAATGATGAAAAGCCAATATCTGGATACACTCTTCTGATGTGTGAAAGAACAGCAAATATTGGAACAAACATTGGCTTGGCCATATGGGCCAACGTGTGAAGCCGGCATAATGCTATTAACAATACGACGGCCAATTTTAAAACTTATGTGTTTCGGGTGTCGACTATTTTTACTTTAAAGACAACAGTGAAATCGTAGATCTGAAGGGTGCTGAAAAAAATTCAGTATTTATAATCGATTTATTTCGTCGAACGTGACCTTTGACTAATTAGTAATGTATGCTCAGAATTCTTTGACTGCTTATCTAATACTGCCTTACAAGCGACGTTTACAGAATTCCATGAGCTGTCCGCTTTGTAGTTTTGTACGTAGTCTACTATACTGATACACTGGAACATGAAGTTACAAATTTCGTAAGATACTTAATATGTTCACTGTTAATATTTTTAGTAGGATTATTTCGCAATGGAATAAAATATATTCACAAACCAACACATATTGAGTGCCAAAAGTTTGGAAATGGCTGTATATCTTGAAAAATAGGCTTTGGATAGAAAAACGAAAAAACAAGTATTTGATATTTTGAAAATTCTATCAAATGATATCAAAATTGATCCCCCATATTAAAGATTTTAAAAAAGCCTCCGCCTAGCTCACTTTTGGTATCATTTAATAGCTTTTCTTAAAATGTCAAATACTTGTTTTTTCGTACTTAAAAAATGATTGATTTGGATAGTCATATCTATCGTTTGTTGATGCACCAACCGGACATAGCCACTTATAAGGATGAAATCCTCTGAAAACGCGACTTACGAAATACAACTTGGCGTAGATAGATGGTACCCATCCGCCATCATAATGCCTTAATGGGGGAGTGGGCACAACGAACTTAAATCAAAAAGAGAGAGAGTAAGTTACATGTTTCATCCTTAGTATATAGTTTCAAAAACTTACTCCCTCTGTTTTGACGCCTGTTATATACCTTTTTGGCGCAAATTTAATTAAACACTATTGGGATTTCGTACACTTGTGTTTAAATAAATTTTATTTATTTTCTGATTGTAGTTATTTACGAAAATTTGATTTATATATTTAATAGAAATTAACTAAACTTAGGTTGTTAAGTTCAAAGTATGCTCAATTTTTATTCATAAAGATTTATAAATATTTACAGTGAAAAAAGTATTTTACATTATTGGATAGAGAAAAAATGAGGATTTTAAAAATAAAATAAAAAGTAGAGATCCAGATTAAAATAAATTGTTGTTTAAAGCAGCAACGTTGTTTAAAAAAATTGCATACGCTTTATTAAGCGATATTTGACCTTCAATAAAAAAACTTTCTAATTTTTATCTATCTTATGAAATTAAGGTGTTATTTAAATAGAACGAAAATAGTTAATTTCGCTTCAAATTTCTGGGAAACGGTTCTGCTATTTTAATTTTGAAAGAAATATTCAATTCATCTTGAAAATTCTCATCTTTTTATCTAGTTAACCAACTTTGTTCATGAAATCCCATAAGTGTTCAATTAAATTTGCGACACCCTGTATTTCTGAATTTTAATATAAATTGATTGATAATTAATTATTTGAGAGCAAAAAATGTAACAAATATAAACAAATCACTAAAATCAGAACAGATACTGAAAAAAATTCTCTGCAAATACAAGACATAATGTACCTTAAAAATTGTAAATTTACTATTCCTTTTAGTAAATTTATGTGTTACAAAATAAATTACATTCATATTTTCCTTGTTCAAAAACGAAAATACTTCAGCAAACGACATTTTGGCTTCGTTTCGGTACATTTTCCACATGTACCTTAATATTTTTCTTTATGACCGCATTTTGTTACCCTAACATTTTTAAATTATTACTGAATAAAACCAGACTACAAACTTCCAAGTTTTATTATTTTATGTTTAGAATTTAAAAAATTTTTAATATTAAACTTTCAGTTAAACCATATCTGGATGCATTACTTAAATAATTAATATCAAAAGCGTAGAATGTAAAATACATAATTAATTCGATAGAAAATCCAGATTATATAATAATACGACAAATTTCAATATGGGTTTAAATATATTTATAAAAAATCACTTTATTATCATAATAAATTTATATCCAGGATATTTATAAATCTTAATAACAGCAAAGCATATAAATGCACTGGTTCTGCCTATGTTACTCTTAATTAATTGAAAATGTACCAGCTGCAGGTATATACAGCGCTGAATTTTACGTCATTAGCTAGACTCTTAAATATATTGCTCAAACTATATTTACACACTTTATTATTGTCACAGACTCAATGAATTTCATACAGTACTCATTTACCGGCCCTTGGTTGTTAGAAAGGATTTCAGCAAAAACAATTTTTTGTACTAGAGGTAATAAACTCCAACTCCATTTTTGTCGTGTTAATTATTTATTTTATTATTGGTAATAATAATATTTTCCCAATGAACGAATGCAACTCGACTTTGTTGATAATCAATCAAACTAGAGCCTACTGCATTATAATTCACGACAGCTTAATGGAATACTTCCCCCCTCGGGAGTGATGAAAAGTTTAAATTAAATATCTTTAAGTTAAATATCGGTGACTTCCAGGGCTTAGATATTGATGGGAGCTTTCATCCAAATGTAATGTCTATTAAAATCGATGCTCATATTTCCAATTTTCTGTTCAAGCCCTCTATACCCTACGCTAATTTAAGTGCACGTGACAAAAAAACTACCAGACATTTGGAGAATTATGTGCATGGAATAAGTTGCAGCTCCGGTAATATTGAGTATTTTGAAATGAATAACATATTGGAAAAATATTTACTTTATGAAGACTAGATTTACGTTAAAGGCAATCGAAAAGCTGAATTTTTACAACAAAAATGTCAACAATTATTGAGCGAGTATCCGACCGTTTATGATGTCGCGAAATACGATGGATTGTCCTGCCAGACGGGATAATTTGAACCTTCACATACATGGTGTGTCACGTAGACGGCCCATTAGCCATATATAGAAAAGTAATGGTAATTCAAATTTGAAAGTTTATTTACACAGGTTTGTAAATACGCTTTATCTAATGAAAATATTTTTAACTTTCGGTTTATACAGGGTGTTCCGAAAGTAACGATCAACTTTGTTATTTAAAATGGAACGCCCTGTAGTTTTTTACATTTTTAGATTTTTCGTGGGAAGCTGATTTCAAAAACCTATTACACTTATATTATAAACTAAATAGTTTTAAAGTTATAGATAATTGAAAATCGCATTTTTTCAACTTTAAGTAATTGCTCCGGCCAAACGACATAAAATCCGATAATACGGCTTACATATCCCTATCCTAACTTTTTGAGTTCTACCTTTTGACATAAGAAGAAAATGTATACAGAATGATCGAAGTTTTGATCACCCTGTATGATTTTTTTTCTTATGTCACAAAATAGAACTAAAAAAGTTAAGATAGGAATATGTAAGCCGTTTTATCCGATTTAATGTCGTTTGACCGGAGCAATTACTTAAAGTTGAAAAAATGCGATTTTCAATTGTCTATAACTTCAAAACCATTCGTTTTATAATAGAAGTGTTAAGGTTTTTGAAATCAGCTTTTCATGACGAATCTAAAAATGTAAAAAATGACAGGGTGTTCTATTTAAAATAACAAAGTTGATCGTTACTTTCAAAACACCCTGTATAAACCGAAAGATGAAAATATTTTCATTAGATAGAGCGTATTGACAAACCTGTGTAAATAAATTTTCAAATTTGAAATAACATTACTTTTCCATATATGGCTAATGGGCCGTCTACGTGACACACCCTGTATACCATGCCAAAACCATACATCTGAAAAATGTTTGTGTGCTGAACGAAACATCAATATTTTACATAATTGGCTGTATTGTATTATATTACCTAAATGTTTAATAAAAGTGCTTTATATAGGATGAGTTTCATTATTATTGAGATACCGTATTGTACATTGTCTGTAGTGCCTTTCTGGCAACTACGAATAATTTATAAAATAACTCAAATATTCTAATTGAATAAATTAAATAAAACAGTATTAAAGTAAGGCAAGGTCTAATTAACTAATAAAAAAAAAACAAAATGAATATTTGATACAGCACGTATCGGAGTAAATTAGGTAACCGTGAACTATCACGTAAAACAAATATTGCCGACACAAGTGTTTAATGTTATGCATTCAAATCGCATACTTGAGATTGAAATATTGATAGAGGGACGGAAAAACGCTCTTCTTGATGTATTGATAATGACATTAAGATGGGGCTGTAATATTACTTAATAATTTCATGCAGTGTATATGCCATGTGTTAATTATACAACGTTAATATAAGAAGTAAATGTAAAGTTAGTGAAAGAATTTGACGTATTGTATTTTCCAACCTGACGCACGATACTACTATTAACGAAGTTTGACCATAATGCTCTTTTGTCAATCACGTGACCCGATTTTTCGACACACTCTGTATATCATTATGCCCCAATTCAAATATAGCGTAGTTTTCAGCGTTCCCAATCATAACGAAGATAGACTTAAGTGCCTTTTTGGCGTTCAATTTCGACCAATAATAACGAAGATATACAATATCGTCGTTTTCCGCGTTCAATTTAGACCAATAATAACGTAGATAGACCATAATACCCATAGCGCCGTTTATGCGCTTCATTTTTCTTTACGTATTTATTCTACGTCACATTTTAAATACAACGAAGTTTGTCCCCTTTAATTCTGACCACTAATAATGAAGACGATGCTTGGCGATGCTTCTACCGTGTGATTTTTCTTTACTTAATTATTCTACGTCACATTATAAATGCAGCACCGTTATTCCGGTTTAATTCTGTCCCCTAATAAAGAAGGCGCTAATGCCCTTTTTTGCGTTGGTTCTAGGTTTGTTTAACCATCCTTTGCCGTTGCGTCATACATTATCCATCTCGATCTCTCCATCATGAAATGGATGAGATGGAATTATGACGTCATTGACGTATTTCTTAACTAATTCAGATTATTTATTACTTTTGACAGTTAAGTTGTCATATTTTGGTTTGTATGTGAGTATTTTTGATTATTTTCGCCTTTTTCAATTAATTGTTCATTGTCGAAATGCCTTCCCGGTATAATGAGAATGAGCAAACTTTAATTTTGAAGTTGATTAATTACTTTTCAAGAGAAAGATATGCTGGAAAACCGCTTTTATGGTTAAATGCTGTCTACAACGTAAGTATATAGCTGTATTATGCAAAATTTAAGCATTTATTGATTTGATTTCAATAAATTTTATTGCATGTTGCTGAATCTCTAGACATATCTATTAGAACCGTTCAAAAACCAGTTACTAGTGGAATAATAATAGATAAAGACTACAAAATCAAAGCTCATGCTGGACATGTTTCATGGAAGCACTATTTCAGGCACACAAATCAATTAATCAATAATGACTGGGAAAAAGAAAAATACATTGATGCATCTCATTTTCTTCCTGTTATCATAGATTAAGTGAATCGGACACCCTGAGTGATTGATGAAGATGATTTTGTCAGTGATGAAGCTAAGATTTTGCATTTTATTTCTTTACATGCTATTTTAGTTTACGTTTCTTATCCGTTTTTTCATTCCTTTTTCCTATTTGTATTGGGAGTTTTTTCAGAAATAAATTTATTTATTGCCTGTTTTCTCCAATATATGTCGTTTATTTTCATTTTTGAGGAATACTCACGAAAGTATTTCTCACAATGACACAGACAATAATTACTATACAATTTTTAAAAATATAAATAGTTATATCCCCAAACTAGAAATTTGAAACAAATCAGTTAAAAAAAGGAGGTTTCAAGTTAAAAAAAATTACTTAATTATGTAAAAATGTACGCAACCCATAAAGCAAAATACAATTTTCGGCATTACCAATTTATTAATACAAACACACCTTAACATGGGTCATTGAAAACAATCCTTAACATATGTCATTAGTTATATTTTAATTTTAAGGTTATGTGTAAAATGACATCCAAATAAAATACGACAAACGTAAAACAGCAGAATACGTCACCGATTATGACGTAACGGCAAAGGATGGTTAAACAAACTCTACGTATTATTTTTTTGTTTGCGTAATTATTCTACGTCATATTTCAAATACAGTGCCGTTTTCCGCGTTCGAATCCGACCAATAGTAACAGAGAGAGAGACCCTAATGCCCTTTCGTTTTTGGTTCTTTATATCATTTTTGGTTACGTATTTATTCTACGTCGCATTTGAAATATATATTACTTCGTTCAATTTGGACCAATAACAATGAAGATATATCGATACAACACTCCCTCTCTTTCTCTCTGAGACGCTGAACATCTGCATCCTCTCTCTCTACGTTGAATTCGTTATACCTGGGTTCGGATCAACGTAGTATATCTACTATTGTATATATGATATATGTAGCGAGAAAGTAAAAAATGGAAAAGGAAGAAAGTTATGTTACCTTATTTTTACCTCTAGAAGTGAAAAAACTTTCATCTTTAGAGTAAAAAAATATAACTTTCATATAGAGTAGCCGGTGGAAAAATGATCGTTTTCATATAAATCAGTACAAAAATTTAGTGATCGGCCGATACCGATATGTACCGGTATCGTAGCTGCATATCGGCAAATTTTGCCGGTAATCGGTATTGTCATATTTAAAATGAATTATTTTCTGTTTAAAGAAAAATGTGTTTTATTAAAACTAACGAAATTATTTTGGAATATATTATTTTTCTTAATTTTAAATTATTTACCAATTAGATGAAAAATCAAATAAGACATTTCGTAAATCGGGTAATCACTCGGGCGGCCGAAATTACCGAAATTTGTTTACGTTACGTTTGCGTGGATGCCAGGCCAGTATGTGACTTACCGATGCTTTTCACTTTACAGCGTTCTCACTACTGACAATTTTTACTTTTGTCAACGTATACTGCTTAGTTATATATCTTTTAAAAATGTGGTGCCGATACAGATAATATATCGGTATCGGCAAAAAAAACCGTATCAGCCGCTCACTATAAAAATCGTTTGATTGCTCTTTTCGAAAGGGATATTGTTTTTTTCTGGACGTGAGGTTTTGTTGGTTCAACTTAGCCTTATTCTGGTTTATATTGTTTTGATGTGAACTACTGTAAGGGTATTAACTCTTGGTATTAAATGAAATGAATAAAATAAAACGAAGTCAAATTTGTAACAATATAATTAATAAATTAAATAAAAAAACTGGTCACATTAAAGACTTTAAAGGAATGATTTCAGACTTTAATATAGTGGTCGTTTTAATTAGGAGTTGTGAAGTATACAGGGTGTTATTGAAATATACGTACATATTAAAACTGGGTATTGCGCAGATCCCCACTGAATGTAGAAAAATATTATTTTTTAAAAATACCCCTTATTAAGGGAGTTATTAATTTTTGAAAATTAATTCTAAAACAAACGTACTTCACTGATATGTTGAGGATGACCTATATAAATTAGGTTTATTTACCTATTTTAAACATCAACAGTAATTAATATGCAAGTTTTTGTCAGATGATAAGAAAACTAGTCTTGTAAGAAATAACCATGTTGCCAAGATTTTCGAATTAATTTCTATTTCCGAAGACTGGTTTTTACTACCCTCGTTATCAAAAAACTAGAATATTTGATAAATGATTGTTTTTAAACTATACATTTTTGAAACTATAGATTATTTAAATTTTAGTTGATTTACGAATCTGGCTAACACGAGCGCGTCATTTCCAAGTTGGTAAAAAGTGTTGTTACGATTACTTTTAAATATTTTTTTACGATGCCACTATTTACGAATATTGAACTAACCGATATAGTGCTGGTTTATGGGGCAGCTGGAGAAAATTCTCGGCAAGCACAAATCCTGTATCGCGAACGGTTTCCAAATCGGAGAATTCCGGACTGTCGTACGTTTATTTCAACTGTTCAGCATCTAAGAGACCATGGAAAATTTGAGAGTGTCAATGCAGATCGAGGGAGAACAAGAACACAAAGAACATTGGAAGCTGTTGAAAACCGGCCTCAATTAAGTTGTGGAAGACTAGGTCTTGAAATTGGAGTGTCCTCATTTGTTGTGTGGCGGACACTTATAGAACAAGGTTTACATCCTTATCACATCCAAAAAGTCCAGGCCTTATATCCAGGTGATGAAGAAAAGAGAGTGGAGTTTTGTGAATGGATGATTCAAAATGTGTTGATATTCTTGATTTTCTAAAAATATTATTGTATACTGACGAGGCTTCATTCACTCGTGATGGCGTGTTCAATATGCACAATACGCATATTTGGAGTGATGAAAATCATCACGCCATCAGGGAAACTGGGCATCAAAGAAAATTTTCAATAAATGTTTGGGCTGGCATAATAGATCAGTATTTAATCGGGCCTTATGTTCTCCCGAACAGATTAAATGGGCCAGGATATCTTCACTTTTTAGAAGATATTTTGCCAGTACTCCTAGAAGAGATACCGTTACAATTAAGGCAACGGATGTGGTAACTACTAGATGGCGCTCCTCCTCACTTTGATTTAAACGTACGGCAGTTTTTGAACATTAGATTTCCTCAAAAGTGGATAGGCAGAAATGGACCTACTAAGTGGCCTCCGAGATCTCCGGACTTAAATCCATGCGATTTCTTTTTGTGGGGTCACATGAAACAACTGGTTTATAATGAACCTATTAATAGTGTTGAACAATTAACCAATAAAGTTAATGCGGTAGCCGAGGAACTACGACAAAATCCAAGACTAATTTCTAATGTTCAAAGTTCTTTGGAAAGACGATTGCAAGTGTGTGTAAATAATAATGGACGGCATTTTGAACAATTACTGTAATAAACTTTATTTTGAATTAATTGGTTTTGCTACGGCAACAGTGCAATTTCTATGCGTAAGTTCAATTTCGATTTATTTTACTTCTTTAAATATGGAAACTAGTAGGTCGGAAAAAGGGACTCTTCCCCAATATTTAAATTTTAGAATTTGAAGTTAAAATTGGTGCCAATCGTTTTTGGTCATTACATACTATTCCCCATTTTAATATGTACGTGTATTTCAATAACACCCTGTATATTAAAAATAATGGTTAAATTTGGGCGAGAGCATATTCTAAACGACATATTTTATTCAAATATATCATATAAAAAATGGAAAGGAAGAAAGTTACGTGACCTTTAACAGCCTGTACAGTGAAAAGTAAATGAGTTAAACCCCAAAAGCTATGTCATTTAGAAACAACCTTTATATTTAATTTGTTAAATTAAAATTACCAAAGCGAATATTTGCTTTTGTGCAAATTAGTAAACTGTCCGAATTAATATAGACATTAATTTGATCCCTTAAATCGTAGAACCTTTTACCTTTTTCGTATTATAAAAACAATTTTAACATTTTCTCCTTTAAAATCCATTAATCAAAAATAGAATTGTTTGTATAGTCCTGTATGACGTAGATTTATAGTACCTTGTATCATATTTCTTCATCGATAGAATTTAATAATAATAGTTATATAATTTATTTAGGCAATAAATAGATATTTCTGTAATTTAACTTTTTACAAAAATAGTAAATTGTATCAATGTAATATTATGAGCAAAATTAATCACTTTTTTTTTTGTTCGTAAATGGTTATTGCAACTGTCCAAATATCATCAATTCATTTTAATTACAATTGTTTATTTGAGTAGGAAAATAATAATAAACTATATTTAACACTAAAAACACAAATACAATTTTATTTGGATATACACTTTCTATCTATTTAATACTCACTAGCCAATTTTAGTACGATTACAATAACTCTCTTATCTGAAGGGCGATAGGTAAAAATCGATTTTTATCATTGATTTTTTAGTCTGAAATTTAGGTGTGCGGGTTGAAAATCATGGAAATAGCTTCCTTTGACCCAAAGTATCTGCACACAAAGTTTGGTGTCAACCTGCCTAGTAGTTTTCGAGAAAGCGTAAGGTGAACTTTGACTCCCCCGATCTCTGGCTCTGTATACAAGGTGGACCAAAATTGTCGAGCAATACTTCTAGGGGTGATAGAACACCTAAAAATAAGTAATGTTTGTCTAATGAACCTATGTCCAAAAACGCTTATTAAGGGTGCAAACACCTAGAAAGGGCTACATTTAATTCAGTGTATGAAGAATAGGATAGTGCAAACTCAATGAGGATTTTCTTGACGACGTTTCCTGCTTCGAGGCAGCAACCGTACGACTCCAATGTCAATGGATAATCAGAGGTTTTCAACAATTTTATAACAAAATCAGATTGAACTTTTTTATGTTTCAGTAAGAGAAAATATTACTTCTTCAAAATTTTTAATTTGTCACGCATAAAAATTAATATGTAAAATGTAGTTAAATGATTTTATACAAATAATAGATCAAAACTTAAATAAAAATTATATGTATTTATTGTATATTAACAGAAATAGAATATTAGAAATTGCAGATTATTACAATTAGAGAAGGCGATGAAAAGTCACATACGTTAGCTGTCATGTGTGATTTATAAATGTCTTATTTACCTTGACTATTATTTATTAAAAAGAGTCACTATTTTTCCATTATGTTATAAAATAAATATAACTAATAAATAAATAAAAAATAAATGAGGTAATAAGGTAATAAAATTCAAAATCAATTACCACACAAATTATATTAAAACAACAAAGTTAAGAAGATAGAAAGGGGGAACTGCAACTACTTTCAGCATAACTGCCATTAACAGGCCTATAATACAAAGTTTCAGAAGAGAAATTTAGAAACATAGGCTAAAACTTGCCAAAAATTATTAAAAATAAGTGTAAGTCATTACTACATGGTTGGTGGCAACAAATACTTAAATAACCGTGTACGCGCACTGGTACAGGAAGGTAAAATAGTTTAACTTAAAGGACTAGAAGAAAGAACCAAAGTTGGTACTTAGAAGAATAGTGATAGAGATAACGATATAGATTTAAACATAGGTAACACATTAGCGTACTATATAGGTAAATCTAGAGATCCCCACAACATATGGATACCACAGAAAAGAGATGGGAGATCTGAAGAGATCCAACCCAAAAATGAAATTTTAAAGGCAGGATTAGTATAGTGCTCAGACACAACCCGAAGTTAACGATAAATGTACCAACCATGAGTAAGAAATCGTCTTAATACAATTGTTTGTAACACTCGTAGCAGAAGGCTTAAGGCAAACATTATTAGCTAAAACATTAGACTCACTAACTGCGACTAATAAAATATATGTGCAAATTGTTGAACTGACAAGTGACATAAGGTGATAAAAATAAAAAAATAAATGATTAAACAGACGTGTAGTACAAACATTTGTTTGATTATATCACTCATAATGTAATAATGTCCTGTAGTGTAATGTAGTGTTACTAATCATTATAATTGATTAATAATCGATAATAATTCACCATATACTGACTAATAACTGATAATCACACTTGTTATTGCTTTTGTACTGTAAATGTAAATTATTGAGCTTTCAAATTTTTTAAAAGTCATTAATTCTTGATATAATCTATTGAATACAACTCGTGGTATCGTGTCTATCGATAATCCCATGAGTTAATGCTCTCAACGTGTTGTCAAACTATAATTTCACTTGTCCTGCAGACTCGTGAAATTAATATTTGACAACACGTTTCGTGAAATAACTTATGGGATTATCCATAGTCCAGATGCCACTCGTTGTATTATATATGATAATCGCTGAGACAAAGATACTTACAGGCAGATACTTATAAATGATTATCGCCGTGGAACACAAAACGAGGATTTAATTATGACTTAACAGGTTGGGTTTCCACCCAAAGAGGGGTATGCTGAAATATGATAAACCAGGCTGCTACTTAAAGATATACTGAATTTAATGTTTGAAATTTACTATAAGCTTCTTGAAAACATTTCCAATTGCTGAATGTGTGTATGCGCGCAGCCTCTAGTTTCGTTTAATTCTGTCAGAAATGTATTAGAATAAGTTCTCCATATTGAACCTACGGAATTCAAAAATAATCAAAGTTCTACCATATTTTAAGTTACCGGAATACTTTATTATATAAAATACCATCATTGCAGAGTCGTCTTACATTGTATATTTTTCTCGTGCGCATTCCGTCCATATTCAAAGAGAAGTAACCGTAGCAATCTCAGTGAAACTACATTATACCAACTTCGCTAAAGACAAGCAAATACTACAATTTCTTCTTGAAATCAAAGTATTTGCTGTAAGAAGTGGGTACTTCATATTGTAGTAAACACTTCTGTCTTTTCTCGTGAATGCTACTTGGTATAGTAAGTTCCAGAAAAATTAAAAGTATCCACTTTGAAATGTAGTTCATTCTTAGTTATGTAGAAAATGCTATGACTTTTAGTATTAGCATCTACTTCGTTTTTATTCATAAGACTCAATGTGACAAATACTACACATTTCTTATTATATACAAAATAATTTTTGAAACAAAGTTTATAATAAATCCTAGTTAAAAAAATAAAATTCTACAAATAAATGGCGGAAAAATTTCATTTTGATAGCAACCTTACACATAATATTTGAACTATATACAACTGACAGAAAAGAAGAGTTTGTTGATGGATATTTTTTTCACAACTAGTATTAGAAGATGTCATTATTTAGGGTGTGATCGAGTCGAGAAGTAAAATTTATCTCCTACAAGTAGATAATTTTTGAATATTATTTAGTAGTTAATAAAAACAATTGAAGACTAAACGTGTTGTCAGAGATAGGCGATCTTAGGAAATCTTTCAAATTAATGAATACGCAACTGTCATTCCTATCAATTTTCTTTCGACCTAATCAAATAAAATAAAGGTAAGTAATTCTTTATCAGATATATTTTCGTTTGAAATAGTTATGTAATAAATATTTCGATATTGATTAGTGCTATTTATACAATAATACCTATTCTAAAATTAATATAAAAATCAATTTAATAGTTTTTCAAATCTAAGAGTCAAATGAAACGAATTATTCATGTCTTCATCGCTACTTGAAAGATTTAAAATTCACAGGGCAATTAACATAATCAAATGTCAATTTAATTTATTGAATATTGTCATTCAATTGTTTTCACACACTGCTTCTTTTTCATTAAATTCTTTTCAAAAAATGTTGTAAAATGATTAAATATTTAGTAGTAGAAAATATAGTATATAAACCACGGTAGCGAAGATTTTTCTTAGCCACACAACTTATTATCCCAGCTGAGAAAAATTACTTATCGACCTTGGTGTATAATATACATTTTATATCTAACCATTTGTGACCGACTTTATAATACAAGTTTAATAGCCAGAATTGATAATGCCGACTAATTTGCCATTGTATATAAGTAGCCACTGTTGTGACTAATGAATAACGGTGGATTGGGTTACCGCAGAGGCCACATTGCAGCAACGAACATCGATTGAACGGTAGCTTATTCGAAATTCTATAACGTGTAATCTGATATCTAATCGGCGTATTATCTACTTGCATATAAATCCCATTGAAGTTCAAATACCCGATATGGGTGATGATTTAAGTAAAGGTAATTAATCAAAGTGACCATTTCATTATTAGCCGCAAAACTTCTGATTAGCTTCTATATTACGTACCTTTTCATGTACCCCCTATTTTTTCTCTTGCACCATCCTCCTACCCTTCTCAGTAGTGGTACCCTTAATTTTATGCAATACATATGCTTATTAAGGTTTAATCGTGACACAATTGTATTTTGGTAAGTTATGTTCTTTCAATTTTGTAACGAACTTGTATTTATTCTAGGCCTGAAGATGGCTTTTTAGCCGAAACTAGTTGCCTCCTATTCCTTGTTGTTTATTTGCAGTTGGCTGAATGACATGCATTTACAAAAAAAAAATACGTGTTGTAAAAATATCTATCGCATTATTTTAGATAGGCCCGTTCATATTATTATGATGTGTCGTGCCATATTCCAAAAGCAAAGTTCTTCGAAGTGACGTGTTCGAAAAAGGAGGGGGATATCAGCAATCAGCTCTTAAACAACAGTTAATGATTTGATTTAAATTTGAATAATTAAAATTATGAAAATTAACTAATTAATTATTTTCAGATTGTATCCTAAAATTTTTTTTAATTAATTAATTTAATAAAACCAAATCAAAATTAACACAAACATTTTACACTACATTGTTAGATTATGTACTAGTAGATACTTTATACCACTTCTAACCTTCTAACCTGGGTATAGGGAATTCAAAGTGTTAGAGGGAGACCATATCTACCTCTGTTATTATTGGTCCATAATAAAATCTAAATGTCGGCTCTGGTCTTCAGGTATTTCAGCTCCGTCTGGTCTTCATGTACTTCAGTAGAGCTCGATTATTTTGAGATGAGTACATTTCGTCATAATGTGCAGAAACCAATTTGAGTTTGTAGGCGTGGTCAGAGAGCTTTAACTGTGGTCCGAGTCGCCTGTCGCTCATGAAATTTGGATTCAGTAGCGGAGTGTTACTTATTTGTACTTGTTGCATTTATTTAGCTATTTTGAGTTTTCTTGTGTTATTTTGCTTCGATTTGTGTGTCAATATAAACTTTAATTTAATTCATTTTGTGTGCATTTTGGTAAGTACATTTAAATACAACTAAATAATAATATAAGACGAAAAGGAGGAGGAAAAAAAGGAGATTATCATGATGAAATGAACTGGAATAATTTTTTGCAATGGGTTAGAAGGCAGTTAATACCAAATCTTCCGCCAAGGGCTGTACTTGTAATCGATAATGCCAGTTAGCATTATGTTAAATCTAAAAAATCGATTACAACTCAGGCTTTAAAGGCGTATTTGATTTACTGGCTCAGTAAAATCCATATTTCACATGATGCTAAAATGACCAAACCAGAACTCTACACATTAATCAAAGCTTACAGACCCCCACCGAATTTTATTTTAGATGATCTTCTGGAAGAAAATGGTCATAAAGTACTACCTCCATATCACCCTCAACTAAATCCCATAGAAAAAATATGGGCCACGGTAAAAAATTGAGTGGGTCAACATAATACATCATTCAAGTTGGATGAGGTTAAAGAGTTGGCAAAGAAAAAAATTCACAGATTCCCTCATAGTTTGCGTAAATACGGGGTCATGCGATGAGTGGGATTCCGACCTTTCGGACTTCGAAGATGATGATAGTGATGAAAACGGTTAAAATTAGGTATAAAAATTTAAATAAAACATAAATTATTTATTTAAACTTTTAGTTGTTTTATTACTTTAAAGTTCAACATCACTTTAACTAACAAATAGTTAAAATTTTAAATGCTACTTTTTATTTTAAGTATTTTATTTAACATATTTTATTAATGTACACACGACACTGCTAAAATATCAGATACCCCTACCGCAGCAGATTTGAACTTGGCGCCATAAAATAAGGTCCACAAAGTTTATGACGTTCTGCGCCAACTGGGGCGTGGCCATAGCTAAATGTACTCATCTCAAAAAAATCGAGCTCTACGATAACAGACGTACCAGACAGCTAAATTAGTCTTCAGCTCTGTCAGTTACGTCTGTTATCAGGTGCGTCTATTATCGAACCAGACGGAGCTGAAGTACCTGAAAAACAGAGCCCTTCGTTATGTAAATTTTAATTTGGACCAATAATAACGGAGAAAGATACATTCTCTCTCTAACACTTTGAATTCCCTATTACTGGATTCGGATCGATGTAGAGTATCTATTCGTACTGGATGTTGTTTTTATTTGCTTATAAGTAGGCGAATTTATTACCTTTTTATTTTTTATACCATGTTTGGTGATATATTTGATAAAAAAAAAAATTTAACAATGAAGTACTATTTATATGATTTTTTATTTCTTTTCCTAGTTCCTTGTTAACAACGGTCACGCAAAATGTGTTTCGATTTCTTATTAACTATTATTGGTATAATAACGTAATACAAAAACTTTTGTATGTTTGAACATCAGAATTTCATTATTTTTATTTGCATATTTAGGTTTTTATGATTAATTAAAAATGCGCGTTTTTGTTTTTCCATCTTCTTCTTCAATTATTTTCATATTATAACAGACGATAATTCTGAACATGCCTGAAATCTCTTTCCACATGATTCACTTTCCAAGCATAGATATTTTTTCAAGTAGTGTTTTTATTTAACACAATTGCAGAATAGAAATTTTAATTAAAAAAAGAGTGTTTGTAGTTTCTAAAACCGAAACATGCAATCTTGAGAAAAAAAAATTTTTAAAAACCAAATGTTGGTAATATTACAAAACCATAAAATTGCAGGTTTTCATTTTATACTCATCAATTCTTTAAAAATATTACTGTGTCAACTAAATATAACTATTTTGTGTAAAAATTTAAAATAACACGAGTGCTAACAATAAAGTTAATAACGGGCTAGTGATTTGGTATGAGCAGCCGATATCCCTTGATCAGGGACTATTATTCATCGAAAACACCATTGCCTTTAGTGTCACATGCGCTGGCAGGACCAGGACCAAGTTCCCATTTGCATTTAAACGAACTTTGGATAGGCGAAGAGACAAAAAGGTCGCTGCCTCCACACGTCTACAAATATTATTTGGCGCGGACGCGGTGCTACAGGAGGCAAAGTTTAAAGGTAAGCATTTGATTTATTACTATTGGGATTTTAGGCTTACGTATTTAATAATTTAACTGAAATATTTTGGAACTAATAACTGTTCCATTTTCACATTAGAACTTAAATTTGTAACATAATAAGTGAGCGTAAAAGATGGTTTTAAGAGCATAAGAACGGTTCTATGAATAAAACTTCTGCTAAATGTATTTACCTAATTACCCTATTAATCAATACCAAAAATATTTTTGAAACTATTTTTACATATAAAACAAAGCCGTTCTAACAAATATATTGATAAGAAAAAAATTATGTAAAGGGGTCAGATGCCAATCTGGGATTAGCAATCTTGGCAAAATTACTATTTGACAATTTGAAATTTAAAATTTATCAAATAAGAAAAAAAATAATTTAAAGAGATTTGTCAATTTTTTTGGAATAAGAAAATTTTGAATTTTCACTAGTAATCTCCCTAGAGCTTGAATTATTACCGGAAATTTTTTTCGAGTACACGATTTTTTGAAAAATCGTGTACGAGGAAAAGTTTCCGGTTATTAATTCAAGATCGTGGGGGATTCGGTAAGAAAATTTCAGACCTAAAAAATTTAAAAGTAATTAATTATTTATTTGACATTAATATTAGAAGGAAAGACTAGTTTTGGTCTAGTTAGTCATGAGTGTTTGTTGGTATGTTAAAAGTTAAGTAGTAATTGTTTAATTTTGATTTGCACAAAAAGTAAACAAAAAGTCTTATATGAATCAAGCCCATTACAAGTGTCATTATTTTGACATAAAAATTTCCACTTATTAATTTCGTCCAGGGTAACCTGGAGGATGAAAATTTCCGGAAATTTTTTGGGTTACCATGGTAACCAAACAAAAAAATAGACTCTGATTGGCTTAAAAATGGCGGTGTGAAATTTTCAAAATAAGAAATCGTACATTAGTTAGCAGGATATTAAAGGGGAATAATTCTTATAGTTCTATTTAGAAATATAAAGAAAATGAAGACAATTGAGACAATTTTATTGAGCAAAATATTCTAAAAAAAGAAGATAAAAAGAACTTTATCTGAAAAAAATATATGTGTTAAATAGGATATTGAATTTAGAGAATTAGTAGCAAATAACATCGAAGAAGACAAAGAGGAAACTGGAGATTATCTAGGAAGTGAGACGGAGAAGAATGAAAATAAATAACAACCAAAGGGACATAAGTAGCATCGAAGAAGATGAGAAGGCAGAAAAATTGCAACAGTGATTTAATTAATGTATTTATTTTTATAAATTTATTATATTCTGAACCCAGGCCGGATTGAGAGTCGTAGGTAGGATCTGATCTGATCTACCGGTTGGTCCATATCAAATGGCGCCCAATGTGGGGCAATAACAATAACAAACGGGCAAATTGATAGGTTTTTATAGAGCATTTAAGGAATTCACTGTCAATGATAAGAAAAATGTCATATAAAGGGATCAATATCTATTGTAGATTTGAGTTAAAATAGTATATCAAGTACTAAGAAACTAAAGTAGCGCTTAAGTCACGTGGTACATACGCTATTTGTTGCACCTCAGGGACTAAAACTTTGAAATTCATACGATAATTATGTGAAAAGAAACACTTATTATCCTCGTTGACAATTCCTTAAATTTACAAGAGTCTAGAGAGCCAGCGTCCACTTTTCTCCCAAGCTCCGCATGCGCCGCTAGTGCAACATTTTCTGAATTTAATAAATAAGACTGGTTATAAACTGAAATAAATTAATTAACCTGTGTATTATAATTTATTTCATTAAAACAAGTCTTGATTATCTAAATCCAGCCTGTGTTTTAAAAAAAGAAATAACTTCCATTTATTTCTAAAAAAAAAATCGAACCCAGATCTTCTATATGTAACATTAGACGACATTGTATCACAGTGATGAATAATGAAACTTTCAAGTAACGTACAACTATTAGGCAGTTGGACAGTACGCATGCCGAAGCTTAGGAGACGAAGTGGACGGTGGCTCTATAGACTCCTCTCTAAAATGTAGGCAACACATTATACGTAAATCAAGTAAGTATACACTAAATGTCACATTGAAATTTATTATTATGACGTTTTATGGTAATCAATTGTGTTTTTAATAATTTTACTATTAATAAATAAAAATATACGTTTCAAACAAGACTATTTCCGGGAAGATCGAAAAATTTATTGTTTTATAAGTGAGCACTTGTTATATTACTTATAGGACTAAAAATATTTTAATCGCAAGGGTGTAAAACTGGCACTTTAGGTCCCTAAAATGAGGGAGTAAAATGTATGTTTCAGTCCCTGAGGTGCAAACAAAACTTTTAACTGAGTGTTTATAAAGTGACCAAAACATAAACCTTACACACATATAAAACCTAAACAACCACGATCGATGCTTGAAATTTTATAAAATTTGAAAAATGGTAAGATTATCTTACTTCTACGTTATTCATTTTCCATAAAGTTTTCATCTATAACACTTTATCTTTTTAATATTAAAAAGCAATTCCCATTTTCTTCGAATAATTCGCCATAGCCCTTAGATTTACATCACAAAAGGGTTTTGTATCCCGACAACAGTCATTTGCTCTTTTTTGTGATCAGTTTTTATTAAGTTTGTCTAGACACCTTGAGCTTCATCACGACGACGAAATAAACATACTAAATGCCGTTCCGAGGTTGGGATAAGAGGTCAACGTTCAAGAAGTCGAATATAAAATAGTATCAAAAAATTCGTAAGGTTCGATGTAATGGAGAATCGAAATAACTAAATTAAATACAACAAAGTTGAATATTGGGGGTTATAATTGTATACATTAAATGGTTATTTTATTTTTAAATTAAAAATGGTTTTATTTCAAATATAAAATATTTAAATTATTAGAGTCACTACAAAGAATCTATACATTCAATTTATTTACAATTTATATTCTTGTAACTAAGGTGTATCTCATGTGTACTAATGGTGCTTTCTTTCTATCTAAATACCAATGTTATTACGACAAAATATCTCTTGCTAGGCCGAGATATAGAACAGGATAAAGTTAGAGAGTACGAAAGATACAGATGTTCACAACATCTCGACTCGAAGAGCACCTTCTGTTTTTTTTAAGACTCATAAAAATACATAATCGTTGGTTCATGGGCGTATTAATATTTCGAAATTGAAATGTAAAAACCATATTTTAATTTGTGTTCATCATTTTTTTTTACTTAATTATCCAACTTACAGTGACAATGAATTTTAATAATAGTTCTATGATATGTACTTTAAAAAATGATAAAATGCGACTATATTATATAAATTAAATCTGTCACCACCGCTTTCAGAGGTTTGTTATGCGTCCATTTAGGGTTTATGTTTTATACAGTATTTTGCTACATCTAACTTAGACCAAAGTTATGTTTTAATTTGGTTATAAGATGTATGAAAAAAATACATATCGCTCATAACATAAGTGTCTAGTGGTATCCAACCAGATTTCTTTTTAAATAGATAACAGGAAATGTAGAACTTCATCAAAAGGAGATAATTGAAATCAATGGTATTGGCAAAATTATTAGTATTACTGAAATATTAGTAACCAAAATTTGTAGTAATACCACCTTTTAAAATTACTAATATTTTCAAATAACGATAAATATTTGTAAACCCTGTATATATTTTATCCATAAAAAATAATAATTAGAGTAATTCCAATTACATTCGGTTTTTTGCTTTTTTGCGCTTATCCGCGATTTATCAAAGCTGTTTGATTAAAAGTTAAAATAGTTTAGGGAAATTTTCCCGACCCTAATCTCAAGTAATTAACGGGGTCATTTTATTAGAAGCCATTATCTTTAAGATATTCTAGGCATATATTTGAAACTTCATTTACACCGGGAAATTTTGAAATTTGCTGCTTTTAAGAGATTTAATTTAAATTAAAATTAGCGAGTTTCGTTTGGTTATTTGAGAAAAAAGTACTGCCATTGTTGCAGTCTTTAAATAATAATTACTGTAACTTTCGTTGTTGAGTACATATACATTCTAAAAGCATATTATATTTTAACTTATTAACAATTTTAAATAAGTGGTTCAAATTTTGATTTTAACTTATAAAGTAATCAGTTATTTAAAATATATCTATTTTTTGTAGAAAATACAATTTAAAGGTACTCTACTGGTCTTTTAGACCAACCATTAATTTATCTTTAATTACATCTTGAACAAATATGATTAACAATCGATACAAGATTGGAATAATTACTAGGCGGTCGACGTTTTCATATCAACTATCATTATATCGAAGGACCAACCTGAATACAGAATTTTAGGATTTATTATCTTAACACAAATAAATTATTTAAGTGAACTGTAAGGGCTATTTATTCACTCGTTTATTATTAAAAAAAATCATTAACTTTTACATTTTTACAATTTATTATTTTTATAGAACAACTGCTCTCACTCACTATCACTGTAAAAATAATATTCACAATTTTAATACATACAAAACCTGAGAAAATATACTGTTATAATTTCAGGGTCCGGTTAACCGCTTTTTATAATGCCGAGACATTTTATTTCAACTAATGATAAGATAATGATAGTAGTTTTAACGGTTTAATTCTTTCTGGTATGAAAATCGACTCGTCCAATGATCATAGTTACATCTGCACTTGTCGGTCTTATTAATATTATAGTGCTTGGAGAAAGACGGGTATCAATGACAACAGGATGCATTGAGTAGAATATTTTGAAAGAGATGTATTTTGCACACGTCTCTCTGAACAACAAGAAATGATAAGAATTTAAGTTTAAATCTATTTTTGGATTATGGAATGTTAAAAAATACTATACTGGCCAAAAGCATAAACCGAAAGATGAATCTTATTAAATTTAGAGGAAATATAAATTTGTTTTGTAAATTCTGGATAATATTTCAGTGAAATTTATTCATATCTGTAAACTAAAAATTTTATAAACATATTTTAATTCTTTCATTGACTGATGTTCTAAGCATAGTTTAGTTGGATGTATAGCCCGTTTCAGACGGACTACTGAGTGGTTACCACCTACGATCACAAAAAGTGGTCAGCAGAAAATTCAGTATTCATGTGATGGCCGTGGCAGAAGCACTGCTCTTATTGTTGTTACGTCGCCGAAGAAACGGAAAGTTCTGGGTTCATCCTTTTATCGCAATACGATGAGGAAAAGATCAAGACATTCGCGATGATGACTTCAAGTTCTTCCAGTTCTGTCGAATGTCTAAGACATTTTTTGACTAATTGTTGTCAATTTTAAAAGATCATTTAACAGGAAGAAATACCAACATGGGGAAGTGTATCGGCAAAGGAGAAACTCATTTTGTCACTATAATCATAGATACTACAGTTCCACAGTGCAGGAAAACCTTCGTTAGGCGTTATAAAATCTATTGTAGTAATTTGGAATTTATTAAATTTCATATTGACAAGTTGAGACATGTTAACCGTATCGAATCTCTAGGAAAACTAGCAATGATTACGGGGAAATTAGGTGCGTTTGCAGTTACCTATCAACCACAAAAAGTGGTCCTTATAAACAGATTTATTTAATTCAATGGTATGCTATACATAATAGGGACGTATTATGTAATTTTTTTAAATTAGGACCTTAAAAGTATGTTATCAAATATGCCTACAAAAATATTTATAATTTTTTTAAACCTGTATTATATTTAGAAAACATTAAATTAAAAATATCTACATTAATTGATAATACTGTTAAGAGATGTCAGTATATACGAATTGAATTCCTTATTAAATAGAGGCCAGATGTAAATATGGGAAAAGAAGAAAATTGCATTGTTTTTATTTTCGCCGTGACTAGCAGTACATCGGATGTGCTTGTTTATATTATACATCGGAAAATAAAATAAACTACCTAATTTTTACATCTCGAACTTTGAGAAAAAAATACACTTTACTGTATAAATCAAATTAGTTACCATGTCACTATCTTTATGTACCTAGATTTTAAGAAGTTAAAGCGTGAAATCTAATAATCTTTAATTTTGGAGAAAAAAAACAACTATACAAATCAAACCAGTTAACAATCACTATTTTATGAACCTAAAAAAATATTAAAACATAAAAAAAATGGCAGTACTAGGATGAAACTCCGGCTCGTTTAAGCCATGTTCATGCTCATACGAATTTCGCAAAATTTATGTGAATAAAATGGCGCCTGAAAATTTCGCAATAAAGTTGAAATATTTGAACTTTTTTGCGGATTCGGATAATGACAGATATCAATAGTGGTAAATGTTCGTAATATAATCTATAAAAGTTCAATATATTTAGTTTTGTTTCTGTTTCTGAATCCATTATTTTTTATAGTTAAGTTTGTTTACAACAACACCATAATTTCAAATATTTTGACTTATCTGACTTGACCGTTGGCAGAAACCGTCAAATTATATTGCCCAAGTATGAACATCAAATTTTGGGGACGGCAAAACATTTTCCAATTCGCATAAATTTTGCGAAATTCGTTTGAGCATGAAGATACCTTTACACCGACACCATATATAACGACTTTACAGAAATAGTATCAAACTTATCAAACAAATGCGCCAACATACCTCTATACTTTGTAAACCTTAAAACGCAATGAACGGCCGAAGTACAAAATAAATGCGTACATCCGATGTACTGCTAGGCACAACGTTTGATTTTTGACTTTTCAGTGTAACATAACCTATTATTTTTAAGGCTATTTGGTTTAGTAATACTCGACAGATAACTGTAAATTATACCTTGTCATGCCATCTACATTATTTTAAACAAATTAAAGTAGCTGACGTCACTTGGAAATTTTGAAAATTTATTTCTTAGCAATCGTAGTGTTTCAAAATTAACCAAGCTTATTTTTATGAATAATTTTAAGTAGATTTTCATATACTACAAATGAATTTGCTGTAGCTACCGCACCACACGTCCCCATTTGCATCAGCGATGCACCACTTTGTGATGCAAATCGACCACCGATGGTCTACCAGAAGCGGCGTTTTAGCTAGGCGACGTTCGTGTGAACACCTTAATTTAAATCAATGCCCCTCTAAAAAAAGCAGTTAGTAGTAGAGGTGTAGCGTGACAGCATTTTAGAGGAACTTTAGCTCACTGTGACTGCTCCGTAAAAAGCATAGTGACAAATAACAGTTCTATTTCGGAGTAGTGACAGCTTTGGTCGTATAAGTTTATGTTCCAAATAAAATCGGTATTCCTGTTCCTATGGTTCCTTCTCGTTTTAGTATAGTATGGGATATGGGTGGGGTAGAAAGAAAATTACACGACCAGCGATACTGCTGACCTAACTGTGACTGCCAAGTCACTGCTCACGTGCTAAGTCACTCATGTGCTGTCGTGTCGCTATCTCAGTGTCTCAGTCTGGCTGGACTGGAGCGGAATAAAGTAGATCGTGTGTTGTAACAATCGTTAATAAAATAATTGTCAAATGAATAGAAAAAAATCAATATATATTTTTAACTACAAACTCGTAAATTTTCCATACGCAGTTTTTTCGTTAAATTGCCAAACAACTAAATTCTTATTTTAGTTTACTTCGTTAAAAAAAAAGGTATCGTGTAATTATAAGTGAATATAAAAATATAAGTAATTGACTTATACCTACAAAATCAAAATGTATTGAGAATAAAAAACCTGCAGCACATGACCTCTCGCCATTTTTGAATCAAAAATTTAGAAGTTAACATACAAAAAATATGAAAAAAAATGACTTTTTTGTAAATCTGTCAGCAATGGCAAAATTTTTGAAAATTTCCAAACCTCCAGTCAGAAAGTAATTTGTAATGCAATGAATAGGAACAAGAGACCCCAGAAAATGACCAATCTAATATTTTTTTTTCGGAACCGTTCTTTACAAACTGCAGCCTCGTGGGCTTATTGCATTATCTACCGTCTCTTTGTCTACTGCGCCCAGCCTATTAAACTTGTTCCCTGTACTAATTTGTATATGTTGTTTAATAGCTGTTTGCAGTAGTCTTCTGGACCCAGTTTCAGTTCTCCATATAATAATAATAATAATAAATAATAAACATATATAAACATATATTCTTTGCCTTCTGTGATCCAGTGTCTCAGTACGTATCCAGCGATGCCGTTATGATCCGATACCCCTGATAGAGTTACTTTATTGTGAGTCGCCAGTTCCCTAAGTTCTTCGTCGCATTCCCATACCAGTGTAGATGTCACCTTTGGGCTCCTTAGGGCCTAAGGGCTGCTTAACTGTAAGAGTATATTATGATTATTATTTTTCCCTCTTAGCCCTCGTATTACTATTTCTCACTCATTCGAATATTACATAGTCCTCTGCCTGGAATACAGAAGTATATCTTCCTAAAGAGAAGCTCTCTTGGTATTTATTCTGTTCACAGAATGTACCAGCTCCAATTTCTCCTTCCGTTTTTGACCCATCTGGTCTCTAAATTCCTTCTTCTGGTGAATACTATTATGTTGTACTTGAAGGGGCTTATTTTCAAAGCCTCATATTCTGCCCAGAGCGTGACTGCGCTTAGAGCTATCTGAAGTCGTTCCCTAACCGTAGTCTTGAATTCTATTTATAGGATTATATGAAAAGGTTATCTGCGTATCGCTTTTGTATCCTTTTTGTAGTATTCTCAGCAGTTCATCCATTACCAGATTCCATAGCAGAGGAGATATAACTCCCCTAGCAGAGAACCTCGGGTCACATGATATATTTCCCTCATCAAATATATATTTATTAGCCTGTTCCATAGCATGCAGTCTATTCACCTGCAGCGTGTTGTGTCAAAACCCGAGTTTCTTGACGCTCTGGTGAGTCCAATGACGTGTTGTCAAAAGCTCCTTTCATCATGCTATTTTCAGCTCTGTTTACAATGCAGTCCCTAATATGTCTGTCTAATAGTTTTTCTCTTTAGTACAAAAGACCGCTTATAGAGCTTTTTGCCGTATCCCGTCCACTTTTTCCAGGCTTGGGTATAAATGTAACTCTAATAAGTCTTGGGTATATTCTAGAGCCAAATTTACTCTTAGTATGCCGCACGCAGACTGTATTGTAAGGTGTGCCTCCCTTTTTCAGGAGTATTGGATAAATGCCATCTGGTTCTGACGATTTATATGGTTCGAATCAGTTTATTGTCCATTTCATTTTGTCCACGTCGATTGCCTTTTTTGCGACCTGCCAGTTCTCTCTGGGGGTTATTAAAAGTAAAGTTTATTATAATCAGTCTCAAATTATTACTAACTTTATGTACAAAACATTAATGGTCATTTTTAGCTATTTTTACCTCTCGCCCTTCAGATAAGAGAGGTATAGAAATCATGCTAAAAATTGGGTAGTTCAATGGATAAACACGTTTTGGGGTCCCTTTTTGGGTTAACCTGTAAGTTTTTGATTTAAAAATGGCGAGAGGTCATGTGGTAGCCACATCAGATTTTTTACATTTGATTCTTTGGGTTACTATTCTGTTGTTTTTATTTGTTTATATAATCATACCATCATCAACTTTTTTTAAAATGGACCCATCTGATGGATATAACTATTAAAACATAATAATAACAATAAATTATTCATTATTTAAAATACGATGATTGTGGTCGGATCAAAACATACCCAACTTGATGCATATTCAAGCTAATGATATCATTCGACCGGAAATAATCAGGCATCTATAGAATCCCAAACACCTATTTAGGCCCAACCAGGCAATTTATATTAATTCTCCCGATCAATCGGTAAATACGCTTCGTTTATATACGCCCGTCGTCATTCTCGGTTCACAAGTGCCTGAATAATATCAATTTTAAATTGGCAACAGCATATTGAATTAACATCCCCGTGAAATGTGGTTGATAATTATGCAATTGTTTTATACGCAGGAAGTTGATACTTGACGTTGATTAAATAGATATTCATTTAATATTCTCCTTTTGAATGTTAACATTCTGTTTTTATTTAATTAAATACAATTGACATTTTTACATAATAATTTTACGAACTATTGGGGTTTACGAATTAGACGACTAGAGCTGAACCAACCCTTCGGATAAGATAATTCTTCTGTAGTTTTAATAAAAATTACTTCCCAAGAAAGCGAAGTAATAACGGCTTACATCAACAATGTAAAAGAGACAAATGCCGAACATACTGGTATATGAGGTTTCCATTACAAAATAAAAGGGTTAAGTGAGTCTGGCTAAAAGACCTCATTAATTAGATTTAACAATAGAACCATAGCGTCGGTAGACAGTACCTATTGCAGGTCATTCACATTCAAAATACTTAATAAATGATTGTAAATTTGCATCAATGACCCTAAAAAAGTAATTAACCAATAGCTTGATCTTGTCTATTTACGTTTAATTTTTTTGGACTAATCTACTATAGTTCAATACAAATAGGGGTTCAGAGACCATTGAATATAGTTTATCAAGAGCATTTTGACTTTTAAAGTTAGAGTTGGACAGAATTTGCCGAATAGGCATATTTTGGAAATTAAAAGCCCTCAAGGATTCACTTAAAGCGTAATCCCATTTACTGTGGCAGTTAATTCTCTGGCAGAAGTAAGTAGACGATTTGGCAATTTACTAATATACACTCAAATGGCAGATATAAAGACATTTTTTCAAAACTCAATAAACACACAGTATGCTAAATAAGATGGTTTAAAATATATTTCTATAGAATTACAGTTTGAAAAACAAACTCTTAAAACAAAAAATGATTATTATGTACTTGTTATTTGGTTCGTGCGGGGAAAGGCCGAGTGAAGTGAGACGCACCAAGAGGTCTCTTAAATAATTAGTAGCGTACCATTTTAAAAGGGTTTTAGTTTTTTCGTTGAGTCATTACCTATTTATTCATTAAATTAGTTCTTTAGCAATAAGCATTTCGTATATTCTATGTATATTTATATGTAAAAAGAGATCTGTCAATTCTATTAAATGTCATTTGCGTGTATTTAAATCAATCAATAAGAGATCGTCGAGAGCCGTATTCTCCCTTTGTTACCAAACAAATTAATTTATATAGCACATCTCTATAGACTACAAAAACCACATAACTACACTTTACAAAGAAAATATCAAAGCGAAATCGTCAACTAAATCTTTAGGCTTAATTTTTGATAAGAAACCCTTCTTGAAAAGAATGTATCTGACGATACGCACAAGAATGCAAAACTAGGTTTAATATTTTAAAAACTATGTGAGAAATAGAGTGGATCGAAAATACGGAGTTTAAATATTCAATAAGCATGAATAAATGGTCGACAAAAAATATTTTTTTAATGACAATTCCACTGTATTATTTTTTCATTTTTACTTTGAGGTTTTGGTAACTGGAGAATAATGAAAAAACATTTCTAACAAATAACATAATAACTGATATTTTAAAGTGTCATTCATTATAAAAATGTGGTTTTTTTGTATTAAATTTTTTTTTGAACAAAGGGTTTTTAGTAATTGCTTGTATCTTAGTGCGCCCCTGATCAAATCAGACAACTCCCACATCCGCCATCCGTCCAGTGTTCAAAGCTTTGTTTTAAAAACAACAAGCTCAGTTAGAAGTTTGTTACTCGTCGCATTCCGTTGTTTTAGAGAGTTATCGTGATTAAAAAATGTCAAGAAAAACAAGGAACGCTGTTGAAGGACCTTTTTTTTGGTGTACGAACTAGATTTTTAAGTGCCACACTAGCAACAGTTTTTGATGTTTAAAGTGTTTTCGGTGGGATCGACAAAAAATAGAGCAAAAATATTTAACCGCAATACAATTGTGCCTGATATATTAGAAATTATTTCTAGAAAAGTTAAAATACTTTGAAGAAATGCTTTAATCCCTATAAGTCACCAGATAATTGTAGCTTTAAGGCTATTAGAAAAAAGCAAATATCTACACCAGACTTATTTGCAGCGAAAAAACCTTCTTTTTTTATAAATTGAAATTAGAAGATCTCAAAGCGGACAGTATAAAAGATTGTTTAATATATTAATGCTTAAGTGAATGTTTTTTTTTCGAATAAAAACCGAGCAAAAAATATTTATACGAAAAATTTTGAATTAAACAAAAATATTTCTAGATCCAGGAACTTTTATATGTGGTATTATTCTCAAAAATGGTTTTTTTATTGGTATTCCATAAAAACATGTTAGATTTAACATCGACTAAATAAAAAACGATAATTTAAATTTGCTTTAAAACTGAAATGATTTTTTTTGTTGCAGGTACGTCAATTATAATAAGAATGAATTAACATAGGTAAGTATTTTTTAACTAACATTACAAAATTTTTTTTCCTGAATTAATAATTTATTTATCTTTAGAATATACAACGAAATTATCTCTAAATGAGCTAATACAGTTCGCTCGCAATTCCCATGTTAAATCCCATAGGAAAACGCTAAGGTCTACTCACAGTTTATAATGCGATTAGATCCATTCGGACAGTTGTTTCAACTATAGTCCTAGGGATTAATTTATTTTTAGAATTATCCTCAAACCCCAGTGACACGGAAGTTGACAACCGATAAGATAAACATGTGTAAATAAATGCAAAAAATCTGTTACAACTGTATTGCTAAAGCAGCATATTTCACGTGATTTTGGAAAAAATCAGATTTGAAAGCCCTACATTCGAGTCCGTATGTAATTTTTCAAACTTTACAAAGTGCAGTTTTTCTTTGACTACTGACCTGTAAAGTATATAATTTTTTCAAGAAAATCTGGCCGTTTGTTTTAAAGTTAATAGGAATTTATCAAAACTGAGGTTTAATGGCTCTCAATATTATGGTCATTCTAAAAATTAAGTAGCTTCACTGACTTTTTGGTAAACCCTGTACAAATAATTATTATATTTTTTAAAAGACCAATCTTTTGACTATATTTTGCAATAAACAAATTCAAGATAAGCTGATCAGTTTTCTTAAAAATTGAAGGAATTGAAATTAAAACAAAATTACCTAAATACTCAATAATTGAACTTTGAGCATCAATATCTCGAAAACTGGTCATAGGATTGACTTGTGCTCATGGAGACATTTAATCATAACGTCAAGATCTACAACATAAAAATTTTAAAAAAATTGGCCGAAAGCCTTTTTCCATAAGAGAAGTGAGGGGTCCTTTCTTTATAAATTACCACTTCAAAAATTACTTCTCCTTCCCGACCAACGGACACAGATCAGCTTAATATCAATATCGCTCGTTGTTACCCCTTTTTTTCTCACTTTTTAAGTAGTTCTTTCTTCATTTCAATAAAAAATCCCCCCCCCATTCTAATTCTTCATTTTTTTTTACTTTTCACACTTATAAGTCCCAACTCTTTTTAATTAGTTTTTCACGTTTTCCAATGAAAAATTACCTCTACAAATTTTCTTCATGTTTTTCCTTTTTTAGCTCAAACGTCAATTTTTTTTCTCAATTTTGCATTTTTCTAAAAAATTACTCCTTTTATTACAATTTTTTTTCAAAATATTACCCACGTTTTTTCTAAATTTTGTAGTTTTCTAAATTTTCTACATTTTTCAATAAAAAAAAAATCCCTTTTTTTAAATTTTGTCACTTTTAGAAAAAATATAGAAATTTTGCACATTATTTTTTTATTTTCTTAGTAGTTACCGGAAGTTTGGCGAAATCTCAAGTCTTTTTTTGCTTCTTTTAAATATTGCTCATCATTAGCAACAGGAAGAAAAGCTCGCTGTGACCAATGGCAGTAACGCATTTTTGACATTTAACATGACCAAGTCTTAAATACGCAATCTCAAAACACTCCGTCTTATAGTTCTCTACTTTTAAAAACAAAAAGTGAAAAAACTGCAATATTTTTGCCGTAATTTCGAGGTTTCGAAAATTTGAAGTTACGAAAATAAAGTTCACCATTCTCGAGTTGAATCAGGCTAACAGTCAGACGAACGGACGGACCGACAAAACCGCTTTATGAGAGTTTTTTTTCTTCGAAAACTCTAAAACCGTTCCGAGTATGTGAAATAGAAGTAAAAAGTACTAACTCTTGTATGAAGGAGTAGCTGCTTAAACTTCTCTTACAATACAGAAAGAGTTAATCTTCTGTCGAGGAAAGGTTAATTTCTCGTAACACTCGTTCGTTTTGGACTGAAATAATGTCTTAATTACCCAAAACAATTAACATTGTAACCAATCAAAATAATATAAATAGTATGTTTAAATTAGAAAAAGTTTTTAACTCGCTACCTTTACATCTGTGTGTATTACAGATTATGGAATATACGTCACTGACGGAAACTTACAAATGAATAACTCGTTAACGAAAAAACTACAGACTTCGACCTCAAGTGTATGTTACATTTTCCTTTTGTTGGTAATTGTGTGAAAATGGAGAATGAAGTGTATGACATTATACAACATCTTTATAGATCCATTTATATTTAGTATTGTTCTATATAGTTAAGACAGAAATTTTGTCCTCTACATCCTGCATTGGGGACTTTATAAGTTCGCAGTTCCCCCTAAATGATGCACAAATACATTAGGTTTCGGTTCTAAGGACTATTGACAGGTTATTTTCCAAAATAAATTCCAGCCATCGTTGAAAATCTTCCAAATTGGATGGGCTACACTACAGTTAAGAATAACAGCCATGCACACATATTGAAAAAAATAACTCAAATTGGTACACAAACGAAAAATTATACAAATAACTAAACGAATACCTTTATTTAATTTTGCAAATGATGTTACACTTACATTTGAATTTTGCGAAGACAAACAAAAATTAAACAACACCTTAATTACATCCAGTATTTATAATTTTTTAACATTCAGCTTATTGACTCTTAGTGTAAAAACGTACTGTTCCAATAATGTGAAAAAATTAAATACAATATGTTTATCTCAAGAGAAACGTGGTTAAAGAGGGTCCGCCAAAATCCAAACTATCTTAATTTTTTTTATAAAATTGTAATTTAAACGCTTGGTTTTTACAAAAGAAAAAATTAAAACAATAAGCTGCTTAAATGTATCTTAAGGTAATATTACATTATGCCTTACTCGTTGCCTATTTTCGTGTCTATGAACACGCGTGTTTCTTGGCCTCATTTTCCCGAAGTGTTTATACTATTATACCATGCCTTTTTTAATGATTTTTGCAGCAGTTATGTTATGTGAATTGTGGCATTAGATTCATTGTTTATATATTTTTGCGTCCTTTTATTATGTTACGATTTAATATTCAATAATTCAATATGCCTTGTTTTTCTTATTGCGATTAGGATAATTCTTCACCCTATGCTTATAAATGCAAGGAAAATTTTCAGAAGTGTTGCTTAGTGTAATGAAAAAATACAAACAATTAATAATAAAATACAAAAAAAATTACCATTCATAGTCAAGACAATTTGGTAGTGGGCCTTTTTTTCTTGAGTTCCTTTCCTTCTATTTCGATAAAAAAGTTTTAAGCACACAAATAAAACAATCCAAACGTAAACAAAACGATGACGTGGCATTTTGTCAAACATACGTTTAGCCAACACAAATTTTCTGTTGACAAACCTGACTCCCCTGAAAAAGTTACTGAAAAGGCGCACATTGAGTCTGAGAAAATAGAACTAGTTCTAATTATTGCGGTGCATGAAACAGGCGATATATTAGGCCCGCGCGCTTGCGCATTTGTTTTTAATTTCATGCGTAAACAATCAGGCAGCAAAATATTCTCAAAAAAGGCATAATGTAATAAAATCCCCCTTTTGTTCGCCTTAGCAATGCAAACTTGCGCATTTTCAACTGGTTTTTACTAAAATTATTATCAAAATTTCAGTCCAATTTATAATTTTGTTTTTTGGATGATTAAACTGTTACTGTATTCCTATCATTTTTGGTTTCTCTTTTGTTTTTGTCGCTTTATGAATTACACTCATTCCAGAAACTATTTGAGTAATGTATACCATGATAGCGTCTAGTTTTAGAAACATAAATTCTTGTCTTCTAGATATGAGAGTGGGTCTTAGGCTGATATAAATTCTGTTGCGGTGGCCAATTCGTATAAATCATTAATTTTAAATATTGTTATGGATGCTTGCCATAGAACTTATATACAGAGTGTTTTTTATTTTTAACAGGGTCAGTTTTTCTTTAAATACAAAATTATAACACATATTTCAAGTAATCTTAGGGTAAAACACACACTTTAGTGATCGGGGGTACAGTGATTAGGTTTTTGAAATTGGTGCTTAGTGCTTAAGTTTACTTAAGGGCATAGTGCTTAATGCTCGCCAAAATTGATTCAAGCAGCTCAAACGTAAAAATTTGTTAAAATCTGAATATAAAAAAAATCATGATTCTATTATATACTTTCTTTTATTTTTATTGTGCTCTAAAAGTAAAAATGTTATCAAACATTTACAAATCTAATCATTATTTCGTTTGAGGATAAATTCACAATTAAATCGCATAACAGCTAAAGAATTTATTTATTCTAAGAGATAAAATCAATTTCTTTTGTTTCATAATTTAATGTAAAGCGAAATTGAAAACAAAAGAATTCAATGAAAACAAAGCTACCTGCCAAATTGGAAATAAATCACAAAACCAAATACGATAAAAAATTATTCCGATCATGAAAATTCTTTTTAATTATTGGAACTTTTTTATGGAATAAAGGGACAAACTGCCGTTAAGAGATTATCTTATATTCCATAATTTATTTTCCTAATTTTAAAGTGTGCTTTTTGTATAATTGGAGGTATAACAAAGCTTAGGATTTAACCCAATATGAATATTACAAAAATTGATAATTGACATGTGCAAAGGTTTTTATTTTTTAGTTCTTAGATAATGATAACAGCTAATGTCCCCAAGTTGAAAAATCTAGAAGGTCTTAACCGTATTTTGTATACCATTTTGAATATATCATTACAAAAATCAAAGAATTGAAAGTGTACATAGATAAATAAACATACAAGTAAAAAATGATTGCTAGTATGAGACTTAGTGGTTGCCGTTTACAGAATGATCCAAGTAAAATGTACTTGTATTTTATTAAATTTGGTTAAAAAATTGTTTTCTAGTATTCTCTAGTTATTAATGCTACTCTCTAGTCCAATTTGTACAATTTGCGGTTTTTTCATGATATTTGAAATATTTATTACAAGAGTGCGTGAGTGTTTTTTTTTTCAAACTTTATCTAGAGAAAAAAGTTGATATTCGCATCGCTTTTACGATAAATACAAAATGCCATATACTCGTTTTGGAGAATAAAATACCGAAACCAAAAGATACACACATGTGATACCAAAGAGCACATGGCAATAGAGAAAACCAGAACATATAAATTGAATGAACCAGAGTTTGCGAAATTGTTTAAAGAAAGAATAGAAACCGAGATGGAAAAATTTTTTGAATACGTTAAAAATAGGAATATCGATGATATTTGGATAAAATTAGAGGATACTATAATTACAGTAGCAAAGATACATGCGGAACTATAAGAATAAAAAATAGCAAAAAGTGACAAAATGGTGAAACCAAAGAAATTAAAAAAGAAGTAAAAATTAAAAAGCAAAAATGGAAACTATACCTAAGAAATAAAACAGCACTAAATTACTAACAATATAAAGTACAAAGAACAAAACTAAAAGAGACCGTTATACAAGCAAAAGAAAAATCGTAGTGAGAATTTGGGGAGAAATTGGAAAAAGACAGCTTAGTTAATAAAAAATTATTCCATAGAATTCTCAAATCACTCAGGGAAGGTAAACAAAATAATATAAAGCGCATAAAAATAGAAGATGGGAAAAATAATAGCTGAAGAAGTAAGCATTACGAAAAGATGGAAAGAACACTTTGAGAAAATCCTACACCCACAAATAACAATGCTAGAACTTTTAAAAAATATATAAAGAAGACAATTATGATCAGAGTATTAAAAATTAACAGTATAGAAATTTTGGAAACAATAAAATTATTGAAATGAGGTAAAGCTGTCGGTCATCATGGGGTTACCTCTGAAATGTTACTGGGATCCAAAGGACTAGAAAAACTAACCCTTTTATGAAATAAGTTATATGCTGAAATGCGAATACCGGCTAAATGGGAAGTGGTGATATTACCTCTATTCAAAAAAGGATATAATAGTGTATGTTCCCACTATAGAGGCATAAAAATATTGAGCACAGTAATAAATGTTTAATGAGAGGGTTCTAGAAAAATGTTTAAAAGATAAAATAGAATACCAATTAAAAGAATCGCAAAGCGCATTTCGTAAAGTCCGAGGTGTGGAGACCCTATTTTAACTATGAGACAATTCATTGGAAAAAGATAATAATAGAAATAGTATATATATTGATATGGTTTTTTAGTTATATTGGTAGTTTTAGTTCTGTTTTTGTATGTATGGTGGTTGACAGTGATGGAAAGGTGGAAGGTTATTGTCAAATGTAAGTTTGACAATGAAAATGAGGTTATGAAAAAGTTTAAGGTGCGTGTGAATGAATGTAAATGTGTTAAGATGTATTTAAGAATGTTTGTTAGAGGATTATTTTTCATTGAATTGAATAATGAGTTCACAACAATTGTGTTCCAAATAAAAGGAAAAATCTTAGTGTGTTTAGTCATTCGAATTTAGAGATAAAATAAATATCTAGTTAGGGGAAAAAAAAAATAATAAACAGTTTTTAGTTTTGGGTTTTGATTAATAAGAGAAATAAAATGTCAGATAAGATATGTTAAATATTTTGAAATAAGAAATGTATTAAGAATAAGATTTATAAATGCAAATGTATAACAATTAAAATATAACCAAACAGCACCAGGTGAATATTTTATTTTACCAATATTAAAAAAAAATAGAACGAGAGGTTAACAGGAATTGAAAGAGACTACAAGCAAAACAAAATAAAGACATTATAAAAAGTAAGACAATACAGAAGCGTAGTAGAAGTAAAATAACAAATTGTGATAGAGAAGAGAAAGTTGTGCGTTACAGAAGAGGAAATTCATTTGTCGGAGGAGTATTAAGAAGGAAAAGTATATAGAATAGTAAAAAAAGGAAGAACTGAAGAAAGAAGTATTGAAGGCGCCCAAAATTATAATTTTTTTTTTATTTAATTTTTTGTAAAGTTTATTATTTTTTTTAAAGGAACCTAACCCTAAGAGAGATTAAGAGTTTTCACAATAGCCAGTCTAATATAATATATATATATATATATATATATATATATATATATATATATATATATATATATATATATATTGTAATGAAATACTCTGTATGAGTCAGTTTTATAATTTAATTATTAGTTATTTGTTAAAAGGTTTGAATAACATTTGTTAATTTTGAATTTTATAAACAGAGTTTATCGTTAGAGGTTTAATTTAAAGCATTTATTGAAAATAATTGGTGTATAAAATATTTAAAATCAACAATTGTGGAGTATGAAAAGAAAATCTTATTTGTAATATCATATCATTATTATCATATGAATAATTATTATTTGTATATTAATTTAATAGAGAAAGGTAAAATTTGGATAGAATATCAAATTTTATTTTTGCTGTATAATTTAAAAGTAAATGGCAAGTTTGTCAAAAGTGATTAAAAAAAAATTTATTCGGAAATCAAGTAACAAAAAAATTTGGGAATTTAGAGACGGACAGTTGAAAAAAAAAATAATAAACAAGTCAAATATTTTGGTATAAAAAAAATTTGGTTGTTGGTCAGAATATTAAGAAATGGTTTATGTAAGAGGTTGTAGAAAGATGGAAAATAAAAAGAAAATATTTATACACTGATTAAACTACAAATTTTTATTTAAAAAAAAAAAAAAACAATAAATAATAAAATAAGAGACGAAATTCAGGTTTATGAGCGAAATAGGAAAGCAACTAGAAGAAAAGGAACAATAGTAGAAGAACGTAAGGAGGAGTATATAGGTGTAATAAGTGAAAAGCGGCGACCGAGAAGTCAGGTTATGAAGATGTATTAAGAAGAAGTTGACGGGTCAAGGTAGGAGATAAGATAATTGCAGAAGATAGGAGTGAAAAGGCGAACAGAAGGACATTTATTAATTTAGTTTTTTTTTTATTTTTGTAATGTTTATTATTTTTTTTATATATAGAACTCACCCCAAATTGAGATCCACGAAGTAGAGTTTCATAACAAATGGCGCCCAACGTGGGGCTCTCTTTCAGTAAACGTGGGGCTCTTTAAGTAAACGTGGGGCATTTTCAATAACGTGGAGCTCTCTAGAATTCACCTTGAGCATCTGGTGATTAACGTTATTTTGGTTTTTCAATAACGTGGTGGAAAGGATTAATAAATCAGGTAAGATTTTTTTTCTTATTTCCACAATTGTTGATGTTTGGTTGAGGTTTTATTATATTATAATTTGAATTTACTAATTTTGATATAATTATCTAAAACTAAGACAATTTGACGTTATTAAATAATTTGAAAGTGTCATTGTGACAAATCAAAAATATACAGAGTGGACATTTATTATTATACTAAAATTTAGTTATTTAATACAAGTGAAGTGTTAGTGTAAATCTAAACAAAATGGATTTAAGAGGGGGAAAAAAGATCGGACAAATGGAAGAAGAGGAAGAATTGGAAATAGGACAAGGTGATATTGAAGAAATGCAGGACCAAAAAGTGGAAGAAATTCAAGAAGGAAGTGAACATTCAAGACGGGAAGAACAGAAGCAAGATAAACTAGAGATCATGATGCAAATGATTATTCAGAAAATGGATGAAAATAACAAGAAATTGGATACCAAATTGGATGAAAATAGTAAAAAATTTGAAAAAACAATGCAAGATAATAGAAAGGAAGATAAAGAAGAACGCTTAAGAGAAATGCAAGAAATGGGAAAAGAAATGGGAAAGAAATTGGACAATAATCAAAAAGAAATGCAAGAAATGGGAAAAGATATAAAAAAGGATATTAAACAAGAAATTAAAGAAAATAAAATTGAAATGATACAGAAAATTGAAGAATTGAGAGTATATACTGATAATAAATTAGAAGAAACAAAAAAGGAAATAAGAATTGAAATGATTGAGAGAATTATAGAAGTAGAAAAGTTACAAGATGTTAAAATTGGAATTTTACAAGAAAAAGAAAAAGGATTCAAAGAAGAAATAAAAGAAAAAGTGGAGAAAGTGAAATATGAAATACAGGATGCTACAGAAAGAATGGGAATTTTAGAAAATAAATGGAAGGATACTATTACAGGAATAAATGGGCAAATGGAACAAACTGTAAAGGAGGTAGAGGAAGATATGGAAAATACTGAACAGAAGATAGGAGAAAAGATTAAAAATGAAATAAAGTTGGGTGAAGAAATAAATAAAATACAAATACAAGTCAATATGAACAATATTTCTAATATAGGAAATGAAAGACAAAGGAATATAGAACAAAATATGAAAGAAAATATTGAAAAAGAGAAAAGAAACACAGAAAATATTCATAATGGGAAAATTATAAATAAAATGAAAGGTAATAGAAACAAACCACGATATAAAGAAATTATAACAAAAATAAAACAAAGAATACAAAAATTGAATAAAATAAATAAAAATGGAATTCAGAAAAGATATAAAAGACGTAAGGTCAAATTTAAAATATAGAAAAGAAACAAATTGATGGATTTACTGAGGAAAACCATAGCAAGAACAATGGATATTAGAATATGACTATAGGAAGTCAATAATAAATTTAAATTTAAATCAGTTTTAAGAAGTTTATTAAAAAAAAAAAAAAAAAAAAAAAAAAAAAAAAAAAAAAAAAAAAAAAAAAAAAAAAAGGAATTTAAGTTAAATTAGTTCAGTTGTTAATTAAAAATTAAAGTCTCTTGGGGGAAGCATAAAAAATAATTTAGTAATGGAAAGAAGTATGGAAGAAATTGATAATGGACATAGGTAGGGGAATAAAAGAATCAATAGGAAAAAGTACGAAAATTTAAGAAAATATTATGAAGATGGAGGTAAGAAGAATAGTAATAAAGCAGAGAAAATAGGATCTTGAATAAAATAATTAAATAATAAATAATAGTGTTAAGTGCGGTAATATAATTATAATTAAATAATAAATATTAATATAAAGAATATATGAGGTATATGAAGTTTTATAATGAAATATGATGAAGTATAATAAAAGGTTATGAATAAATATGGGTAATAAATAATTAAAAAGTAATTCAAGATAATATTAGAGAAAAGAAGATAGTATTTTATATGGAAAGATAGAAGTAAATAAGTTGGAAATGTTATAAAAGAATAGAAAGAAGAATAAATGAAGAAAGAAAATTTTAATAAGAATTCAGAAAAACGACAGTGAAAATTAAATATAATTGTGCTAAATTAAAATTTTATTCGAGGGACTTTACATTTTAATAATCACAATAATTAAAATATAGAATAGGAAGGTAGGAAATTGACATTTAAAATTTTCCATAAATGGAAAATTTCAAATGTAAATTTGGGAATTTGTAATGAAATACTCTGTATGAGTCAGTTTTATAATTTAATTATTAGTTATTTGTTAAAAGGTTTGAATAACATTTGTTAATTTTGAATTTTATAAACAGAGTTTATCGTTAGAGGTTTAATTTAAAGCATTTATTGAAAATAATTGGTGTATAAAATATTTAAAATCAACAATTGTGGAGTATGAAAAGAAAATCTTATTTGTAATATCATATCATTATTATCATATGAATAATTATTATTTGTATATTAATTTAATAGAGAAAGGTAAAATTTGGATAGAATATCAAATTTTATTTTTGCTGTATAATTTAAAAGTAAATGGCAAGTTTGTCAAAAGTGATTAAAAAAAAATTTATTCGGAAATCAAGTAACAAAAAAATTTGGGAATTTAGAGACGGACAGTTGAAAAAAAAAATAATAAACAAGTCAAATATTTTGGTATAAAAAAAATTTGGTTGTTGGTCAGAATATTAAGAAATGGTTTATGTAAGAGGTTGTAGAAAGATGGAAAATAAAAAGAAAATATTTATACACTGATTAAACTACAAATTTTTATTTAAAAAAAAAAAAAAAACAATAAATAATAAAATAAGAGACGAAATTCAGGTTTATGAGCGAAATAGGAAAGCAACTAGAAGAAAAGGAACAATAGTAGAAGAACGTAAGGAGGAGTATATAGGTGTAATAAGTGAAAAGCGGCGACCGAGAAGTCAGGTTATGAAGATGTATTAAGAAGAAGTTGACGGGTCAAGGTAGGAGATAAGATAATTGCAGAAGATAGGAGTGAAAAGGCGAACAGAAGGACATTTATTAATTTAGTTTTTTTTTTATTTTTGTAATGTTTATTATTTTTTTTATATATAGAACTCACCCCAAATTGAGATCCACGAAGTAGAGTTTCATAACAAAATATATATATATATATATATATATATATATATATATATATATATATATATATATATATATATATATATATATTTATCCTACATACGTTACCAGTCCCGATATACCTAACAGGCAACCTTAAACCCTCTAGAAATATTTAACATCGGAGTGTATATAAAGCAGTAATTAAGACTTCTTAATTATAACAACACAAGCGAAAGTCGAGGGGAAAATATTTGTTTCATATAACATTTTTTACAATACAACAATCGTTACTAGGCCCAATATTAATAACCGCCTTCCGAGACCCATGTTTATTAATTCATACAATTGACCGTCGTTGTCAGTCCCATCAACGTTGCCAAATTTAGCAGCAATGATAAGACATTCTGTTCCTGGTAACGTCGATTCAAGCTGGCTTAGTTTATATGCAAGAATGAAACGCTCAAGACTTATGGTGAATTTGGCGATAGATAAGTGTAGCGAAGGTAAGAAGAATTTGCTTAAAATGCACTTAATGTTTTATTTTTAGAATCAAATGAGATAAGCGATTTGTAGTGTCTGGTTTATTTTATTTAAATCTGTCGAAGTTTTTTCGCACACATCTGTGCATTATTTTCAATAATTATTTAATTGTTACCTAATTGGATTATCCCCCATTATAGTAATGAAGACTTTTTATTATTCATTATATATTTCAATTAAATAATAAGTCCAAGATTATCCATGTCTCAAATGTGGTCAACTTATGAGTAATGAAACACACAAAGTCCAGTCCCACAATGTATTTGTTTAAAGTTGTTAATTAAATTTGGCAACTAGTTTCGGCTACCGCCATCATCAGGCCATAAAACGTTTTAGAATTGTCCGTAAGTAAATTTATGGGGGAATTTTTAATGAGGGTTTAAAATAAAAAATAAAAATTTACATGGTACTGTGAAATGATGATTAAAATTAAGTTATTGCTTTATGGCCCTTATGATGGCGGTAGCCAAAACTAGTTGCCAAATTTAATTAACAACTTTAACAAATACATTATGGTACTGGACTTTGTGTGTTTCATTACTAATTAAATAATAGTTATTTATGTATCTTGGCAGTAAAGTCGTATTTTTTATCACGAATAAGGAAATTATTTGCCGGGGCGATAGCCGAGGCAAATAAACACGTGAGTGATAAAAAATTACTTTAATGGGGAGGTGTATATTAAATTGTATCCGAAATCATGGCGCATTTATTAACACTCATAATTATAATTATAGATTGGTTTTTTTTAAATTAGGTTTTAATGTGTCTGTTTGCTGCGACGGTCATTTTTACTGCCGATTTTTTTTACTTTACTGCAGATTGTTGACTACTTTACTGCCGATTTCGGATAATAGTTGTTAATGCGAATTATACATTAAGTATGCCTATTTTCATAATTGGAAAAGTTGCGCGAACGAGCCGATAAGTGAGTTCCGCATTCTCAAAAGTAAAAAAGGATACTTTATGCAATTTTATATGACGTAACATATGCACCAATTTTAATTTAAGTTTTATTTTAAAATTTTACCGAAAAGTGCTTGAAATTTGACAAAACCTACACGATCAGGTATCAGTGTGAAGAACTACTTTTTTATAGGAAACATTTTTGAATTTACATAGTGAACTCAACGTTTCTTGACTAACACAGTTTGTACACTGAATTCGTAAAGTCTGTCGTTTTGTATGTCGCCTTTTTGAAAAATTTTGGAATTTATAAATATTGACTTCGGATTATGATAGAAAATCAAAAATAAAATAGGAAATCCTGATTGATTAATATTTTATCTTTTAAGGAACATACAGAAAATAACGTTCAAATTTCTAAATTTTTCTTAAAACTTATTGATTGTTTAAAATGAATGTTTTTGCTCGTCGTGGCAATGCAATCTTGCGCATTCTCAACTGGTTTTAAATAAATAAGCTATTTCAACAAAGTGGGATAAAGAGGAAAAAATTACTTCGCTAAGAGTAGAAAATTGTAACTGTTGTGCTGTTATATTTTTTTAAATCTTATGCTCTTTTCAATGAGCCTATGTTGTATTAATTGGTTTAGGAATATCGAACTTATATGTCATTACGGATAACCATATGAATATTCAAAACATTTTTTAAAATATAGCCCTTTTATTTTTATTTGAATATATTTTTACGTTCCATCTTTTACTATAAGCCAATAATTGGACTTCTCCACACTGATGCTTCACTCTGATTATTTGGCACCAAATTTTTTTTTTAATTTAAATAAATTAACAATCGGAACGTTTTATAGCTACGGAACCAGTTCATTTTTCTGTTCCTGAGGTGGATAAAACTCATGAAAGTTCTACCTTCGGCCAGGTAAGTTTGTTCAGTATTGTAAAACCACTTAAGTTCTAAGTTATGTCTGATTCCATTCAGGTTATCAAAGAATTACCGCAGCAGTCACTTTCAGAGAAAGTGTACCACTACCTTCAAAATGTGCCAGTTTTAAAAGATTCGTCACAATGTCCAAAAAATGTGGACGATCCCTATGAATTTCACGAATCAGATGATGTTTCGCCTACTCCTGATAGCTCCAAAAAAATAATCATACACAGTGTTGCTAACATAAATCAACAATTTTTGACTCCACTGTTTCATTCTGATACCAAAAGTGGTGTTTCTAAATTAAATAAATTGGAAGATCAGTTATTCACCCATGATCCAAAAGTTAATCAAAATTATGAAAATCTAAACCATTTATCTTCCGAATTTGGTTTTATAGTGAATGAGCAAAATGTCAGTCAAGATAATGATAATCTGCATAATTGTTTAGAATTTAATGCTACTTCTTTGAGTCATAAACTAAATTCAGATAAAAGAAATGTTGCACCAACATCTAATGCGTCTTCCGAAAAGTATTCCAACGATTTGTTGGATGATGTGAACTATTTGCCTGATAGCACATCGGATCATTCCTTGTCCAATACATCCTCAAATGATTCGATAGACAGTCTCCAGAGGCCTATTTTAGATAAACCTGTGATTAAGTGTCTATCACCTAACAAAATCGCAACAAGTTCACAGGTAATTTTAATAAAAGTAGTTCTGTTTTTTATTTGAATCGATAAAAGAATGTACTAATGAGTTTTTAAAAATTTTGTTCCAAACTTTCTAAAAACTTTTGTCCACGACTGTTTTATAATTAAGCCATTTTTGAAGAATTTTCTAACTTAAAATGGTATATATTATACACTATTAGCAGTGAATAATCATTATTCACTACTTTTTATCACCGCTCTTCCTATGCTTAGCCATTGTGATATAAACGATTATAAATTTAATCCATTTTATTAGTAAGCCGCGAATGTCATCTAAATGTCAAATTAATAATTTAAATTGAAATGTCAAACTTTTGACTGCAGAATATTTTATTAAAATTTTTACTAAATTGTAATAAAATAATGGATTCAGAAAGTGAAAATGAAATGTGCTTAACACCTTCACCGCCAGAAGTAAATATCAAGCTCCATACAAGTAAATGATTCTAATTCTTATGCCAATAATCAAAAATTTCAACTAATAATCAGAATATTAATGTTGACGTTAATCCTATTTCTGCTATTAACTTAACAAATTTTTCAAATGTAACTATTAACATACATAATTGATGTTAAAATTGTAGTTATATAATATTAATATTCTTTCTAGTTATGCTATAAATATTAAAAATAATATTCCATCAATGTTTGCCTCAATAAAAGTTTGTTAATACATATCTAATAGTCGTGGACAAAGTACAGTATTCTACTCGCATATAATGGCTATTATTCACATGGGTGTTTTACGACACGAGCCGCACCCTTGTGAATAATAGCCATCATTATATGCTCGTTGAATAATATACTATTGTTTTCAGTCTTATTTTATTTTTTTAGTATAGGTAGTTAATTCCAACAATACAAACCCATTTCGAATTAGAGTCATGTCCTTACAATTTTTAGATAACGAGGTACTTTTGGTCACATGTACACAAGATGGCAAAAATTTCAGTTCCCACCATAGCTATTTGATAAATCTTAGATATAAATTGGTGGATAAATAATTTAAAACATGTTATACAATTTAAACATACGTATATGCAATTTTATGATCAGTTTGCTCCTATTTTTTTAGAAACCTACTTTTTACGTTCCTGCGAATCTAAAAGTAGATCCCGATATGGATTTGTGTCCGTTTTGTTTCGAAGACGTGGGCCATTTTGCTCGCCATTTATTTCGAAAACATGGCGACGAAGAATCGGTAAGGAAAATTTTACAAATGCCTATAAAAAGTAACGAGAGAAGGGCTGCAATTAAAGGATTAAGAAAAAAGGGAAATTTTGTTTTGAATCAAGAAAAAAATAAATTAAAACCTGTAAGAAAACCCCCAAATTATAATAAAAAACAATTTCTAAATTCAAACGATGACATAAAAAATAAATACTACCCTTGTGTTAACTGCTTGGGATATTATAAAAAAAATTATTTGTGGAGACATAAAAAAAAATGCCAATCTAAAATAGTTGATGAAGGACAAAAAAGTAAAACAAATCATCTTACGCAAGCACAGACTTTTTTGGCCACCACTGGGTTACTTGGAAACTACTTAAACAAGAGTCGTCTGAAAAACGAGGTATTTGGTGTTATGCGACCAGATGAAATCAGCCTTACTGCCAAAAGTGATCCACTAATTTGCCTCTTTGGGGAGTCTTTTTTAAACAAACATAAGAGAAAGCAGATGAACGTTGTTGTATCGAACAAAATGCGAGAACTAGCAAGATTAAAACTTGCTCTGAAAAAGTCTACGACAATTGAAAATTTGATGGATGCACTAAATCCTGAAATGTATAATTACATCGTTGCAGCAGCCAAAATAATAAGCGGTTATGACCCCGACGCAAAGACATTTAAAGCAAGTTCCTTAGCTCTACATTTAGGAACAAATTTGGCATTTCTTTGTGAAATAGCCAGAAAGGCAATAATAACAAAAGATTCCCTATTTATAAATTATGATTCAGAAAAGAAACAAAAAGAAATTATAGATCTCAAAGACATGATTCGAAGTCATTGGAGCAATGACATAGCTAGTTTAGCAAATAAAGTTTTAAACGAAAACAAATATGATAGGCCGCAACTACTACCACTAACCGAAGATGTACAAGCCTTTAATAAGTATGTGACAAATTTGGCAGATACAGCATATGAAAAACTAAAGTGTGGTGAAGATATCTTAAAGAATTATAAACTCCTTGCCGAATGTACATTATCAATAGTTTTAGTATTCAACCGTAAGAGAATTGGCGAGGTTCAGTTCTTGGATATTAAATCGTATCATAGAGATATTTTGGTCACAAATCAGCAAGAATGTTTAAACTCCCTCACAGAACTCGAAAAAAATATGAGCGCTGCTTTTAAGCGTGTAGTTGTTTTTGGAAAGGGAAGTAAAGCAGTGCCTCTTTTATTTACAAAAAAGATGCAAAAATTTATCGATATTCTACTGAAAGTTCGAAAAAATTCAAAAATAGTTCCTGAATCTAACAAATATGTATTTGCTAATCCGGGATCAGTTGATAGATGGATGAGTGGCGCATCTATATTGAGGAAGTTCGCATACAAATGTGGAGCAAAAAATCCTATACTTTTAACCAGTACGAGGTTTCGAAAGCAAATTGCAACCATTTTACAACTGATGTGCTTCGAAAATAATGAAATGGAACAAATTGCCCGGTTCATGGGTCACACGGAAAAAACTCACAAGGAATTTTATAGGTAAGTTTTCAATATCCAAATACAACAATACTTAAAAAGTGTACACCACTTAGAAAGCCTTTTTATTATTTTTTTTTGTATATTTTATTCCTAAAAAGTTGGAGCATATAAAAAAATTGTCGTGGTTAAATTCTACAAAAAATCTAAAGATGGTTTAAAAAGTCTTAAAATTAAAATTTCCACAAACATATTAAGAGACCATAAAAAGAACACTTTTTCATATTACAGTTTATGAGAAATTTCAATCTATAAATGAAAAAAATGCAAATTTTATCTATAATTATTACGTAAAAATTTTCATTTTATTGTATTCTTTTGTAAATTTTTAGTTAAAAGATTTTCTAAGTTGCAATGTCGCATTTTTAACTACCTGTACATTTTAATTAGACTTTAGCTACGCAACGCTAAAATAAGTTTCTAGGAATGTTTTGTTTTTAAACAATAAAAAGATTTTTTTGTTTTCGTTTTTAATGCTGATTTTATTTATCTTTTGTTAAATTTAGGCTTACAGAAGATGTTCTACAAACAGCAAAAGTTGCGAAGGTTTTACTATTACTGAATGCAGGAAAAGGAAATACATTTAAAGGCAAAAGTTTAGATGAAATTCAAGTACATGGCGATATACTTGAATATGAAGATGAAAAAGCAGAGACAGAAACAAGTGCGGTAATAACTGAGGAAAATGAATTTGATGATATGTGTGAAAACGAAAAAATTATAAGTAATCCCATACCTACTAATAGCACTGTTGTAAATCCTGTAGTAAGGACAGACCAAGAGCCAAGTTGTTCCAACTTAAAGAAAAGTAATCGTATTCGTTGGACCACAAAAGAAAAGAAAATCGTTCTTAATTTCTTTAAAACCCATATCAAAACAAAAA